>JADLZL010004304.1:0-352964 GCA_015844335.1 Chrysopogon serrulatus
ATCTTGTAACCCTGCCCCCGACTATATAAAGTGAGGCGGGACCCCCTCCCTCAAAAGCGGTGTTCCCGTCATAATCACAACGAGAACACGAGGACTAGGGTTTTCTACGTCACCTCGGCCGGCTGAACACTACTGTCTAAATCATGTCGTGTTACTTTCTTGCTCGCGATCACCGGCGCACCTCACCACCCTCCGATCTCATCTACTACACTCGGGCACCCCAAGGTAGAGATTTCTGCCGACCGAGATGCCGTGTCGGCAGGCTGGCGGCGCGAGCCAGTGTGCGTTTGAGATCCGTCGGCCCGAGAGCAAGATGGTTACTCCTTCCCACCGTCGCTCTACTCAGCCCGCGTCGGGCGCTGGCCTGCATACCGTCCGGATCCATCACGTCGACCCGTCGCGCGCGGACAAACGCGATAGCCGGGGAGAAGCGCCAACCCGGATCCCATCCGATGGAGGCGAGGCATCGCGTGCCCGGCGGCGAGCGAGCGCCTCAAGCGAGGCCCGCGGCGATCCTCGCGAAGAAGGCGGCAGCTGCGGCGCCCCGTCGGGGGAGCACGTCAACTCCGGCGAGCTGATTGAGCTCGCCGGCCGAAGTGCGGTGGGGCATGCAGCAGTCGTCGAACTTCGCCCGAAAACACGCTTCGCCGAGCAGCGGCGAGCACCCACCCGTCTCGGTCGAGGATGGCAACCCAGCGTCGCCCGTCGGGCACCGCAGCCGTCGACACCGCTTGCCGAAGGCCGCCGACATCCGGTGAGGCCGCTGGACTGGAGCGTCCCATGTCGCGGCTAGCGGGGCGACCCACCCGGTTGGGCCGGTTGCAGGAAATTTCCTCGAGCACCCAAACCACTTTCGGCGGGGCGCCATGCCGGGTATCGGAGCGGGGTCTACAACCATGGTGGCATCACCCGACGCGGGTCCAGCGGGTACCACGAGGAAGTAACGGCGACAACTTCGTAACCATCGCAGGTCGACACCCCGCCGCCCGGCCGTAACGTAGTGCAGCTCCACTGGCGGAGGGCGGCGGTCACTCCGCATCACGGAGAACAGCCCGGTTCCGGCTTTCGATGCCTCTCGAGATCCGATCTAGAATACATCCAATGGTTGACCGGTGGGCGAACCCTCCAGTAGTACACCCCTCGGTATACGGCCTTGATCTTCATGCTCCGGCGGTCGCGGACGGCGAGGACCCACCGGCCCGGCCGAAGACGGTGGACATCGGCGCCCGACGCTGGTAGCGCCGCGCCCGGTCCGAGCGGCAGGTATTGGCTTGCCTACCGAGAGCGAGGGCGGCGTCTCCTCCGAGATGCGGCGGCGTCACCTCTACGAGGAGCACGGCGGGGCCGAGTTTGTCTACATCGACGAACAAATGCGTAGCGCCAGCAGCGCCAACCTACGCCCGCGTGCCGCCAACGAACTTCCGAGGCACTGCGCTGACCCCTGGGTAAACGAGCGCTAAGCTTTTATCCAGGCGCTCAAGTGCGAGGTGAAACGAGGCTACGAGGAGATGCGTCCGGATCCTCACCTCGGGTCAACGCGCCATGGTCGGGAAGATCCCGAGCGTTCCGCCGATCACTGGCGAAAAGCGGAGAGTAGCGCGCGGCCACCACGAAACGAAGCTGACTCGCGACATGCCAGTCCAGCATCAACGACCACCGCTGACGCCCGTGCGATCATCAATGCGGGCGTGGCGCTCGCGCCCGTCGCCGGCGCGAGGCGCACCGATGCCTAGCGAATGGGCGCCGCCGTCGCTTACGACGCCGAACGCGAGAACTTTCAGAGCCACTGCGGCGCCGGTGTCGAGGCCCCAAGCCTTACTACCGGCGAGCTGGCGGTCCCCATCGTGGCAGTCGCCTCGGTCCCGAACGGTGGAGCCCTGACGGCAAGGCTAACCCGGCGTGGCTCCAAACATGCGCCGTGCCGTCGGCTAGCGGCGGGAAACGGCGGAAAGGTACGATGGCAAACAACACGCATCATGCTGGCCTCCCGGTCCTGAAGCGGTTCGAGTTGAAGGAAGAGAACTCCATGCGACAGCGGAGCACGGCTCAGGCTCTTAGGTGAACAGCTTACATGGCCCGCGTGTGATAAAACCAAACCGCAGCGCCACGATCACCGAAAGGTTGGCGCGCGTCCCAGCGAGGCATTTCAGGCAACCCATTACGCGCCCGCTTCTCTCCGCATGCGCACCAGCGTCGCCAGCGACCCAATGACACCGACGTCATCACGGCCTTCATCCGGGCCTTACATACAGCAACTCCACAGCAGCTCCACCGGCAGCGGAAACAATGCGTGAAAAGCGTAGCGCCTACGCCTGAGGAGAGAGGCGAAAGAACTTCCGCGAACCTACGTCGCGAGGAGGCCCATACTCTCCGCCGCCGAAACCACCGAGCTATGATAGCAACACCCGACCCGAGAGGGATGAAAGGCGGATCGCCGTCCACGACAACCGCACGACGCTTCCGGACCACGTCACCGAGGCCAGCCCGGCGGCGTGTGTTTTAGCGTCAAGTCCGCGGGTCCAGCGAAACCTCGGCGCCGAGTTGACAAGAATCACAGATCCAGCCGTTGCTGCCCGATCCACAGAAACGCGGCTTTACCATGCGCCAATACTACGGGCTCGGCAAAGTTTTCGGGAAGAAGACATGAAGCGCCGCGCCGCCCGTGACGCGGCGACAACGGCGGCGACAAAAGTGACGAAAGCAGGAGGCGGTACCGTACCAAACACCGTCCAAGAGCGTGGCCCACGATCTGCGGTGAGCCTGCGCATAATGGAAACAGAGGAGCAAGCGACGCCGGGAGAGATCATGGCGGTCTCCGGCGAAACGCCAGCTGACCCGCCTTCACGCCGTAGTAAAACCAGCCCATCACCTTGGCCGAGGGAGGACCGGTGGTCGGACATACCATACCCGAGCGCTTTTTCCACGTTCGACCCGGTGTCGGCGTCCGCTAGCGTGTCCTCATCGGCGGCGGGAGCTCCTTGAACATACTCTTCCCAAAGTAAGCTTTCAGGGAACTTCGGCATCCAGAAAGAGGCCCTGACCCGGCCGAATCTCCGTTCTGGGGCATCATCCGGACAAGCCGCCGGGCGCTGGTAGTGACCTGCCGATGCGATTCGGCACCCGGGCGATTTCAAGTAAGGAAAACTGTTGTTCTCGTCGCTGAGACTTGACCGCGACCCATCATGCCATGCGGGACGCGGGCCACACACAAAGTTGCCGGGTCCTCACTAAGCCTACCTCGTGATGAAGATACCCGGCTCGGTGGTGTGCTCACCCTCAGCGCCGACACGAGCATACGCTCGCGAGCAAAACTACATCATCAGCGGACCCGCGCGGCCTGCAGCTGCCAAGATGCAAAGCGTGCTCGCCCGACTCAAAAGTACGTAGGAGCCGGGGAGATCGGTCAATGAACCACAGCGCTCCTCCATCAAGAACAAGAGACCAAGGTCATGAAGCTTGGGCAGGGTGATTACTCAAGGTCGCCGGATGCGGCGTAACCACCGACCCCAAATAGGAAGGCCGGCTCGTCGGCTTCTCCGGAACAGCGCGTGGGCGGTGTTAGCATGGAAACCTGCGGACATGCCGGAGTACCGGTATGCGAACGCGCCACGAAGATACTCATCCTCCGCCAAGCCCGGTCATGGCTCGCCGATTAGCGGACAAGAAAGAGCTGTGGGTAGAAATCAACGGCTCTTAGCCGCCCGGTTTTATCAAAAAGAAGTGTATCCGCGCCCGGTAGGCTGGCAAACCGGTCCTCGTCCGCCGCTTAATAAGGAAGGTAAGCTGGCGGAGAATGTCGTTGATTACACGATCTTAACCGCCTAAAAGACCCGTTCACTCTCCCTGCGCGCTCGGCAATTGGTAGGTCCACCGCCGGTGCGAACTCACTGCGTTCTTGGCGCTATTACGGTATCACCGGATAAGCCTAAAGAGTCAGGCAGTCAAGGCGGCCTTCATATCCATTACGGTAGCCTATTGCTACGGCCGATGTCGCCGACTTACAAGAATCTTTGGAAGTGACGTACGGCCGGTTCAATTCAACATGCTTGAAGGACCGGATAAGCGTCAGCGTCGAGGCTGCGTCGGCGTTGTGGTAAAATCTAAAACCGCCCGATAACTAATGCTTGACCTTGACCAAGCATTCAAAGTCTCCGGTGTATGCGATGGAAACTCAATCCAAACAAAGTGCATTTTTGAACTTCCTCGAGGGGGATCTGCTTTCGAGTCTGGTCAGCAGCCACGCGGTATCGAACCAAACCCCGCGAGAAGGTGTAGGCCATAACAAATGTTGCGCCAACCAATATCAAGGAAGTCTGAGCTTCGCCGGTACGCCCAGCGACTAAATGCGATACATCTCCAAGCTGGGAGAGGGGCCATGCCTTTCTTCCGCTTACTCCGGCGTCCGAACAAGTTTGTTTGGACTCGAGAGAAACGACGAGCATTCAAGGGAGCTCAAGGTCTTCTTGACGACACCCCGATAATACGCGGCTCCGCTACCGGCGAGGATCTCCTCCTTTACATCGCGGCAACGCGAATGGGTGAGATACTCCAGCTGATGCGTCGTCGGCGTGGCGAACGAGCATGCATTCAAGGTCGCGGCGCCCGGGTCTACACTACTATAGCGAGGGTCTGAGAGCGAGGTCCAAAACTGGATTACCATAATACAAAAGCTTCATCTGGCGTCCTCTTACGACATCCGCGGTAAATCACTATTTCCGGTCTCACAAGGTGGCCGGTGGTGTCCCGATACCCGTCGGCGACATCATAAAGGCAAGGAGGTCGGCGGAAGTGTGTAAATGGGCTGATTGAAATCGGCGCTACCGTCGAATCGCCCGACGCTGAACTGATAAAGTCCGGGCGGCTCGCCCGGAAGCTTCGCTCATGCGGTGGGCCGGACATGCGGAACAGTCCCACGAGCACCCCGGCCTTTGGAAGATGTACTTTGGCGGTGCGCTAAATGTGGCGGTGCTGGTGCGGGGGTGCGTGCCCAGCTATCTCAGCGTGAGGAACTCCGTCGTCTTGAGGGAATACATTTCAAGGCATCTAACAACGCCCGCCCGATGCGAAGCTGCATTCCGCGGCATCCAGATTGCTATATCACGGGGATCAGCGCTGGAAATCTTCGGCGACTTCGGCTGGTCGTCAACAGGCAAGCAAAAGGCGGTCTTGCACCAGCGAGAAAATGGGCGCCCTCGCGCTGAAATCGAGGCTTCGAGAACAAATTCTACGGCATTGAGTTCCACCAGCGTTCGGGAAGAAACTTCGAGGCCGATGGCTCTCAAGTTAGGCTCTACCGCGGCGACCATTAAAGGCGTGCGTGACTGGCGCACGACCTCGACACCATCTATGCGGCCCAGCGGGCGTAGCGACCGCTGGCGGGAAGGCGTTAGCGCTGCGTCAGAAAGACCGCGGCGAAAGGCTGGCTCAGTTTATCGAGATACCTCGCCCAACTCACGAGGGTCGGCTGACAGCGAGGCGAGGCGTTTGATGCGGTGAGACAGCACTACGTCTGGTAGAGGGCACCGTGATGCGCGGCATGCTTGTGCGTTAACGCACAAAGAATTAGTTACGCGGCGAAGGCTTGAAGATACTAAAAGAAGCTGTCTTTGGACTACATTGGAAGCCATTAGCCTCTGAACACGGTGCGTGAGAGCCTGCATTTGGTTTCGCGGCGACGGCGGTAACTGACGGCGAGAGGAGAACGCACGGTGCGACATTGCGAGGGATGCGGTTCGCCGTAGCGACCTCACATGTAGGCCGCGCTCTAATGGCGATCCGTCCGGCCACCAGCCGTTCACCGGTCTGGGGACTCGACCAGATGGAAGCGCGCCGAACGCGCAGGGGCGGTTTTAAATGCGTGCGGTCGCCATGCGACAAGTTCTCAAGTGGATTGAGTACAAACCACTTCGCCCATTTCGACAAAACACAAAAATGGGGTTCTTTGAGGGAAATCGTTCGCGGCTTTGGCATCCCGAGAGCGGCATCATCATGACCCACCGAGATTAAAGAGCTTCCGCGAGCGAGTGCGGGGAGGTTTTGTGGCGCTCCATCTTGGTCAAATATGTCTACATTTAGCGCGCCGCGTGCCAGCGGCGAGCAGCTTTTAAGCCAGACGGCTGAGCCTTACGCCAAAAGCGCTGTACGAGGCGACAAGCACACGGGAAAATTTAGGTGAAGGAACTCCACCGGCGATGCGGGGCTAGCGCCGCATGACTCCCGGTCAGTCTGAGGGGTTTCCCCTACTACATGGTATACCGGGTGGGAAGCCGTCTTGCGGGCGTCGCGCTGCTTCCTGCGCCCAAGAGTGGAAACTACTTTCGAGAAATCTCCGACCAGCGCAGCGCCCGACGGCGTCGACATGGCGCCCTAACGCGCATCGGTCGGCAAAAGTACCTAGAGGCGTCGAGTAAGCTAATACGACATAGCGTCGAGGGGCGCCCCGCTTCCAGCGTGGCGATGCGGTCTTCTGATAGCGCGCGGCTCCTTGAGCATGCATAAAGCTCTCCTCCCACACAGGATAGTCCCTTCATCGTCAAGGAGGTCACGGAGCCGGGGTCCTATAGGCTGGTGAGTCGGGCGGTAGCGATATCCCAAAACTCGTACGCCCGGCGAAGAGCACCTATGCGTTTTTGCGATAAAGTCAAGATAAATAAAAGATATGTACTGTTTCCCTTTGTAATCTAAGCTTATATATATGATTTGGTGTCTTTTTGTCTGTCTCTTTTTCTCCCTCGTACATTCATTTTCACATGTGCTATCCACGCACTATCTTTCCAATAGACCGCCGAATGCAGCACTTTAACTTCGAGCCGTCCGGGCAATACATGGCGGGTCCAAACCTTATACCTACACCTACTACCTACAGTGCTAGCGACCAGCGCTGCGTTATGGAAGAGCCAGCGGCGGTTCCCAGGGGCCACGCACCCTACGGCGCCAATACAAAAGGGTATACCCTTGGCGCTATGAGATACTAGGAAACGGGGCGTCGGCAAGGCGACAAAGTCACACCTTTACTTGAGGGCATCACGGCAAACAAATTACATATACAACAAAAGTGATAACATCATTTCACCGAACTGGCGCCCCAGCGCCAATACATAAAGTAATCCTAACTTGAAACATCGCACCGGCATGCGCCGAGCAGTCAGGTCCTCTACGTTACCTTGGCGGCGCCGAGGACTCGGCTTATCCCGATGCGGCAACGGCGTGGTCGGAGCAAAACCGCCGACCGGGACAACTCACGAGGATAGTCCTGCGGCCAGGACGAGCCAACGCATGCCCGGCGGCAGCGCGGGCGCGCTCCATGAACAAACACCGTGTTTGTTGGCAGGGCGATGCGGCGCACGAAACGCGAGGCCGAAGGTGGCGTTCCCCGGTACGTCCGATGCGTAACCCCTCCGTGCGGGTCGGCGAGATTCAGCGGCGGTCGGGGAGGGCGATGGTGTCTCCATCCGCTCCGGCGGTACGCAGGCAGCGTTTCAAGAGATCGCCTAGCGCCGCTGCGTCGGCGTTCTCCAGCACAACGCTGCGAGCAAATGGTAAGAGCCGACAAACCCGGTCGACGTACAGCAAAGGTAACGACACTTACCGGCATTGCCTGGGACGGGCTGCCTCGCCCGGTGGGTAGCCTTGGCGCCTCGCGGGTTAGCTCCTCTGTTCTTTGACTGCTGCGGCTTCGCCTTCAAAATGCCGGGCGAACACAAGTCGGCCCGCGGGAGATACACAGAAGCGCCGAAAGGAAGGTAGGGGAGAAAACTGCGCCGGTCACCAGCACGCAAAGTGTTTGCGCAGCGCCTTCGCCCGATCGGCGGCGCTTCCGCGAAGCAGCGTTCTCGCGCTCCGGCTCTTCCTGCCGGCGCGCCGGTCGGTGCGTCTACCGTCTCGAGCGGCCTTCAGGTAGCGGCTGGCGAGGCCGACCCATTCCGCCAAGCTGGTCTTCTCACACGCGAAAACGCGCTTCGTTGTCGACCCTTCATCTTCGTGGCTGACGCCGGCGCTCCGGCAGCCCGCGCCAGCGTCTCGGCGGCGCGGGCCGCTCCTACATGCATATTAGAGCATAAGCTGCGAAAAAGCACTATCAAGCAGAACAATATGATTACCCACACACGAGGCTTTCGGCGAGCAGCCTTTCGAGATGGGGCGTCGGACCGGTATTCGCGGCGGCGTCTGCGTGGAGTCCACCACCTCCACCCGTTCTCCCGAGGGTCGATGTAGAAACGTCGCGGCAAAGCGGCGCGAGGCTTCAGCGGCGCGAGGGCACTTCCGTACCACCTCTCCATTTCCGGGCTGCGCGTACGTGCCGTGGCCACCTTCTTGGCGGGCGGGGCGGTTGGAAGCGAGCACGTAGCGGCGCCCTCTCGCCCGACGGCTGCGAGACAAAGACGCGGTCTGCGGCGAGCGGGGCTGGGGGCGAAGCCCACCAGCGAATGGTACGGTAGCGAATCACCGCATCGGCGCCGCGGGGTGGAAACGTCTGCAGGGGCGGCGGTGTCATCCTCTCCGCCGCGGCGGGATCTTCCGCGGGATCGCTACGGCCAGAGACACTCCTAAGCCAAACACGGACAACACCGGGAACAAAAGCAGTTGAGCTACGAGGTCGGTGGCGGTGCCGTAGCGCCGAGGCCTCGAAACTGCATACCGATTGATTGGGAATTGGCCGACACCGATAGCTTCGACGCCTTAGCGGCGCCCAGTTGGCATTTTCTCAAACACCCGTCGCGCGAGTGCGCCCGACCGCCGGCCGTGGCCGGACGTTCATCAACGTCTGGTATTCCTCACGGTCTTCGTCATCGAGATGACGGCTGCTTCGCCCACGCTCCACCGATTGAGCAGAGCGGCGAGGGGGCCTGATCTCCTTCTTCGCGTACCTCTTCGTGGCCTCCCTCCAGAGCCACCCTTAGCCGATGGGCCCTTGGCACCGTGCGGCAACGGGGACTGTAGCTGCCGGTGCGTCCCCTCGCGTTTCGCTTACGGGTCCTCGCCAATCTTGCTAGCGGTTCCTCGGCGTGTCGCCGCCGGTCTACACCCGGTCGGTAAGGTAATGCGTCGGGCACATCCGACACATAAGCGGCTTCGATCACGCATAAGCGGCGGCGAAGCGGTCGACCCGATACACATAATACACTATAACAAGCGAGCGCGCTCACGCGGTCAGCGGATTGCCAATTTTGTAGGGCTTACGCATGCCAACTCCTCCGGTTTGGGTACACCTCCGGCAACGGTGAGCGCGAAGAAGAACACTCCTTAGAGACCTCCGGCGTCTCCGCAGCGTCGGTCATTATCCCCGAATTTTCGTACGGGTGCTGGCGGCGCTCCTTACATGGTACGGATGCGCCCGACACGAAGGCGATAACCACTTGCCACTTACGTCGGGGTTCATGGGGCGGATGATACCCGGCGGCTCCTCTACACACGCACCATGTCGTGAGATGGCGGCCTTCGGACGGTTGGCGTTGGCGGCTCCACCACTCGTTCACCTCATTGGAGATCGTGGGCGGGGTTGCTGATGACGAACCATTGTTCCACCCTTGATGGAAAACTGAGGGGGCAGCCAGAGTGCGGTTCCTCATCCGTCACCGAAAACGAGAGAATAGAGCCACCGACTACCGCTGAGGATGGCATTCCGATGCGCGCCCAGAAGCTGAAGAGATGGCGAAAGAGATTGAAGTGGGGAGGAATGCGAGAAAAGCCTGCAAAATGGATGAAAACGAAAGATGAAGAATGGAATTGGGGTGGAGATGAATGGTGAGGATCTTGTAGTAGGCAAGGAAGCTTGGGAGGAAAGGGTGCGCCGGCGGCCGAACCAGCGGCGGAAATAATCCGCAAACACAGCGTGCTCGTTGTGGATTGGGGTGGGGAATGACTCCCCGCGGTGGGGCGCCCGACCCTTCGTCGGGCAGCACTCCGTCGCGGACGGCACAAACCGAGGACGCCCGCGTCTGCAGTCGGCGTAGCCCTCCATTTCAGCGCAGGCGGACGCGCCTGGATCTCCGCCCGTGACGGCCAGCGCGCCGCGCATCGCCCAGCGAACCAGCTTTTGCCTTACGCCGGCCATTTGGATCTAGTTTTTCGGTTGGGGCGCCCGGTGATGTGGGAGAAGAAGGTTGGTTGTGCGAGAGGAAGAAGCGTGAGGTTTCGCGTGGGGAAGGCAAAAGAGTGTGGCCGAAAAGGCATGCCGGTCTTTAGTGGATACGTGACGGCGGTGGCCGAGCGCCAGCGCCCGGCGATAAACCGCCTTATGCGTGGGAAACGGCGCGCGCCCTTTCAGGTGGTTATCGCGGGAGGCCCCGGACAGCGGCGATGTTTCCCGAGAAGGTGCCCCAGGCCCGATTGGGCGACCCGCAGCTTCGACGCGGTCGCGGGCCCCACACCGGCGAAACCAAAGTTTGGACCTAAGGGTGACAAGCAGTCGGGGCTACTTACGGTCCAAAGATTCCAACAAACTCATACTTTGACAAAATTTGATCACGGCACGAGTCTCATGCCTAAGCCTACTACCGGTCTACGGGGACTGCGTGGTTTACGTCGCCAGGCGACGGCGTGTTACACGGGACCGTATGCGAAGATCTTTTCTTTCTTTCTCTTGGCGGCTTTCGGCGTCTCACAGCCAGGTGGGACCTCTGCGTTCCTCTCAACACATGGCGACGGCGTGTGTTCCACCGGCAGCGGTTCGCCTCCCTCCCGACACCGTACGGTGCGGCGCACCGGCCTGACGCCGACCTGCGACTCGTCGGATCGGTTGAGCCGACTTTTCGCACCGCCACGAACGGTCGGAAGAACTGCCCATTGCCAGGAAGACGAATGGTTCCCAACAGCAGGAACGGAACCGCATAAGCCTTTCCGAGGGGACTAGGCGTGAGGGGGTCGCTCCCGGGTATCCTGGTAGGGGCACGGGCGGCGGTCGGCAAAGTAACCCGACCGAAGACCATGCGGCGCTACGAACCCGTGGAGTAAAGGCAAGACTTCGGCATGCGGTATGATTCGCCCTAGATCATGGGCGTCGAGCAACGAGGGTCACCCTTGCATTCCCCCCTTAGGGCTATGCCCCCTCGCCCATTCGCCTCACCAACGCCGCCACGCACGCATCGCTTGGCCTCCACCAACTTGGGGGCTTACGATGAGCTTCCCGGCACCACCGCGCTTGTCCGGGATCTGGTCACGTCCGCACCAGCCCACGCCCCTACCCCGACTCCGAGGGGCATGGGGCCAAAGGGCGGGAGTGGGACTATTCCGGGTCCCACAACGCCACGCGCTATAGCGCTACCGGAGGCCACCGAGCCCCGTGGCTAATCCCCGCGCATGCATTTCGCCTTTGGGTACCCCAACCCGCATTCGTCGGACGACATGTATGATCCAACCCCGGAGAGCTTCCATGTGGAGATTAGGGGAGCGCCCATGACGGCGGCAACAAGGGCGCCGCCGCAACAAGGCCGCAATCCTGTGAACGCCCCAACACCGGTCCCTGTGAGGTGCCGCGGCTCAGATCTCGGTGACATCCTGGCCTACGGGCCAGAAACGCCAGACTCCAAATGCATGGGCCCTCGAGAGCCGATGACCCAAAGATTCACCGAAAGCAGATCCGGAGCTTCGGAGAAAAGCTTCGAAAGCACGACCGCCTTGCGCTACGGCAAAAGATAGACGCTGTTCGAGCGAGAGCACCGTGGCGCCTAATCCGAGCCCCCTCGTGCTCGGTGGCGCCCGTGACGTTAACCGGCGATCGTTAACGACGAAGGAGGGGGAGCGCCCCGCTGGTATTTGTTAACACAAATGTATAAACCGCAAGAGCACGGATACCGCTATAGCTTTCACCCCGAGTATTCCTAGGTATCGATTTCACGGGGAACGAGAAGTGAACTAGAAAGGATCAAGGTCATCCAAGGTATAATTATTTTGGTGGGTAGAGAGGGGTTTCCTAAGGTTCTTCCAATATAAGCTAGATGACCAAGATTCGTGCTCACTAAACTTTACTTACTCGGAGCAAAGAAGCATCTTTTCGACTCTCGAGGAGACTGGGAAGCGGTAGTCGGGGAAGGCTGCCAAAAAGCACTACGGAAACACCAACCCGAACGTGGTGGAATACAAAGGCTTGGTCGGAGGCTGTCACCTCCGGGGCTACCACAACTATCCGTGGGGTTGGGCGCAAACTCAGGTAAACACTAGCCGACACCACGCCTATGCTAACGACACTACTCTAGCCCAGATCTTTAGACTAGAATACTTGGTCGAGCGTAAGTTCCCGTAAATAAAGTAAAGTGAGGACTGAATTTAATCAAATAAAAATACTGAAATTACCAAAAGAGAACCCGGATATTACTCTCAGACGAGTCGTCTCCGTAGAGGTACAAGAGTCGAGGAGGGGCCGACACCTCCGCCCTCCTACGCCCTACGGGACACCGAGTACAAGAGTACAAGAAGGAGAGGAAACCGATAGCTCTCGATTCCTTCTCCACTCTCTTCCCTCTCCTCTCTTCCCTCTTTCTATACTACAACTAGGTGAAGAACACCTAAAGGGATACTACTACTAAGTATATGAGAGATTGCTCAAGTGTAGGATGACCTTGAGGGGAGGGGAGGCCTCCTCATTATAGGTGGAGAGGAGGGGGTTGAATAGAAGATTTCCCCTCTTGAATAGCCCAAACCGACCTCCAAACCGACGTGAAGGTGCATTGATTGAGGCAATAACCACCGAGAACCGCCTTGGGTACGTCGGTTGTTACCGCCACGAAAAGATGGGCCCGAACCGCCTCGGGGGGGTGCGGGCGCACCATGGTGTGGCTGCACCTAGATGGTCTCCAATCAGGCCCATATTTGGTGGGTGCGTCGGGCTCATCGTTGGCTTTCCGAAAAGGCCTCGATCACTGAAAACGGAGTTCGTATGCATCCTGGGCGCCCAAATTACCGAGGACTGCTCCCGCAGCCCGGACTGGATTCAGGATTTGTTCGGGCTTTGACTTTTTAGGCTCATGTTTGGTGTTTGTATCTATGCTTGGGACCCAGGTGTTCGGTGGATGGGCCACTCATTCTTTGAGCCTTTTTATGTATATTATGTAGCCCTTTATGTGCGTATTTTTATGTATTTCCGACATGTCCTTCTCACAAGTAGTAGATCACCAAAACTTGTGGAACTGATTAGTTATAAGCCTTGACACTAAGCTTTGGTGATCATATCCTTTGATTTTATGCAAGAGTTGGCAGTTATATTTATGCGTTAAGGACCGCCAACAAGTTCCCCATTAATTGTTCTTTACTCGCCCCCCGAGTAAAGGTTAAAGATAAAAGTAATCATAGGTATAACATTTTATGATATACAGCTAGCATAAGAAATTATTCCAAAACATTTCTTAAACATGTGGGATATGTGGCACTGGCTAACATATATTCTTGAGTTGTTTGAAAAATAGAATAGTTCTCGAAGCGACTTGGAGAGTTTTTTTTGTTTTCATAGAAAAGCATAGTTCACTAATACTCCTCAAATGATGCTCTCGAATTGCTTAATGGTGTATGATTCCTTACCAAGGCATATTTTAAATGTTGCCTTTGTTTCATCCTATCTCTAATAAGCTTTATATGGAGTTTTAGGTATGGTAAAGGATATAGTATACTTACCCTGCATATTTTGCTAAGTCAAAGTTTGGATCCAAGGAGAGGAATGTCATACTCTAGATCAAGATGTGCATGTGTGTGGATAAATTATATGGTGTCTATCCTAATTCTACTATGCTCATGAAATATATCTCTCTTGTTTGAACATTTGAAAACTTTACAAGATCATAGGCTATCTCTCTTCTTCTTCTTCTTTTCTCTCTTTTTTTCAAGTGGGCATCTTTGTACCCATTATTTTTAATCTTTAGGACACTTGTCCCCTCTCTTTTTTTTCTTTGTCTTTTGCATAGCCTATGTCTCTTTTGCATAAAACTTACAAGAGAGTTAACAATAAAACTTTAGAGCATTTATTGAATGGACCTATCAAGCATTTTTTGTGTACTCTCCCAAGTGCAGGAGTAACACAATTTTGGTGGATGAAAGGCATGTTTTGCGGCTACCCCCAGTGTAGGAGTAGTGCATATATATATGTGTGTGAGTGAATCTTAATCTTGGGAGCATGACAAACCTCTACAACACGGGTCACAAAGTTTTATAAAACTCAATGCAAAGCAAGTAACTTATGTAGAGGCTTCTATCCTAAAACAACATGTATGGCTTTGGTAGGGAATTATCACCATTGAGGAGTATGTGATACTATGGTTTTATGATATTTCATCAAAATGAAATCTCCAAGTGCTTCGAAAAGAAAAGGTAGGATTTCTAAGCTAGAACTATATCACACTCCACAACAACTTAGTCAATATGATTTTCCTATCAAATATTTTCCCACAAGCATAAGAATATGTACATGGAATAATATTTATGCAAGCTTCTATCTCAATAATGTTATAAACATGTCACTTTTCAAAATTTTAAATTTTAAATGTGGTCCGGTTTCTTTTTAATTTGCAGGTTAAACAAGTGAAGAACCAGCAGCATGCATATAGATAGGTGGGAAGGAAGTGATCAAACCGAGTTGTGTGCAGGTTCCTCCACCAGTTTATGATGTAGCTTGGTGCAGATGTTCTTAGATAATATTTACCCTTCGTTCCTGGAATGGTTAGTGATAAAGAATACCCGAAGGGTAGCACCAAGATTTCATTTAATGAGACATACTTATTATTTTTTTTAGAGAAAGATAGGTAGGAGCTTTATTCTCAAAAACATGACTAAGTTAAAATAAGTTTATTATGCAGAAAATGAATTTATTATTTATTTTATTTTATTATTATTAAAGAATTTTAGTAACTAAACAAAATCAAGGAAGCAAAGCTTTTTTAATAAATGATTAATAAAATATTTTTTATGACTTTAGTCTAATGAGCAAGGCATAAATGTGAAACAACCAAGGCAAAATAAATGAGTGAAGCATGTTGTGAGATGTTTTAGAGTAGCTCCCCACACTTGAATTTTGCAATATGCAAAAAATCAAGTTTGGATGGTGGCACTCTTCGTTAAATGTGCTTCATCTTCAAATGATGTTTGGTTGGATTTACCTTATGTTTGAATCCTTCGTTCTTTTTTGTTCTCAAACCCGAAAGGTTAGTAGTGATAAAAATACCCGAAGGAGCAATTTCACAAATATGTCCTTAAGCTCATTTAAAAAGTCACATTATTATATTTAGAATTATTTTTAAGAAACAATTTTTTTGAAAAGAACAATTTTATTCAAATATGGAAGAACGGGTTATCTCCCGGAAGTGCTTGTTTTAGGACAAAAGCTCGTCCTTGGGAAACCTTTTGAAATGAATCCAATGTTAGTGAAGTGGTTTCCCCTCCAACACCAACTTTGTGGGTCCAATCTAAAAAGAAACACCAAGACGTAGCGATATTTGCAAAATTTGTGATAGACAAAAATATCTACAACAATCCTTTCAAAGATTTTAGAGACAGTGAGCAAGAAGGGGCTATAGAATGTGCATGTGATGGTAGAGATATAGATTGATTTGGGAAATTTTTCATATGAGCATGGAATTAATGGGATGGTTATGAAATAACTTCCATGCTCATCTATAAAATCTTTTGTTTTAGGGGGAGCATTTTCTTTCTCATGACAATTTAAATCCTCCGCAGTATTCGGATAGGTCATGGTTGTTACAGAGATTGCCTTAAGCTCTTCCCTAAGAACGGATTTGGATGAGATATCGAGTGTAAACATAAAGGGGGAAGGGATAGGAATGTCTTCTATGTGAATTGATTCTCCCTCTATGTCTTGGCAGTGTTTCTCATCTCTCATATATGAATTTGAGGCGTATGATGATGTTGAATTGGGAAACTTCAAGGTTTTCCCAAAATTAGCATCACGAAATAGGTCATCCTCATATTCGAAGGGACATGCAAAAAGATGGGATTCATCATCCCTATAAATGTGATGCATTCCCCTGAATGGGAGGTTCCTCAAGAATCGGATTATGAGAAGGATTTGAAGGAATTTCAAATCCGGTTGCTGGTGCCTCCTCTTGTTGGTCGGGGCTTGACTCCATTGTTTCTTTAGGACGCTCATCATATATACTAGTGTAGGGAGTGTTTTCAAGGATTTTCTCTAAAATGGCTTTCCCTTCACTAATGGACATGTGCGCGAATGAGCCTCCAGAAGATAAGTCAAGTTGGAAAGCAGCATCCTTGCTAAGACCAAGATGAAAATGGTAAAGAAGGACATAGTCGGGCAAGGAAAGTTCTGGGCCGGTATTAACAAGGCTTAAGAACCTGGCCCAGGCTGCTCCTAGAGTCTCCTCCTCTTTCTGTTGAAAGGTGAGTAGTTCTATTCAAAGGGCATCGACTCTAGAAATAGGGAAGAAAGCAAGACAAAATTTGTCTCGAAGTTCATCCCAATTTCCATGAACACCTCCTATGGTATGAGCATACCATTGTTTCGCTCTACCCAAAAGGGAGAACAGAAACAGTTTTTGTTTAATGGTCTCTTGTGTCATGCCAGATAAAATTAGGCAAGAACACAAGTGCTCGAATTCCTGAAGGTGGGTATAAGGATTTTCGTCTTGTTGCCCAGAGAAGGATTGCGCCCGAACCATGGCTATGAAAGCGGGGCAAATTTCATAGCCATTTGTAAGAATTGGATGTGATGATGGTGGGGGTTCCAATGAATCGCCCTTTGGAACCGAGAATTTAATGATAGGAGTGGAATCCATGGGGGTAGGGATGGTGGTGGTAGTATGGTGCATATAATGGGGTAAAAATGGTGGTGGTAAAAGAAAAAGGATACACGGATGACTTGGTTCAATTCTAGAACAGCTACCATTCCAAGCAACGGCGCCTTTAAAGCTTATTGGTATTTATTAACGCAAATGGATAAATCCATAAGCGCACGGATACCGCCAGTAGCTTTCACCCGGAGTATTCCTAGGTATCGATTTCCACAGGGAACGAGAAGTGAACTAGAAAGGATCAAGGTCATCCAAGGAATAACTATTTTAGGTGGGTAGAGAGGGGTTTTCTAAGGTTCTTCCAATATAAGCTAGATGACCAAGATTCAGGCTCACTAAACTTTACTTACATCGGAGCAGCAGTACCTTTCCGACTCTCGAAGAGACTGGGAAGCGGTAGTCGGGGGAAGGCTGCCAAAAGCTCTACGGAAACACCAACCCGAACGTGGTGGAATACAAAGGCCTGGTCGGAGCTGTCACCTCCGGGGCTACCACAACTATCCGTGGTGTTGGGCGCAAACTCAGGTAAACACTAGTCTAGACAGCACGTCTATGCTAATGATTACTATTCTAGCCCAGATCTTTAGACTAGAATACTCGGTCGAGCGAAGTTCCCGTAAATAAAGTAAAGTGAGGACTGAATTTAATCAAATAGAAATACTGGAACTACCAAAAGAGAACCTGGATATTACTCAAACGAGTCATCTCTGTAGAGGTACAAGAGTCGAGGAGGGGCCGACACCTCCGGCCCTCCTACGCTCCTACTCGGGACACCGAGTACAAGAAGGAGAGGAAACCGACAGCTCTAGATTCCTCCTCCACTCTCTTCCCTCTCCTCTCTTCCCTCTTTTCTATACTACAACTAGGTGAAGAACACCTAGAGGGATACTACTACTAAGTATATGAGAGATTGCTCAAGTGTAGGATGATCTTGAGGGAGAGGGGAGGCCTCCTCTTTATAGGTGGAGAGGAGGGGGTTGAATAGAAGATTTCCCCCTCTTGAATAGCCCAAACCGACCTCCAAACCGACGTGAAGGTGCATTGATTGAGGCAATAACCACCAGAACCGCCTTGGGTACGTCGGTTGCTACCGCCTCGCGAAAGATGGGCCCGAACCGCCTCAGTGGGGGTGCGGGCGCACCATGGTGCGGCCGTACCCAGATGGGCTCCAATCAGGCCCATATTTGGTGGGTGTGTCAAGCTCGTCGTTATCCTTCCGAAAAGTCCTGGATCACTGAAAACAGAGTTCGTATGCATCCTGGCGTCCAAATTACCGAGGACTGCTCCTGCAGCCTGGACTGGATTCAGGATTTGTTCGGGCTTTCACTTTTTAGGCTCATGTTTGGTGTTTGTATCTATGCTTGGGACCTAGGTGTTCTGGTGACTGGGCCACTCATTCTTTGAGCCTTTTTTATGTATATTATGTAGCCCTTTATGTGCGTATTTTTATGTATTTCCGGCATGTCCTTCTGCAAGTAGTAGATCACCAAAACTTGTGGAACTGATTAGTTATAAGCCCTGACACTTAGCTTTGGTGATCATATCCTTTGATTTTATGCAAGAGTTGGTGGTTATATTTATGTGTTAAGGACCGCGAACATGTCCTCCCGTCTTCCAGCGTGCGAGCCAGAACGTCGTAGCGGCGGCCCTCCTCCTCCGGGCAATGCCGGAGCCGTCCACCCCGGAAGGACGACGGATCCGAAACGAGATGCGGGACTACATCGAGACCGCCGCTGTCCAACAGGCCGAGAGTTTGGCCTCTCGGCTTCGGGCGCAGAGGGATGAGGGGGCCGAGGTTCTCCCATGCCACGAGCGGGAAGCTTCGGTCCACCAAGACCCATCACGACGGCCAGCTCGCGAGCGCGTCCAGGACAACCGTGGCAGCATTGACGATGGCGACGCGCGCAACGTCATCAACGACGCTGCGAGGGAGCCCGTTGCACGGGCCGAACGTGACCGGCAGCCACGACGAGGCGGGAGGCACGACAGCGATGAGGACCATGACGATGTCGATCCCCCGGGACCTCGTGCCTTCAGCCGGGAGATCCGTAACGCTCGGTTCCCTTTCCGCTTCCGTCAACCAGCCAACCTCACCAAATACTCGGGGGAAACAAACCCCGAGGTATGGCTCAACGACTACCGCTTGGCATGTCAGCTGGGCGGCGCGGACGATGACAGGATTATCATCCGCAACCTTCCGCTCCACCTTGGCGACTTAGGGCACATATGTGCGCCCTGGGAACTCGTGGGATCTCTGTAGCTACCGCCAGAAGGCCGACGAGTCGCTACGGGACTTCATCCGGTGCTTCTTAAAGAAGTGCACCGAGCTTCCCAACGTGGCCGGCGCTGCCATCATCAGCGCGTTCCTTGACGGCACGACCTGCAAAGAGCTCGTTCACGAGCTGGGCCGGAAGATGCCATCCACCGCCAACGAGCTGTTCGAGGTGGCAACAAATTTCGCCTCCGGCGAGGAAGCGGTGGGAGCGATCTTTCGCGACGGCAACAACAAAGGGAAGCGGAAGGAAGGTGATGCTGAGGGAGACGCATCCCGCAACCCAAAAAGAATAAGAAGAACAAGAGGAAGGAGAAGAAGGGCAAGAAAGAGGCAGACTCCGAGGACAACCTCGTCGCTGCAGCTGACCGCAAGGCCCCTCGAGGCCCCCCGGGGCCCGGGGCCTTCGACGACATGCTCAAGAAGCCTTGCCCATTCCACATGTTCCCCGTCAAGCATACCATGGGGGAGTGCGAGATGGCCTGTCGCTTCTTGTTGGCATTTCTAACGTCACTGCAATAAACCCAAATCTTTATCCCACGCAATGACACTAGAAATGTTGGTATTAATTAACTTGCCTTTAGCAACTAGCCACTAGCCTCTTTACCCTTACTCCTAACAAAGTGAACTAGGTTGTCATCCCTAATTGTAAAGCTAGGAATAAACTCGGGTACTAAATCTTATCATTTTATGTGACTAGGTAGAAATAAATAAAGATGTATATAAACTAAGACTGATTCTGCAAGCGGACAGATAATTATACCATTGTAGCATTTTGCCTAGAGTATTACCAGGTTGTCATTTATATTTTACCACTGGGAAGGCACTGCTAAGAAGCTACTCTATAGTATTGATAACACTTATATATGCAGTGAATAAGAGATGTGGCCAATGTCAACTCTCTCCTCAAGAACAGGAAGGTGTCACAAGATAAACAATAGATAAATAATAAATATGATAAATATGATAAATATGATCAATCATCTCCTAATAATACTAATCCCATCATAGCATTCTAATCATGTCAAAGATTTGTCTAATCGGGTAATAGAGAAATAACTCCTAAGTATTCAAGCTACAGTCAAAACTACTCCATTTAGTGCAAGTATGTCTAATAATCATGGCTAAGTTATACTACTATAGTTCCCTAACACATCGGAGCAATGTACAGGAGAAGATGAGTACAGGAACCTCCTCTTAACCTGACAATCCCACTCTACCAATCCACCGTATGGGGAAGGCCTACAAAGGACTCAATGGGTCTGTCACACCCACGATCTACCTCACTACCCGGCATGACTAGGGATATTCGCAGATAAGCAAAGCATCTAGACACCACGTCTACATATTGCCTACCACTCACCATGCAATTGAATAGATGAGCGCTATACGAACCAGTGTATGAATATAATAGCAAACTAACTATACTAGACATATTAAAGTAGACAATGAATAATGCAATCAAGAACATAATAATGAAGAATAATGTTGCTAGTAATGATCATACAAATGCAGATATTACAATAAGAAAGAAAAGCTTAAGAACTATACCAGACTCTTCTCTTCTTGACAACGTCGGGAATCCAAGATCGATGAAGAACTTGACTTCCTCTACTCTAGATCTAACTAGGCTAAACTATGAACTAGAAGGCTATGTGGAACTGAACTTGAAGCTCTAGATGACTTGATCACCAAATATCTCGAGATGGAATGAATGAATGAACCCTAAACCCTAAACCCTAAACCCTAAACAAGATTTGCAGTTTCTAAATCTTCTAATTGGCCTGGAGCCTTACCTTTTTCCATTGGAGGAACGACAGCTGCTAATTGAGCTAATTGTGATTCTAACATTTTATTGAAGCTGTGTTGATTTTTAATAGCAGAAGCAAAGGTATCTAGTCTAGTGTTTATATTTTCTAAAGCTTTATCACTCAAGGTTACCTTTTTAAACATTTGGTCTAGCAGTTTAGATTGACCAGCAAATAGATCTCGTAAGGGTGGCAAATTATAATTGCTGTAATTATTGTTACCTTGGAGATTACCTTGTCGTGGTTGCTGATTCCATCCTTGATTTGATTGATTCCATCCTTGGCCTTGTTGGTTCCATCCTTGGCCTTGTTGAGGACGATAGATGGTGTTATTGTTGATATAGTTCACGATCTCTTGGATTTCAGGACAGTTGATCGCTGAATGTCCTGTGTTTCCACATTCTTCACAATTCATGTAGGAGCCATTGATATGCTCTTCTCTCTTTTCAGTGTCTCTATCTTCGAGCTTCTTCATGATGAGGTCTAACTTTTCAGTGAATGTATCGACTTCCTTGAGATGATGAGTGCCTCCTCCTCTCTTACGAGGTTGAGTGCGTTCTTCATTCCAGCTTTGATTTGAGGCCATCTTCTCAACGATTGCTGTTGCATCGGCGAGCTTAAGTGACAGGAAAGCTCCTCCACCTGCAGCATCCATGGACTCACGAGTGCTAAAGACTAGCCCATGATAGAAAGTCTGCAATAGTAGCCAATCCTGCATTCCATGATGAGGGCATTCTGTGATGTAATCTTGCAAGCGTTCCCATGCTTCGGTGAATGATTCATCATGTTGCTGCTGAAAGCTTGAGATCTTCCCACGCAGTGCAGTGGTCTTGCCTGTTAGAAAGAATCTGGCCAGGAAAGTAGTAGAGCATTTGTCCCATGTAATGTTGGTTGCCTTGTTGTTATAGAACCACTGCTTTGCTTTTCCTAGCAGCGAAAATGGGAATAGGCGAAGTAAGATAGCATCTTTTGGTACATCTTTGATCTTGAAGGTGCTGCATATCTCCAGAAAGTGTTGTAAGTGTGCATTTGCATCTTCATGTGCCTTTCCACAAAACTGATTAGCTTGCACCATAGTGATAAGCGCAGGCTTGAGCTCAAATCCATTGTTTCCGATATCGACATTAGGTCCAGTACGGATGTTGGTGGTTGTTGGAGCGGAGAATTCACGTAGTGTCTTCTCAGCCATGGCTTGAAAAACTGGTGTCAAGTTAACTTCTAATCCTTCTGATTCTTCTCCTTCGGATGATGGAGCTTGCTCTTGTGAAGAACAAGTTTTAGTGGAGGGTGTTCTTGATGGTGATTCAAAAATGTCCCTCGTTCTTGCAAACTTCCTTCTTCTTAAGAGTTTCTCTGGATCTTCGGTGTAATTGTCCGGGAGATCAAAAACCATTCATTCATTCATTACCCTACATAAGATACACAAGTAGACGAAACAAGGGTAAGCCTGTTTGAGTTAGAGGCCCATTGGGTGATCGATCTTATTGTGGTGCATATGGTTATCAATACTTTTCCTAAGTTTGTTAGCCTTCCCCGGCAACGGCGCCAAAAATGCTTGTTGGCATTTCTAACGTCACTGCAATAAACCCAAATCTTTATCCCACGCAATGACACTAGAAATGTTGGTATTAATTAACTTGCCTTTAGCAACTAGCCACTAGCCTCTTTACCCTTACTCCTAACTGTGAAACTAGGTTGTCATCCCTAATTGTAAAGCTAGGAATAAACTCTGGTACTAAATCTTATCATTTTATGTGTGACTAGGCAGAAATAAATAAAGATGTATATAAACTAAGACTGATTCTGCAAGCGGACAGATAATTATACCATTGTAGCATTTTACCTAGAGTATTACTAGGTTGTCATTTATATTTTACCACTGGGAAGGCATTGCTAAGAAGCTACTCTATAGTATTGATAACACTTATATATGCAGTGAATAAGAGATGTAGCCAATGTCAACTCTCTCCTCAAGAACAGGAAGGTGTCACAAGATAAATAATAGATAAATGATAAATATGATAAATACAATAAATATGATAAATATGATAAATATGATCAATCATCTCCTAATAATACTAATCCCATCATAGCATTCTAATCATGTCAGCATTTTTCTAATCAGGTAATAGAGAAATAACTCCTAAGTATTCAAGCTACAGTCAAAACTACTCCATTTAGTGCAAGTATGTCTAATAATCATGGCTAAGTTATACTACTATAGTTCCCTAACACATCGGAGCAATGTACAGGAGAAGATGAGTACAGGAACCTCCTCTTAACCTGACAATCCCACTCTACCAATCCAGCGTACGGGGGAAGGCCTACAAAGGACTCAATGGGTCTGTCACACCCACGATCTACCTCACTACCCGACACGACTGGGGATATTCGCAGATAAGCAAAGCATCTAGACACCACGTCTACATATTGCCTACCACTCACCATGCAATTGAATAGATGAGCGCTATACGAACCAGTGTATGAATATAATAGCAAACTAACTATACTAGACATATTAAAGTAGACAATAAACAATGCAATCAAGAACATAATAATGAAGAATAATGTGGCTAGTAATGATCGTACAAACGCAGATATTACAATAAGAAAGAAAAGCTTAAGAACTATACCAGACTCTTCTCTTCTTGACAACGTCAGGAATCCAAGATCGATGAATAACTTGACTTCCTCTACTCTAGATCTAACTAGGCTAAACTATGAACTAGAAGGCTATGTGGAACTAGAACTTGAAGGACTAGATGACTTGATCACCAAATATCTCGAGATGGAATGAATGAATGAACTCGTTAGGGTTTCCAGGGGGAGGTCTGGCTCCGCTTATATAGCCCGGTGGGATGCACGACAGCCGTTTGATCAAACCGACTTCACGTAGGACTAAGATGGATCCTCAAAGGCGGTGGACAAACATTCCAGAAGGGGGGAGAAGTTTCCCCTCATGGGAGGCCGGCCGGCCCCACCTGGAAGTGGTCTCGCCTCTCCTTCGCTCTGGTGTCTTCTGGATCCTTCTAGAGTAGTTTGGTGTATTCCTGAGTTTTGGATAATTCCGTGATGTAGATTTGTAGTTATGCCCTTTTTCGGTGTTTTCTAGTTCAGTCCCTGAAAATTGATAAATCACCAAAACTCGTGGAAATTGTTAGATAAACCCCTAGCCTTCTAGATATTGATGTGTGTTTCATGCCTTTTGATATATAAAATGTTGACGCTATCCACCGTCAACACTTCTATCAGAAGCAACCCCTGCCCAAGGACAAGAAGAAAAAGGACGAAGGGGACAAAGGAGAAGGGTTCCCCGAAGTCCACAACGTCTTCCTGATCATCGGGGGACTGCCGGCAAACCTCACACCACGCCAGATCAAGCGTGAGCGCTGTGAAGTCTTCTCGGTACGCCCCGCCACCCCGTAGTATCTTCCGTGGTCCACCGACGCCATCACCTACAAACTTGACGACCATCCGCACTATGTCCTGAACCCCGAACGTTACCCGCTCGTCGTCGACCCTGTCATCGGCAATGTGCGGCTCACCAAGGTGTTGATGGATGGTGGCAGCGGCCTCAGTATCCTGTACAGCGAAACGCTTAACCTGCTCGGGATCCAGCGGCCACAGCTCCGCCCCAGCGGGTCTCCGTTTCAGGGCATGGTACCAAGCAGGCGAGCCTGGCCCCTCGGACAGATCGACCTTACGGTCTGTTTCGGGACGCCATCCAACTTCCGCAAGGAGACCCTCACCTTCGACGTGGTCGACTTCCGAGGGGCCTATCATGGCATCCTTGGACGTCCCGCGTACGCCAAGTTCATGGCTGTCCCCAACCACACCTACCTCCTCCTCAAGATGCCAGGCCCCAATGGCGTCATCACCATCGAAACTTCCTACGAGCACGCCTTCAACTGCGACGTCGAGACGATCGAGTACGCCGAGGCCATGGCGCTATCCGAAGCACTCGGCACCAGCAGCACACCAGCACCTTCGAGCCTACCGACGGAGTGAAGGAAGTACTCCTCGATCCGAGTGGCTCCTCTGGAAGGGCGGTGAAGATCTGCGTCTGCTGTTGGTATTTTTAAACGCAAATAGAGAAATCCACAAGCGCACGGATACCGAAGTAGCTTTCACCCGGGAGTATTCCAGAGTATCGATTTTCCACGAGGAACACAAAGTATACTAATTATGATTTAAGATCGTCCAATGGTAAAGATCAAAGTATTTTTAGTGGGTAGAGAGGATGTTTCTAAAGTTTCTCTAATTGATCTATAAATTGAATTGACTTTAAAGTCTACTTATTTTGGGACATTAGAACACTAGCCACAGACAGATGAGAAAGGGACTAGGAAGCTCTGACTACGGTCCTACAAACACCAATCCAAGCGTGGTGGAATACGTCGGCCGCCGTGGGCTGTCACCCACTGGGGGCTACCACAACTATACATAGAACTGGGTGTAATTCTAGGTAATATATAGACTAAGCTCCACGCCTAACCTATTAATTACTACTCTAGCGTTGCAACGACTAGAGCACTTGATGCAAGCGAGAAACTAATAAATGAACTTAAAGTACTAAGATTAAGTAAATAAAGAACTTAGAATAGTGACTAAGGCACCTGGAAATTGCTGAATGACGAACCAGATACTGCAAAAGTACAATGTCGAGGAAGATCCGACAGATCCGGCTCCTCCTCCGCTCTCTCCTCTTCTCTCTCCCTCTTCTAATTACAACTAGATGAACTAGAGGGACACTACAAACCCTAATTTGCGTAGAGAAATTGAGGCTCCGGGGTGTAGAATGCCTGGAGGAGGGGGCGTTGGGCGTCCTTATATAGGCCGAGGTGGAGTAGGGGCCAAGGCACCGCCACGTCATCGATCCGCGTCTTCATGTTATGTGCACCGTCGGATCAAACCGACCTTAGATCGACGTAGGGATGCTTTACTTAGGTGCCAAGGAAGCGTGGGAGGCTTAGTCCAGAAGGCGGCGGCCAGAAACCCTAGGGGGGCGCCGACCGGCGCCAGGGTGGGGCCGGCCAGCCCCACCTAGAGGCCCCTGCAGGTCCCGCTGCTTCAGGTGTCTTCTAGATGTTTCCTGAGCCTGATGACAATGTTTGCCGACGCGGATAAGTTTCATGATAATTATGCACTCTAATCTCTCTTTTATGCTTTTCTGGAATAATCCCTGGAAAATACAGAATATGCAAAACTCGTGGAAATTGTCAGTTAAAACTCTAGACTAGTGTGTATTCATGTATCCTTTCATGTCTAAAGTTCTAATAAAAGTTAACGTTATCCACCATCAACAAGTTCCCCCACACTTGCTCTTTGCTCGTCCTCGAGTAAAGGTTAAAGATAAAGGTAATTATGATCATAACACCTTGAGACATATAGCTGAACATAAAAACTATTCCAAAACATTACTCACACAAGTGGGATTTGTGGCATTGTCTACCATATATCCTTGGGTGGTTGAAAAACGGAATTGCTCTCGAAGCGAAGTCATCTTCCCAGATTCGTATCGTAGCAACATGGAGTTTTTTTAAAGTTTTCACAAAAGAAAGCATAGATCACTATTTCCCCTCAAATGGTACTCTCGATCGCTCAATGGTGTATCTTATTATGCTATCCTCTTCCTACAACTAATGGCTTATGTGGAGCTTAGGTAGGGATGTGGTGGCATACTCGTGTTGCATGTATTGTAAAGTCAAAACCCGAATCCAAGAAGTGAAATATCGTACTCTTAGATCAAGATGTGCAGGTGTGCGAATATTTAGTAGATATATGGTGGAAGTGAAGAAACCTAATTCTACTATACTCCTTGAATATATCTCTCTTTTGAACTTGAAAACTTGGCCAGAGAACATGAGCTATCTTATTCAATTTTTTTTTCTTTTTCTCTTTTTTTCTTTTAGGGAGGCGGGCATCTGAGTACCCTTTTTTTCACTTGCCATTGTTTAACTCTCTCTATTTTTTTTCTTTTCTTTTTTTATAATAACTTTTGCATAGCTCATGACTCTCTTTTTGGCAACAAAACTTTTGAGAGATAGCAATAAGAACTTGGAGTATTTATTTGATGGATGGAAAACCTATCAAGAATGTTTTTGGTGTTCACTCCCAGTGTAGGAGAAAATTATTTTTTGGTGGATCTAAATGGAAGGCATGTTTTGCGCCTACTCCCAGTGTAAGAGTAGTGCATATATATGTGGGTGCAAGTGAATCTTGATCTCGGGAGTATGATAAATCTCTCAAAGGATTACAAAGTTTGACCAAACTCAACACAAAAGCAAGTAGCGTATGTAGAAAGCTTCTATCCTATATATGGCTCTGGTAGGAATTTATCACCACTGAGGAATATGTGACACTATGGTTTATAATATTTTATTAAAATGAAATCTCCAAGTACCTTGCATAGAACCGGTAGAATTTCTAAGCCAAAACTATGTAACACTCCACAACAACTTAGTCAATATGATTGTCCTAAAAATATTTTTCCCACAAGCATAAGTATATGTATATGGATCAATCTTCATGCAACCTTCTATCTCAAGAATGTTGTAAACATGTCACTTTTTCAAAATTTTAATTCTAAGTGTGGTTCTTGTTCTTTTTTTTAATTTATAGGGTAATGCAAGTGCATAACAAGTGTAAAACTCAGTAAGCATATGAGTGAATCAAGAAAGATCAAACCGAGTTTTAGTAGTTGTATGCAGACCCCTCCATCAGTCCATGACGTGCTTCAGCATATTTGTTCACAATGGGGGTTGGCACCTCCCCCACACTTCTTCAAAATTGTACCTGGCTTTTCATTCATAGAAAGAAAATGGTGAAAATAAAAGGGACTCTTCTGGTGTGGGATAGTAGAGAGTCTAGAATCTAATCTTAGCATTTCACCAATTTTTATTATGAAATAAGAACTTTAGTGTATGATTTCTAAGAACTCGATCACATCAAGTTCTTCTACCATGTTGATTTGTGGCTCAAGATAAACTTTTAAGCGTTGACCATTTACCTTAAATGTGTTACCTGTACCATCTTGAATGGTTATGGCTCCATGAGTTGATGTGTCGATGTGAGGTCCATCCCATTTGCTTCATAGTTTACCATGTCCAAAAAGCTTAACTCTTGAGTTGAAAAGTAGAACCTTGTCTCCAGGATTAAACTCCTTATGCTTGATTCTCTTATCGTGCCATCTTTTTGTTCTCTCTTTATAAATCTTGGAGTTGTGATAAGCCTTTTCTCTCCATTCTTCCAGCTCAGATACTTGCATTTGATGATTCATGCCAGCTAGATGGAGATCCATGTTCCACTTCTTAATTGCCCAATGAGCCCTAAATTCTAACTCAACAGGCAAATGGCACGTCTTCCCATATACAAGCTGGTAAGGTGACATGCCAATGGGTGTCTTATATGCAGTTCGGTAAGTCCAAAGTGCATCAGGGAGTTTGTCCATCCATCCCTTACCCATTTCATCTACAGTCTTTTGTAAAATATTTTTGATTTGCTTGTTAGATATTTCTGCTTGACCGCTAGTTTGGGGATGGTATGGTGTTGCAATGTTGTGATGTACTCCATGATCTACTAGGTGCTTCCGGAAGACTTTGTCTATGAAGTGTGATCCTCCATCACTTATAACCATCCGGGGTGTACCAAAGCGAGGAAATATGACTTCATGGAACATTCTCTTAGCATGATTGGAGTCAGCATTTCGACATGGTAGGGCTTCTACCCATTTGGATACATAGTCTACGACCACTAAGATGTACTCACAGTTTTTGGATTTAGGGAATGGCCCCATGAAGTCTATCCCCCAAACATCAAAGAGTTCAGCATGGAGATTGTTTGTGAGTGGCATCGCATCTCGTGAGTTGATGTTCCCATGTTTTTGGCACCTATGGCATCTTCTAACAAATTCCATTGTATTTTGATACATCGTTGGCCAGAAAAAACCACTTTGCCAAATCTTGGCATGTGTCCGAAATGCTCCATAGTGCCCTCCATATGGCGAGGCATGACATCTTTCCATAATTTGGATAGCCTCAGCCATAGGGACACATCTTCTTAGTAATCCATCAGAGCAAACTCGATATAGATAGGGATCATCCCATAGGTGAAGACAGCTTTCATGGATCAATTTTCTTTTGTCCACACCAGGTGGGACATACCCTGCTACCATAAAGTTCACGATATTTGCATACCATGGGTCGGAGTTTGTTATCGTGAGTAGGGTTTCATCCCTTAGGTAATCATTAATGGGTAACTCATGTGGTTCCTTGTATTGAAGCTGTTGGTATCTATTAATGCCTACTGAATAATTCCGCAAGCGTACGGATACGTTGTAGCACTTCACCGGATAAGTATACCAAATTTTAATATCGAACCCAAAGGAAGATGTGTGAGGGTCTTCTAAACTACACTTAACCACCTGAGTAGCAAACAAGGCTGTAGAAGGTAGGGATATAGAGGGGACAACTAAGGCTTCTAGTTCAGGCTCAAGTAAGTTATGATTAAGATATTTTACTAGGGAGTTGGATAGAGGGGCATAGACAGAGCTGTAACTTGACTACCAACTATTCTCCTGCTAGGCCTACCGACGGGATAGTGGAATATATAAGATTCGACAGAGCTATAAAGTCACCTCCGCGAGCTACCACAAAATCCGGACGATAGGGTACATCTACGAGCAACGAAGTCTAAGCACCACGCTTACACTACGAATACTACTCTAACCCAAGAGCTACAAGGATTAAAGTACTCAAAAGAGTCGCAAACTAGTAAAACAAGATAAACAATGTTACTTACTTGAACTCAGACGTCGATTCCAAAGTAGTCTCATATACAAGCCGTAGAGGTAGCACCGACAGGCCGATACTCCTCCAAAACTCTCTCTTTAACTCTATCTCTCTATCTCTAAAGAACTAGCTTCTAGAGGTATAGAACTAGCTCTCTCTTGGAATGCTAACTCGAGAGGTCATACATTCAAGGGACACCTCCGAGGATCCTAATTAGAGTTCCTCGCTAAAGCTCTTCTCTTCTCAATAATGGATCCTCCTCCATGGGGGGGGGGTTTCCTCTCCTTTTATAGCCCTGGCGAATCAACGTGAGCCCTTGGATCAAACCGACATTGACGTATGGTGGAGATCAATCCTCAAAGGCGGTGGAGTAAACCGGGCGAACCGGGCCGCGAACCGGGCCCCCCTGCACCGGCCGGTCGGGGGGGCGAACCCGGCCCGGCCCGGCTCGGCCTCCGCTGGCTCTCCGCTTCGGTCTCGTGTCTTTCGCCTCTTCGGAATGTTCTCATGTCATTTGTGGCGCCCAATCTTGTATTCTATGTTGCGGTGTAGCTAAAAAGTGTGTTATTTCCAGTGTTTACCTGCAAAACCATTGATTCACCAAAACTCGTGGAATTTATTAGTCAAAGCCCTACTTCTAGGTAGATGGATTGCTTTTATGTTATTTTGGAAGGTTAGTTGACGGTTGGATTTGAACGTTAAGGACCGTCAACAACACCCCCACACTTAGGCTTTTACTCGTCCTCGAGAAAAGGTTGGATAACTTCAGACATAACTCCGGACAAAGATATCAACATAAGCTCATTCCTGGTGATTCCTGCACAGTGAGATTCAAAGTGTCTACCATGCAACTTTAGGAAGTTGAAGAGTAGAACAGCTGAACAGATTACCTTTATCTCACGGCCAAGTCCATTGGAGATTTTTGCAAGATTTTTGAAATAAAACATAGCTTTCCTGCTCCTCAATGTGGTACACTCAAATCACTCATTATATGTGGTATTTGTGGATCTCACTTAGGCAATAAGTGACTGCCTTTCCTTGCAACCTACATCTAATAGGCTTATGTGGAGTTCAAAGGTTTGGCAAGGAATAGTATACTTACCTCACACGTCACTGAGCCAGCGTAAGAGTCCTAAGGAGAGAAGTGTCATACCCCTAGATCAAGATGTGCATGTGTGTGGAATATAGGTGGCTATCCTGTTTTCACTATGCTCATACTTTGAAGGATATATCTCTCTTGCTTGAATTGGAGTGCTTGGAGACAAATGGGCTATCTTAAATTCTTCTTTTCTTTCTTTTCTAGAGAGCTAGGCATCTAAGTGCCTTTTGTTCTTTTTAACATTTGGACCCTTGTCCATTTTTCTTTTTGAACTCTCTTTCTCTTTTTTTCTTTTTGCATAGCCCATGTCACCTTGCACGAAAACTTTTTTGCAAGACAGAGATTTCTGATAATGTTAGAGCATAGGTGAACGAGATCCTACCAAAAAAATCTTTTTGGGTGCGTATTCTCAGTATAAGAGCAACACATTTTCTATGTGGATGGAAATGGTTGCGCCTACCCCCAGTGTAGGGATAGTGCATATATGGAGTGTAAGTGGATCTTGATCTTGAGAGCATGATAAATCTCTACAACACGGGTCTCAAAAGTCGATGAGCTCAGTGCGGGGACAAGCAACTTATGTAGAAAGTTCATGATCATGTATGGCTCTATAGGCATTTAAAAGATCACAGAGGAGTGGCATAGATATTGTTTTTATGTTTTTGAAATAAATGCTCCAATAACTAGGCATAGAAATTTAGGTTCTCATGTTCTACTATCTCATACTTGTCAACAACTTAAGAGGCATGGGTCCCTATAAAGAGTTCCCAACAGCTGCAAGTATTACAGGAGATGAATTATGTGATTCTTGCCTTAAGTCATGACTAAGCTACTTGTCGGTGCTAGAACTGGTGGCCCTGGCCCCGACGAGTGAATTTGTGGTGCGTGTTCCCTCCTCCTCGGATGGTGTACAAGATGGACACAAGGATTTATCTTGGTTCGGGCAAGGAAGGCCCTACGCCCGTGGGGGGTGAGAGGTACTTGTATTATCTTGCACCTAAGTGCTCGTAGGTAGGGTGTACAAGCAGTGAGAGAGGGAGCCGGTCCCAAGTCTCGTGATGGTTGAATGGCTGGAGTGCGCCTATATCAACCTGTCCCCGTCTACGGGCCCCTGCCTCCCCCTTTTATAGCCGCAAGGGAGTGGCCGGGGCTTACAAAGAGTTGGCGTGCGTGGGAAGCTGCTCTTCCCTCCTGGTCACGGCCTTGGAGTCCGCCGCCATCCTGTGCCAAGGCCCTGACGTGGGCTTTGGCACGTGGGCGCCGCACCGCAGGACATGGGCGTGGTTGTGAGGGGTCGCATCCCCTGTCCTGTCAACGGAAGAAGTGGACGTCCCTGTAGAGATCGACGGAGAGGCCGGGGGGGATGTATCCGTCCCCAGCAGCATGCTGTAGCTCTGACCCGCCTTGACTCCGAGGCCCGGAGGGCCTCGGCTCCTGTTGCCGTACATGATGTGGTTGGCACAGTGGAGAGCCGTCATTATGACAATCGCCGCCCACCCCGGGCTCGTAAAAACCCGGGAGGGACTATTGCTTTGACCGGGCGCCCCACTTGGCCCGACCCCCTTACGGAGGATGATGCTAGTGACGTCCCTTGGCCTGGCGGCCACCGCCTTGGAGCCTCGGTGACTTAACCTCGGGAAGATTAGGCAACACAAAGGTGCCCCACATTGGGTCGGGCATGGCCTCCACCGCGAAGCGATAACGCAATCCCGAGCCCGGCAGAAGAGCGGGATGGGACGGCTCCCCATCCTCCGCCATCCGACAAGCACCGTGGGAAGGCGGGCGGTGGTTATACGTCGAGCCCGAGGCCTGGTTTGACCAGAAGTGCGGCGCGATCCGTCCGAGGCCTGTTTCGCTGTGGGCTCGGGGTGAGGCGGAGAACAGACTTCCGTCCGAGGCCCCAAATGGGTGGGGGCTCGGGCGGGACGGGAGAGACTCCGCCCGAGGCCCCAGGCGGTGGGGGGCTCTGGGACGGGATCGAAGTCCGCCCGAGGCCCCACGGTGGGGGGCTCGGGCGGACGGAGAGTGGGACGGAGACTCGCCCGAGCCCCTCTCCGGGGTGGGCTCTGGACGGACGGAGGTCGACGCTTGCCGTGGCCCGGACGGATTCGAACAGCGAGAGGCTTGGCCGGGCCACGCTTTTGCGCTTGTTGGGCTTTCTTGGGGGGGCCGTTATTTGTCCCCGACAAGAGGCCCCCCCGAGCCTCAAGGAGTGGGTGCACTCGCTCGAGGCCGGAGCGGCACGCCTTGGTTGCAAATGTCTCACTGCCGTGGTGCGCGCAAGCGCACTCGGGCGGGTGTAGTTTCGAGGCCTCGGAGGAGAATGGAGGACTCCCGAGGGCTTGTAGTTAGTTCGCACGGTGTGGTTTGTGGTTGTCGGGAGCCGTGCTTTCAAGTGGGGGGGGGCGCGAGCGCGCACCGCCGGTGTAGCCTCGAGGCCTCGGAGGAGCGTGTGCTCGTCCGAGGTCTTGTACGTGTCTTTGTGGTGAAACGATTCGTGGCGCCGAGCCCCGGCCCGTCGGCTTGTCCGGGGTTCGGGAAGAGTGTTAGGACGTCTTCCCGAACCGGCTCAAGGCGTTGGGGAAAGTCCCCTAGCCCTCGCAGCGTCGGGGGGAGCCGGTTGGTGCTTGGTCGTTAGTTTTACGCACCTCTCGTCCCTTCCGCAGGGAGGAGGGTGGACCTCATCGTGCTATCGTCGACGAGTGTCGAACACGACTGGATCCGGTGAGCTATTAACGGGTGGATCCGAGTGAACCGCCTCGTGCCCCATTCGCTAGGGGTTGGCTGGCCCCCGAGGCGCGGTTCATAAGAGCCGCACGGTATGCTGAGGCGGGGCTCGGGTCCCGTCCCGCCGGGTCCCGAGGGCTTGATGCACTCCCACGCGGGATCCCCCTACTCGGCCGCCATGCCGGCCTCGGATGTCGCTATTTAGGGACGGCCCCCGCTGGGGCTAGGGCGGGGTGTATGAGGCCGTCCGAGCTGCCCCCCGACTCTGTTGCCCTCGAGGCGGCCGTCGAACCCCGAGATGGGCCAGCCTCCGCCCGTTCCCCGGGCCGTAAATGGGCCGCCGCCTGGCTCCTTCATGGAGAAGGAAAACCGCCGTTTCGCCTCGTCGTGGGCGCGCTTCCCAGCGGCAGCGGGGATGGAGCGCCCCGGGAGGTGGCGGGCCCCACTTCCCCCGTTGTGGCAGTTGCCGCGTGGGTGGTCGTGGGCCCCACGGTGGATGTGATGCGCGGGCGCCGCGGTTTCCACTATGGCCACGCGCGGTGGCAGGCCTCGGTCTTGCGCCCCGGATCTTTTGTGCGGGGGCGGGGTGCAGGTGCAGCGTGTGGTGCGCCGGACCTGTGTGGCTGTGGCCGTTGGTGTGCCGCCGCTTTGTCGCCCCGGTGTGTAATCGACACGGTGTATCGTGGATTGATACGTAGTTAATGCAAAGAAGGGAAACGCGCCGGGTATAAGTACCAGGCGGCGGCCGCCGGTCGGCCTTCCTCTCGCCTTCCTCACCTCGCTTCCACCTCTGCTTCTCTCCGCCATTGCTGCCTGTTCGAGCGCCGAGGGAGAAAAAGGGAGCGGGGAGAGAAAACTGCTTGCCCCGCCCCGCCCCCGTCATTGCCATGGCGTCGAGGCCCGAGATCATCGGCGTGGAGGAGTGGGAGACGAGCTCCGTGACGCCGCCGGAGCCGGTGACGCTGGTGGGGAAGGGGCTTCTCCTCGCCCTGCGCCCGACGAGACCACGCCGGGAGTGGATTGTCCCACCGGCCGACCATCTGTCCCGCGCCCGCCTCGGGGGATACGTCGTGAGCTTCACGGCGTTCCATGAGAACGGGTTCGGGATGCCGGTGGGTCGGTTCCCGAGGGCCATCCTTGAGTACTATGGCCTGGAGCTGCAGAACCTCAATCCCAACTCCATCACGCATCCGGCGGTGTTCGCCGCCCCTATGTGAGGGCTTCCTCGGGGTCGAGGCCCATTGGGACCCTGGCTCCATTTCTTCGAGGGCGCCCTCTACTTCAAGGGCGTTGAGAGGGGGAAGAGGACGGCCGTCCGCGCCGGGCGGTCGCATATCGCAGCTTGGGTCTCGCCACCGGGATTCGTACATCCCGGGCGAAGCTCGCCTCCTCCAACCGCGGTTGGCGCGCGGTGGTTCTACCTCCGGAACGAGTCCGCCACCCGCCCGCTTACAGGGAAGGTGTTCCACGCGGAGCCCGCGAGGTGGAAGGAGGAGGTAGTCCTGTGGAAGATCATTCCATCGAGAAGGCGTTCAGCGCCTTTGAAGACGCCCGACCAAGAAGGGGTTGGACGCGTCGGTTGTCATCGCCGCCTTCCACAGACGGCGAAGTTCGCCCCTCATGCATAGGCGGCCCCGCCTGTTTGACATGGTGGAGGGCAGTCCGTGGGCCGGAGCGAGGATGTCGCCCCGTCGACCTCGAGCACGACGAGATCGCCGATCGGACCAAGAAGGCGGCGACGGTGACGGACGTCTCCAACCTTTACAAGGTTGCGATGCGCCCCACCCGTAACGCCATCTCCGTGGTGAGTCACTGCGGCCGTGCGCGGTTGGTTGTTGTTTGCCTCCTCCCCTTTATCCTCATCTTGCTCTTTTCGTCGCAGGGATTGGCCGGGAAGCTGAAAGCGTCCAAGCCCCCCATCTCCGCGGAGAAAGAGAAGAACAAGGCCCTCCTGAGAAGTAGAGGGAGAAGAAGAAGAAGAAGAAGTCGGACAGGAATGTCCGCAAAGCGTAACGAGCGGCGTGAGCCGACAAGCCGCGGCGCCGGCAAAGCGGATGAGGGACTCCCCGAGAGCCAACGCCCGACACCACCGGGCGCCGATGACGATGATGAGGATGACGAGGGGGAGGATTACGACTTCCTCGGCTTCATGGAGGGGGAGAGGTGAAGGAGTCGCCGGTTCAGCCCCCGGCCCCCTAGTGATGCGCCGCAGAGGTGGGCAGCGGAGGAGGAGGTCAGCAAGCAGGCCTCGGCCTCGGCGCCTGCAGCCGAGGCTGCGTGTTGAACCCGGGGGCCGCATCGCCCTCTCGTGAAGAGAGAGGGTGGTCGCCCGTGGCCGTTGGAGGACGCCGCCCCGCCCTTCACTCCGCCGAGGCCATGGCTGGGGCGGCCGGAGATGTGACCCCGTCGGGAGGGATGAGGCCCTCCCCGAAGTCGTCCCCGCGCCGACGATCAGCCGGCCGGGGCGGCTCGACGCTGCCCCGGGGCCGCTCGAGGCGGCGACGAGGACCGCCGAGGGTGAAGCGCGGGCGGGCCCCGAGGAGGCGGCGACGCCGGAGGGCGGCACCTATGCCCGCGACTCAGTCGCGCGGGCCGAGGACACCTCAAGTCGGAGCCCCGACGAAGCGCGGCTCCGGCGAGCCGATTGTACCCGGCCACTTTGTCGGCGGGTGAGCATCTCTCCCTCTTTAAGTCTTCCATTGTTTTTGTTTCGTTTCTTCCTCTCAAGTCCCGACCTCCTTGCCACCGTAGCCAAAAAGCGCAAGACGGCCCGGTTCCAGCACCGCTTGCTCAGCGTAAGCGTACCGAGGCGACAGCCGGGTCGGCGAGTGCCACCGCTGCCCCGGCGATGGCGGTGTTGCCCCGGCGACCGAGGAGAGGCGGTCGAAGCGCCGTTGACCAAGGAGCCACCCGGCCGTGACGGGAGAGGGCGCGGGCGCCCGTACCGAGGCCTCGACGACGCTGGGATCGCGGAAGCCGTGGACGGCGCTGCCCGGTGACCCACGACCGACATGGCCATGGAGGAGCGGGCGCTGCCCCGCCCCTAGCCACGCCATGACGCAGAGGTGGTGGAGATCCCTCCTCGAGAGGAGACCGCCCCCATGCGGGTTGAAGAGGTGGCCGTTGCGGACACGGCTTCCTCCGGTGGCGATCGTGCGGGGCCGCCGATTGGGGCGCCCGCCGAGGGGTCCTCGAGCCCGGAGGTGGTTCGCTTTGGCGAGCTCCGGGAGAGGCCGCCACGGATCATCTGGGACGGACCGCCGGGACCCGGGGGGCCGGCCGCCTATGTGCCGGACGACGCCCGGAGCGCACTCGGTGGGAGCAGATCGGGCAAGTACGTTCGGTCGGCCGACGACCTGCTTAAAATGCACTCTCGCCGATCTTCTCAAGGGACCTCCCGAAATGTTGAAGGTATTACAAATGCTCGAAACCCTTACCTTAACACGGTGCCCGGAGATGGCTAACTCGCTGGGTTCTCGATTGTCGCAGACGGCAAAGTTCTCCTGAGAGAAGTCGCAGCTCCGACCGAGGGCTGGCCTTGACGAGGCGCTCCACCTTCAGCGGCAGGAGGCAAACCGGCTGCGCGTGCCGAGTTAGTCGCCCGGAACGAAGAGAACGCCGACCTCCGCCTCCTTGTCGCGGACTGAAGGCCGAGGCCTCCGAGGGTCGGAAGCGTTCGTCGGAGCCTCGACCGGCCCGGGCCGAAAAAAGGAGGTGATGAGGACGGCGCTTGTCAAGTCGTCCGACACCATTGGGACGTTGACGGAGAACCCGGTGAACATGGAAATTGATCACCAGCTCTATGTCAATGATGTCACCATGATGCGGGCCGAGCTTGGTCTAGCGCCGAACGAGGCCAACAGGCTCGAGGTGCAACCGGGCGGAGGAGGTGGTGCAAACGGAAGGTAAGTCTTATGTTTGGGCGCCCATATCCTTGCTTCGCCGCCGAGATTGACCCTTGGCGGATGCAGAGCCGAGGAAGAAGTCGTTTGAGCAGCGGCGGCCCTTTGTCGCGGCGCAGCCCTCTTCCTCAGCGCAGGGCGAGCTCGACGCCCCTGAAGAAGAAGGTCGGAGCCGTTTGCACGGGGGGCCGAGGCCGGCGAGCCCGGGCCGGCGGCGCCCCTGGCCGCCTGGAGGCGTTGCCTGCAAGTGGAGGCGGCGGCCCGCCGCCCTTCAGCCCGCTCTTCGACCGGGTGTCGCACACCTCGGCGATGACCCTCTCCCACTACGACCTCGACCTCCCCAAGATTTCCGAGGGGCTGGGCCGTCGCCGAGGACGAGGAGGGTCATGAGGGAGAGGTATTTGCCGAGCTGCTCCATCGGGCTGAAGAAGCTACGCCCCGCGGCTGGTCGGGCACTTCCAGCACGGCTATCCTCCCCCGGTGCTGCCGAAGGGGCCGACACCGCAGTGCCGACGCCAGGGCCGGAGGGGGTCGGATGCCCCCCGCTGAATCCCGTAACCGGGCCGAGTGTGCCCGTAAAAAACTTGATTAGTATTTTGTTTTTTCTGTGTCGTTTAAGACTTTGGCCCGTCGAGGCCTTATGTTTCTTATGCCGACTCTTTTCGTTATCTCGTGTTTCCCTTCCGTGGTGCTCGTTACTTAGTCGTGCGGGGGGAGCTTTGCAGCCGTGAGTCGCCCTTTAGCCGAAGGTAGGGATCGCGTTGATTGTCACGGTCCCGTTGCCTTTTCACAATGAGTGACTTCCCCCGCGAGGCTCGGAGTCCCCCTTTTGGCCGAGGGCCGCAAGCGGAGGTACCGTAGCGCTTCGGGCGTAGGTGGCCTCGTGGCTCGGCCGCCTCGGCCTCGGGGTGACTCCGGTCGTGCCCTTAACTAAATACACGAGACCTTCGGGAACGTAGAGTCTACGAAGAATAGCCGGGAAAACGAAAAGGATTTTCGGGGGGTGCTTTTCGGGGGGGGTTCCCCCTTTCTAGCCCCCCGAGGGAGGCTTGGTTTTGGTAAGACAAAACCAAGTCTCCCCGAGTCCTATTGAGGAAAAAATGCTATGTCTTGGGGAAACGCCCAAGGACTTGGTGTTTATTAACGAAATGTACAAAGCGTATGTACAATGCTTGGAATTTTAAGGGTAAAAAGCGATGTAGCTGTTGGATGTTCCAAGCGTTGTTGAGGACTTCGCCGGCTTCGTTGGCGAGCTTGTACGTGCCCGGCTTGAGGACTTCGGCGATGATGAAGGGCCCTTCCCAAGGCGGCGTGAGCTTGTGGCGCCCTCTGTTGTCTTGGCGGAGACGGAGCACCAGATCGCCTTCCCGGAGATCTCGGACCCGGACCCGACGGCCGTGGTAGCGTCGGAGAGACTGTTGGTATCTTTGCCGAGTGTAGAAGGGCGGCGTCCCTAGCTTCCTCGAGCGTGTCAATGAGTCCTCCCGAGCCACTTGGTTTCGTGCCTCGTCGTAGGCCCTGAGCCTTGGGGACCCAAACTCCAAGTCGGTGGGCAGCATGGCCTCGGCACCGTATACTAGGAAGAAAGGCGTAAACCCCGTGGCTCGGCTTGTCGTCGTCCTGAGGCTCCAGAGGACCGAAGGGAGTCCCTCGAGCCACCTTTTTGCCGAACTTGTTGACCTTATTGAAGATCCGAGGCTTCAGTCCTTGCAAGTATCATCCCGTTGGCCCGCTCCCACTTGCCCGTTCGTGCAGGGTGCGCAGAACCGAGGACCGATGATGCGTATCCGGTGCTCGTCGCCGAAGTTTGAAACTTCGCCCCCGTGAACCGGGTGCCATGGTCGGTGATGATGGAGTTTGGGACTCAAACGATGGGTGATGTCGGTGAAGAAGAGCACCGCCCGCTTTCGGACCGAATGTTGGTGACGGGCGCGCCTCGATCCACTTGGAGAACTTGTCGATGGCGACGAGCAGCAGATGAGTGAAGCCCCCGGGCGCCTTCTTGAGGGGTCCTACAAGGTCCGGTCCCCATACGGCGAAAGGCCATGTGATTGGGATGGTGCGGAGGGCCTAAGCCCGGCAGGTGCGTCGATGCGCGTAGTACCGACACCCCTCGCAGTGCGTACCACCTTGGTGGCGTCGCTACGCGGTCGGCCGGTAGAAACCCCCGGGGAAGGCGCTGCCGACGAGGGGAGCGGGGCGGCGTGGTGGCCGCACACACCCGGCGTGGATCTTGCGAACAAGGGCGAGGCCGTCTCGATCGTGATGCATCGCTGCGGGACTCCCGAGGGGCTTAGCTTGTAGAGCTCGTTTTCGACGACGACGAAGGATTTCGCTCTTCTCGCGATGCTTTGGCTCGGTTGAAGTCCTCGGGAGGATGCCTCGGACAATCGATCGAGGTACGGCTCTCTCCAGTCCGGCTCGAGGCTAGCCTCGGGGTCTCCTCGTCGATCTCCATGACCTCGGCCGCCGAGGCGCCTTGGAAGCCGAGGGGGCCTCGGGACGTAGAAGGGACCTCGGATGACTTCCCGGCCCCCATCTCGGGGTGGGAGCGTTCCTCCAAGGCCTCTTCCGCCCACCGAATGTGACGGAGGGAGCCGAGAGGTCTTGGGTGAAGACGTCGGGAGGAACCGGGTTCTTCCGGTGGCGATCTTGGCGAAGTTCGTCGGCGGCCTCGTTGTACCTTCGGACGACGTGGTTGAGCTCGAGGCCGTCGAACCTTGTCTCCTGGCGCGCACAGCCTTTGCAAAGACGCTGGGCCCATCTTGGGGTCGGGCAGCTTGAGTCCTTCATGACTTGATCGATGACGAGCCGCGAGTCACCCCGAACGCCGAGGCGCTTTGACGCCGAGCTCGATGGCGACCTTCAACCCGTTGAGCGTGCCTTCGTACTCGCCATATTGTTTGACTTTGGGAAGTAGAGGCGGATCACGCACCGCATGTGTACCCCCGGGGGGGAGACGAAGAGGAGGCCGGCGCCGGGGCGCCCGGTCTTCATCGGGACCCGTCTGAAGTACATCGCCCAAAGATTCTCGCCTCGGAGCCGCGGTGGTGGTAGCCGGGTGTCTGCCCACTCTGCGAGGAAATCGCCAAGACTTGGGACTTGATGGCCTTCCCCGGGCGCGTAGGGAGAGGGTCTCTCCCATGAGCTCGACGGACCACTTGGCGACCCGCCCCGAGACCTCCGGTGCCGGAGGATCTGTCCCCAACGGGAAGGAAGAGACCACCGTCACGGGGTGGGCGTCGAAGTAGTGCCGGAGCTTGCGCCGGCCGGGACCACCGCGTAGAGGAGCTTACGAATCTGCGGGTAGCGGATCTTGGTCTCGCACAACACCTCGCCGATGAAGTAGACCGGCCCGGGACGGGCCGTGGCCCTCCTCCCCTCTCTCTCGACGACGATGGCTGGCCCGACCACACGGGTGGTCGCAGCGACGCACAAGAGGAGAGGTTCTCCTTCGGGCAAAGGGACGAGATCGGGGGGCGCCGGTGAGGGCGGCTTTGAGCTTGTCGAGGGCCTCCCGGGCCTCGGAAGTCCGTGAGAAACGCTCGGATTTTCTCGGGAGGCGTGCAGGGGCAAACCCTTTCGCCGAGCCGTGAGATGAAGCGGCCGAGGGCCGCAAGACACCCCATGACTCACCAGACGCCCTTCGGGTCCTTGATCGGCCCCATGCTCGTCACCGCGGTTACCTTCTCCGGGTTGGGCTCGATGCCGCGCTTTGAGACGATGAACCCAAGAAGCATGCCTCGGGGGACCCCGAAGATGCACTTTCGGGATTGAGCTTGACGCTCTTGGTCGCAAGACAAGAAAAGCGATCTTGAGGTCGAAATAAGGTCGTCGGCTTTTTTTGTCTTGACCACGATGTCGTCGACGTGAGGCCTCTACGGTCTCGCCGATGTGGTCGCCGAAGACGCCCGCATGCATCGGCCGATACGTGGCCCCTGCGTTCCTCGAGCCCGAAGGGCATCGTCACGTAGCAAAGTACATGCCGAAGGGGTGATGAAGGACGTTGCGAGCCGGTCGGACTCCTTCATCCTTATTTGGTGGTAGCCGGAGTAAGCATCAAGGAAGGATAAGAGCTCACACCCCGAGGTGGAGTCGACTATCTGATCGATGCGTGGTAGAGGAAAAGGGACTTTCGGACATGCTTTATTTAAACTAGTGTAGTCTACACACATCCTCCACTTCCCACTCTTTTTTCCTAACCATTACAGATTAGATAGCCACTCGGGGTGGAACACCTCCTTGATGAATCCGGCCGCCAAAAGCTTGTTCACCTCCTCGCCGATGGCTCTGCGCTTCTCCTCGTCGAATCGGCGCAGACGCTGCTTCACCGGTCTGGACCCGGCCCGGATATCAAGGGAGTGCTCGGCGACATCCCTCGGAATGCCTGGCATATCCGAGGGACTCCACGCGAAGATGTCGATGTTCGCGAAGAAAGTCGACGAGCACGGCCTCCTATTTAGGGTCGAGGGAGTTACAGATCTTCACCGTCCCCGCCGGGACGAGGTGGAGGGGTCAAGTGGAACCTCCCTCACCCCCGTCGGACGGCTCGAAGGCGCCGGCGTGGCGCTTGGAGTCGAGAGCCTCGGAGGCGGCCATGGCCTCGGCGTGCTCGATGGCCTCTACGTCGCAGATTGAACGCAGCGTGCTCGTAGGGAGGAGCCAATGGTGATGACGCCGCCGTTGGGGCCCGGCATCTTGAGGAGGAGATACGTGTAGTTGGGGACCGCCATGAACAGCGCACGCGGGACGCCCGAGGATGCCGTGGTAGGTTCCCCGGAAGTCAACCACGTCGAAGGTGATGACCTCCTTGCGGCAGTTCGATGGCGTTCGAAGACGACAGGGGAGATCGGTTCCGCTCGGGGGCCAAGCACGCTTGCTCGGTACGATGCCCCGGAAGGGGAGTTGAGTCGGGGTAGCCAAGGCGAAAAGCGTGCTCCGGGATGAACCCCCAGGCTCCGTATTCTCGAGGTGGCGTCGGATCGGGTGGGTGTAGCGCGGCCGGAGTGGCGTCGCCGCTCCTCCGCCGATCGGGTACTCCTCGGCGTGGACGGATCCGTCGGGGATGTCCGCGGGGAGCTGCCCGTGGGCGCCGGGCGTCGTGGACGCCTCCTCCGGCTCCCATGACGGTGGAGACCAACGCCGCGCTCGTGGCGGCGGCATTGATGAGAACATCACCAGCTCGAGATATGATCAAGTTAACCACTTCTAAACCAAAGGTGAAGTTAATCCATGTTAGGTTTACATTCTATATATTTGATGAATTGTTGCCGCTTTTAAATTGTGTCTTTGTTTTCATTTTCAGTAGTGCTTACATGGATCAAGAGTAGAGTGGATCGCATCCGGGAAGCATGGATGGTTCATGAGGTTGATTGGGGACCAGGTCCAAGTATCCATAATGTCCTCCACCAAGCCACCACGTCACCTTTGGCACAGGGAAAGAAAGAGTCCAAATCCAACACGTTTTGGAATTGGATTCGGACTGTAGAACAACTCCAGCTTGCACGGGCCACCACGACTTCATATAGAATCCGATTGGGATGTTCTAGTACTTCATGGAAAGCTTATAAAGTCTACTTTCATATGGATCCAGAATCATGTCCATATCTTCTCCGAGGCGGTTGGAATCATCGATTTAATACAGAGACCTTTTCTGTCCGTGGTGCTTTGTGTCACCGATTGTTGCCCGATGGGCCGTGTATCAAGTGGGGCCCAATAGGGGGCGCGTCCTAGGGTTGTGGGACGACCTATACCAGGTCAAGGACGTCCTCTACCCTCTCATATACCCCCATAGCCGCCACAAACAGATTGGGTTTTGTTTTGATTGTAAGTTTAGTCGCTGCTTTGCTACTTCCTTGGAGACGCGCGTGTGTCGGCCGGACCATCCGTTCTACTTGAATCGGAACCCCACCTTCATGTGTATCACATCTGAACCTTCACCTCCTATTTGCAATTTAGTTGTTTGTTCATCTTGTTCTTGCGAGTTCTTCGATTGCTTGCGGGGGACGAGTGCCCTTGTGGTCTGGTTGTACGTGCTCCACAAGATCGCGAGCAACCATTGGAAGTGGTGTATCGGTTGCTAAGGCGCAGTCTTGGAAGGCTGTAGTCGAGCCGTGAACGTCATCTCCATTCACCAATCGAGTTATCCCACGCCTCTCATCGAAAGATCGGGCAAAAACCCTAACGGGTTCATATCGGTTGGTATCGAGCAAGGTTTATCGGTGAGAGATTTCCAATTCTTTTTGTTTTGATTAAATTCCTATAGTCCGAAAAAGCCAAAAAAATATTAGTAGATTAGTTTACTTGCAATCCTATAAACTTTTGAGCCTTTACTAGTACTACTTAGTTAGGGCTTGTTGAGTTTTGGTTGCATCGGTTTGTGTCGAGTTCTTTGGTCTTAGTGTATAATCCTTTAGAGTTTTGAGTTCTATCACGTTTTTGATCACCACGAGATCCAAAGCATCATCATATACATCGGTGCGGCATTTTTGTCATCACGGATCCATCTTATGTCCGATTCAAGTGTTTAAATACAATCTGAAACCTTATCTTGTTACCTTTCCCACGGATCTAGCCTTGTCCAGAAATTCCTTTTGAGCGATCCGCAATTGTCCCGGAGATTAGCGATCGTAATATGTGCAATACACATTCGTGTTGATTTGTCTTGATATTCTCGCAAAAAAAAAAGGGTGAAAAAAAGTAAGAAAAAAAAAAGAGAAGTGAAAGAAATACAAAAAAAAAAAAAGAAGAAAAAAGAGAAGAGAAAAAAAAAGAAGAGAAAAAACGAGGAAAAAAAACCAAGAGAAAAAAAAAAAAAACATTTAAATTTGAATTCGGTGTTTTCATTGGTCTTTGTGTTATTTCGCTCTTTGTCGATGACTACCTTTGTGCCTAGGCTCACGTCTCTAGCATGGTTTAGCCTAGGACCGAAAGATAGCACCGCCGTTGAGCGATTATTCAACTTGCTTTTATAACTAACGTGGTGCTAGTCATTCCTTGTTTCAGCCCACCTATAGCTCCACATATCCGACTACGACTTGGCGGGTCTTGTTCTTTGTGGCACCGATACACTATCACCCGAGGTTCTTTGTCTTGTTGGTGGCCGTCCCCTCCTGTTTTTTCTTGGTAAGAACTTGTAAGAGCTTGTTGAACAAGTTGAGTTTGAGAGAATTATACCCGACACATCCTAGTAGTTGACAGGAGAAAACATATTATCTTGTGTTTCTTGTTTTCTACTAATCATGGCAGGTGATACAAAGGTTTTTGAGCAGTTGAAGCTAGACCCTCACATTCAAGATATCATTCAGCACTTACCATTATATCTTTGGTATGTTTGATCCTCACGCTTACATTGATTGGGAGCTTAAGGTAGATGCAGAATTTGATAATTATGACTTGTCCGAACATCAAATGATTTTTCTTTTGCTTCTAGTGCTTTAACAAAATATGCTTTGACTACATGGAAACATATTTGCAGGCACAACAAAGTTCCACAAACTTGGACAGATTTTAAAATGCTTTTTCGAGATGAATATGTTCCTAAGTATTATCTTTGATTGTTTGCTTGCAAAATTAGACAACTTGAATCAAGGTAGTAGGACTGTCAACGAAATACTATCATACTTTTTAAGATTTGTGTCATGTTTGGTGGATTAGATGAATGCAAGGAAGATGTTATGAGTAGGTTCATGAAAGGGCTCAATTCTGAAATTCAAACCTTATTAATTAGCAAATCATACAACAATATTGGTTCATTGTTTTGGCTTGCTCTTAGTGCTTTGAAAAGGATATTCTTTTATCTGCGAGTACTTGCATGAATGATGTGAACCATAACGTTGAAATTTTGTACAATTTGCATGCTGATCAAGAGCAACAAATAGTGGAACCTCTTTGCTGATTTATGTTTGTCAAAACATGAATTACTAGTTGTTCCTTGTGATAAAGAGGACTTGTGTGATGATCATTCTTTTACTCCTATGCCACAAGTAGTGAATAAATCTGATACTTTTGGTTTGGAACCATACAAGTGTGCAAAAGAAAAGCTTTTTCATCCTATTACTTGTGCACAAGATGAACTGAATTTGTTGTCTTCTTTAAATACTCTAGTTTATATTGAATTCGATATTCTTTGTGATCTAAACTGTTTTAGAGGAGAAGCTTTTTTTTGCATATTCTAAATTGTCATTCTTGTTGAATCATACATATCACTTTATTGGCAAGTATAATTGTAAAGGAGAGTATTTGGTGCATAAAATTTATATTTGCTCTAATCTGAAATATCCTTTTGGCCTACAATATCATGATCAAATAGGGGCTGCACTAACACTAATAATGTCTTGCAAAGTCCTTCTAGTTTTTCCCTTAAGCAACGGGGGTCAACCCAAAGAAGGGGAGAATTGTTGGTTGTCGCTTTAAAGCATACTAGTCACTCCGAGTTCCAACATCAAGGCAAGCACCTTTAGATGCCACCGAGGAGCAAGTCGAGGGACGCCTTGCAGCCAAGAAAGGGAGAATGATGAGAACATCACCAGCTCGGATATGATCAAGTTAACCACTTCTAAACCAAAGGTGAAGTTAATCCATGTTAGGTTTTCATTCTATATATTTGATGAATTGTTCTTTGCACCGAGAAAGTGTCTTTGTTTTCATTTTCGGTAGTGCTTACATGGATCAAGAGTAGAGTGGATCGCATCCGGGAAGCATGGATGGTTCATGAGGTTGATTGGGGACCAGGTCCAAGTATCCATAATGTCCTCCACCAAGCCACCACGTCACCTTTGGCAATGGGGAAAGAAAGAGTCCAAATCCAACACGTTTTGGAATTGGATTCGGACCGCAGAACAACTCCAGCTTTGCACGGGCCACCACGACTTCATATAGAATCCGATTGGGATGTTCTAGTACTTCATGGAAAGCTTATAAAGTCTACTTTCATATGGATCCAGAATCATGTCCATATCTTCTCCGAGGCGGCCGGAATCATCGATTTAATACAGAGACCTTTTTCCTGTCGGTCTTTGTGTCACTGATTGTTGCCCGATGGGCGTGTATCAAGTGGGGCCCAATAGGGGCGCGTCCTAGGGTTGTGGGACGACCTATACCAGGTCAAGGACGTCCTCTACCCTCTCATATACCCCCATAGCCGCCACAAACAGATTGGGTTTTGTTTTGATTGTAAGTTTAGGCTTTGCTACTTCCTTGGAGACGCGTGTGTCGGCGGACCATCCGTTCTACTTGAATCGGAACCCCACCTTCATGTGTATCACATCTGAACCTTCACCTCCTATTTGCAATTTAGTTGTTTGTTCATCTTGTTCTTGCGAAGTTCTTCGATTGCTTGCGGGGACGAGTGCCCTTGTGGTCGGGTTGTACGTGCTCCACAAGATCGCGAGCAACCATTGGAAGTGGTGTATCGGTTGCTAAGGCGCAGATCTTGGAAGGTCTGTAGTCGAGCCGTGAACGTCATCTCCATTCACCAATCGAGTTATCCCACGCCTCTCATCGAAAGATCGGGGCAAAAACCCTAACGGGTTCATATCAAGCATTGACCAAGCCAAACGGCCGGCGTGGTGGCGACGCCACCGAGCGCGCCTTGCGAGAGGCGTCGCCCGGTTCAGCTGGCCGGAGGTCCTCCCTCCAATCCGTCGGCGTCGTCGGGGAGTCCGCGGCGAGAGCGGCATAGCCACGGCGCCTCTGCGCCGGCTGGGGAAGGATCCGCCGGGACCAAGGCGTCGGGGGTCCCCGAACCCCGGGCGGGGAGGAGTTCCATGTCAAACCTGGACCCCGGCCGACACGAACTCAAGCTCACCGAATCGGATAAGGGTCCCCTGCTCCGGGCCGGTGGAGAGAAGAGTCGAGGTCGAAACGCCCCGAGAAGCGTCGTCGCGTCCCTGGCCATCCGGAAGTCCGGGAAAAGAGATGAAACACGCACAGCCCCTACCTAGCGCGCCAACCGCCGGTGCTAGAACCGGTGGCCCCGCCCCGACGAGTGAATTTGTGGTGCGTGTTCCCTCCTCCGGATGGTGTACAAGATGGACACAAGGATTTATACTTGGTTCGGGGCAAGGAAGGCCCTACGCCCAATGGGGGGGTGAGAGGTACTTGTATTATCTTGCACCTAAGTGCTCGTAGGTAGGGTGTACAAGCAGTGAGAGAGGGAGCCGGTCCCAAGTCTCGTGATGGTTGAATGGCTGGAGTGCGCCTATGTCAACCTGTCCCCGTCTACGGGCCCCTGCCTCCCCCTTTTATAGCCGCAAGGGAGTGGCCGGGGCTTACAAAGAGTTGGCGTGCGTGGGAAGCTGCTCTTCCCTCCTGGTCACGGCCTTGGAGTCCGCCGCCATCCTGTGCCAAGGCCCTGACGTGGGCTTTGGCACGGGCGCGGCACCGCAGACATGGGCGTGATTGTGAGGGGTCGCATCCCCCGTCCCATCAACGGAAGAAGTGGACGCCCCTCAGAGATCGACGGAGAGGCGGGGGGGGGACGTATCCGTCCCCAAAGAACATCTTTGTAGCTCGACCCGCCTTGACTCCGAGGCGAGGAGGGCCTCGGCCCCTCGTTGCCGTACATGATGTGGTTGGCACGGTGGAGAGCCGTCATTATGACAATCGCCGCCCACCCCGGCTCGAAAAAACCGGGGAGGGACTATTGCTTTGACCGGGCGCCCCACTTGGCCCGACCCCGGGAGGATGATGATGCTGACGCAACGAACGGCGACGAGATTACCACCGACTCCAAACGTGGTAACGACCGCACTTGCTCCACGCCACCTAAGATGAGCATCCAAAGGTAAACACAATTTTTTTGCACACTTCGCGCGCCCGAAAGCCGTGCATTGAAGCGACGAGATTACCACCGACTCCAAACGTGGTAACGACCGTGCACTTGTTCCACGCCACCTAAGATGAGCATCTAGTGCAACACAATTTTTTGCACACTTCGTGCGCTTCCCGAAAAAGCTGTGCATCGAACGCAGCGACTATTATTACCACTAACTCCAAACGTGGTATTGACCGTGCACTTATTCCACGCCACCTAAGATGAGAACCGTGCATCAAAAATTTTTGCACACTCCTAGTGCGCTTCCCCGAAAGCCGTGCATCGAACGTGCAACGAAGTTTACCACTAACTCCAAACGTGGTAACGATCGTGCACTTGTTCCACATCACCTAAGATGAGAATCCGTGCGACAAAAAATTTTTTTGCACACTTCTAGTGCCCTTCCCGAAAAGCCGTGCATCGAACGTGCGACGAGATTACCACTAACTCCAAACGTGGTAATGACCGTGCACTTATTCCACGCCACCTAAGATGAGAATCCGTGCAACAAAATTTTTTGCACACTTCTAGTGCCCTTTCCCGAAAGCCGCATCGAACGGCGACGAGATTACCACTAACTCCAAACGTGGTAATGACCGCACTTATTCCACGCCACCTTAGATGAGAATCCGGTGCAATAAAATTTTTTGCACACTTCCAAAGGCGCTTCCCGAAAGCAAGTGCATCGAACGTGCGACGAGATTACCACCGACTCCAAACATGGTAACGACCATGCACTTGTTCGACGTCACCTAAGATGAGCATCCGATGCAACAAAATTTTTTTTGCTCACTTCGGCGCGTTTCTCGAAAGCCGTGCATCAAACATGCGATGGGATTACCAATTACTCCAAACGTGGTAACGACCGTGCACTTGTTCCACGTCACCTAAGATCAGCATCCGGTGCAACAAAATTTTTTGCACACTTCTGATGCGCTTCCCAAAAGCCGCATTGAACGTGCGACGAGATTACCATTGACTCCAAACGTGGTAACGACCGCACTTGCTCCACGCCACCTAAGATGAGCATCCAAAGGCAACACAATTTTTGCACACTTCTGGTGCGCTTCCCGAAAGCGCCGCATTGAACGTGCGACGAGATTACCACCGACTCCAAACGTGGTAACGACCGTGCACTTGTTCCACGTCACCTAAGATGAGCATCTAGTGCAACACAATTTTTTGCACACTTCGTGTGCGCTTCCCGAAAAGCCGCATCGAACGTGCGACGAGATTACCACTAACTCCAAACGTGGTAATGACCGTGCACTTATTCCACGCCACCTAGGATGAGAATCGGTGCATCAAACTTTTTGCACACTCCTAGTGCGCTTCCCGAAAAGCCGTGCATCGAACGTGCAACGAAGTTTACCACTAACTCCAAACGTGGTAACGATCGTGCACTTGTTCCACGTCACCTAAGATGAGAATCCGGTGCAACAAAATTTTTTGCACACTTCTAGTGCCCTTCCCGAAAAGCCCGCATCGAACGTGGGACGAGGTTACCACTAACTCCAAACGTGGTAATGACCGTGCACTTATTCCACGTCACCTTAGATGAGAATCCGGTGCAATAAATTTTTTTTGCACACTTCCAAAGGCGCTTTCCCGAAAGCCGCCCATCGAACGTGCAACGAGATTACCACCGGCTCCAAACGCTGTAACGATCGCGTGCACTTGTTCCACGCCACCTAAGATGTGCATCCGGTGCCACAAAAATTTTTTGCACACTTGTGGTGCGTTTCCCGAAAGCCCGCATCGAACGTGCGACGAGATTACCACCGACTCCAAACGTTGTAACGACCGTGCACTTGTTCCACGTCACCTAAGACGAGCATCCGGTGTAACAAAAATTTTTTGCACACTTCTGGTGCGCTTCTCGAACCAATGACTCCAAACGTGGTAACGACCATGCACTTGTTCCACGTCACCTAAGTTGAGAACTGGGCAACAAAATTTTTTCCACACTTCTAGTGCCCTTCCCGAAAAGCCATGCATCAAACGTGCAACGAGATGACCACTAACTCCAAACGTTGTAACGATCATGCACTTGTTCCACGTCACCTAAGATGACCATCCGGTGCAACAAATTTTTTTGCACACTTCTGGTGCGCTTCCCAAGAGCCGTGCATTGAACGTGTGACGAGATTACCATCGACTCCAAACGTGGTAACGACCGTGCACTTGTTCCACGTCACCTAAGATGAGCATCCAAAGGCAACACAATTTTTTTGCACACTTCGGTGCACTTCCCGAAGCCGCATCGAACGCGTGCGATGAGATTATCACTAACTCCAAACGTGGTAATGACCGTGCACTTATTCCACGTCACCTAAGATGAGAATCCAAAGGCAACAAAAAATTTTTGCACACTTCTAGTGCGCTTCCCAAAAGCCGTGCATCGAACGTGCAACGAGATTACCACTAACTCCAAACGTTGTAACGATCGCGGCACTTGTTCCACATCACCTAAGATGAGCATCCGGTGCAACAAAATTTTTTGCACACTTGTGGTGCGCTTTCCCGAAAAGCCGCATCGAACGTGCGACGAGATTACCACCGACTCCAAACATAGTAACCACCGTGCACTTGTTCCACGTCACCCAAGATGAGCATCCGGTGCAACAAAATTTTTTGCACACTTGTGGTGCGTTTTCCAAAAGCCGCATCGAACGTGCGACGAGATTACCATTGACTCCAAACATGGTAACGACCATGCTCTTGTTCGACGTCACCTAAGATGAGCATCCGATGCAACAAAATTTTTTGCTCACTTGCGTGCGCTTCTCGAAAGCCGTGCATCAAACATGCGATGGGATTACCAATGACTCCAAACGTGGTAACGACCGTGCACTTGTTCCACGTCACCTAAGATCAGCATCCGGTGCAACATAATTTTTTTGCACACTCCTGGTGCGCTTCCCAAAAGCCGTGCATTGAACGTGCGACGAGATTACCACTGACTCCAAACGTGGTAACGACCGTGCACTTGCTCCACGTCACCTAAGATGAGCATCCAAAGGCAACACAATTTTTTTGCACACTTCGGGTGCGCTTCCCGAAAGCCGCGGCATTGAACGTGCGACGAGATTACCACCGACTCCAAACGTGGTAACGACCGTGCACTTGTTCCACGTCACCTAAGATGAGCATCTAGTGCAACACAATTTTTTGCACACTTCTGGTGCGCTTCTCGAAAAGCCGCATCGAACGTGCGACTAGATTACCACTAACTCCAAACGTGGTAATGACCGTGCACTTATTCCACGTCACCTAAGATGAGAATCCGGTGCATCAAACTTTTTTGCACACTCCTAGTGCGCTTCCCCGAAAGCCGCATCGAACGTGCAACGAGTTTACCACTAACTCCAAACGTGGTAACGATCGTGCACTTGTTCCACGTCACCTAAGATGAGAATCCGTGCAACAAAATTTTTTGCACACTTCTAGTGCCCTTCCCGAAAGCCGCATCGAACGTGGGACGAGGTTACCACTAACTCCAAACGTGGTAATGACCGTGCACTTATTCCACGCCACCTTAGATGAGAACCGTGCAATAAAATTTTTTGCACACTTCCAAAGGCGTTCCGAAAGCCGTGCATCGAACGTGCAACGAGATTACCACTAGCTCCAAACGTTGTAACGATCGTGCACTTGTTCCACGTCACCTAAGATGTGCATCCGGTGCCACAAAATTTTTTGCACACTTGTGGTGCGTTTCCCGAAAAGCCGTGCATCGAACGCGTGCGACGAGATTACCACCGACTCCAAACGTTGTAACGACCGCGGCACTTGTTCCACGTCACCTAAGACGAGCATCTGGTGTAACAAAAATTTTTGCACACTTCTGGTGCGCTTCTCGAACCAATGACTCCAAACGTGGTAACGACCATGCACTTGTTCCACGTCACCTAAGATGAGAATCCGGGGCAACAAAATTTTTTTCCACACTAGTGCCCTTCCCGAAAGCCATGCATCAAACGTGCAACGAGATGACCACTAACTCCAAACGTTGTAACGATCATGCACTTGTTCCACGTCACCTAAGATGACCATCCGGTGCAACAAAATTTTTTGCACACTTCTGGTGCGCTTCCCAAGAGCCGTGCATTGAACGTGTGACGAGATTACCACTGACTCCAAACGTGGTAACGACCGTGCACTTGTTTCACGTCACCTAAGATGAGCATCCAAAGGCAACACAATTTTTTTGCACACTTCGGGTGCACTTCCCGAAGCCGCATCGAACGGCGATAAGATTATCACTAACTCCAAACGTGGTAATGACCGTGCACTTATTCCACGCCACCTAAGATGAGAATCCAGTGCAACAAAAATTTTTGCACACTTCTAGTGCGCTTCCCAAAAGCCGTGCATCGAACGCAACGAGATTACCACTAACTCCAAACGTTGTAACGATCGTGCACTTGTTCCACATCACCTAAGATGAGCATCCCGGTGCAACAAAATTTTTTGCACACTTGTGGTGCGTTTCCCGAAAGCCGTGCATCGAACGTGCGACGAGATTACCACTGACTCCAAACATAGTAACCACCGTGGACTTGTTCCACGTCACCCAAGATGAGCATCCGGTGCAACAAAATTTTTTGCACACTTGTGGTGCGCGTTCCGAAAGCCGCGGCATCGAACGTGCGACGAGATTACCACCGACTCCAAACATGGTAACGACCATGCTCTTGTTCGACGTCACCTAAGATGAGCATCCGATGCAACAAAATTTTTTGCTCACTTCTGTGCGCTTCTCGAAAAGCCGTGCATCAAACATGCGATGGGATTACCAATGACTCCAAACGTGGTAACGACCGTGCACTTGTTCCACGTCACCTAAGATCAGCATCCGGTGCAACATAATTTTTGCACACTTCTCGTGCGCTTCCCAAAAGCCGTGCATTGAACGTGCGACGAGATTACCACCGACTCCAAACGTGGTAACGACCGTGCACTTGCTCCACGTCACCTAAGATGAGCATCCAAAGGCAACACAATTTTTTGCACACTTCTGGTGCGCTTACCGAAAAGCCGTGCATTGAACGTGCGACGAGATTACCACTCGACTCCAAACGTGGTAACGACCGTGCACTTGTTCCACGTCACCTAAGATGAGCATCTAGTGCAACACAATTTTTTTGCACACTTCTGGTGCGCTTCCCGAAAGCCGTGCATCGAACGTGCGACTAGATTACCACTAACTCCAAACGTGGTAATGACCGTGCACTTATTCCACGTCACCTAAGATGAGAATCCGGTGCATCAAACTTTTTTTGCACACTCCTAGTGCGCTTCCCGAAAGCCGTGCATCGAACGTGCAACGAGTTTACCACTAACTCCAAACGTGGTAACGATCGTGCACTTGTTCCACGTCACCTAAGATGAGAATCCGGTGCAACAAAATTTTTTTGCACACTTCTAGTGCCCTTCCCGAAAGCCGTGCATCGAACGTGGGACGAGGTTACCACTAACTCCAAACGTGGTAATGACCGTGCACTTATTCCACGTCACCTTAGATGAGAATCCGGTGCAATAAAATTTTTTGCACACTTCCAATCGCGTTTCCGAAAGCCGTGCATCGAACGTGCAACGAGATTACCACTAGCTCCAAACGTTGTAACGATCGTGCACTTGTTCCACGTCACCTAAGATGTGCATCCGGTGCCACAAAATTTTTTTGCACACTTGTGGTGCGTTTCCCGAAAGCCGTGCATCGAACGTGCGACGAGATTACCACTGACTCCAAACGTTGTAACGACCGTGCACTTGTTCCACGTCACCTAAGACGAGCATCTGGTGTAACAAAAATTTTTTGCACACTTCTGGTGCGCTTCTCGAACCAATGACTCCAAACGTGGTAACGACCATGCACTTGTTCCACGTCACCTAAGATGAGAATCCGGGGCAACAAAATTTTTTTCCACACTTCTAGTGCCCTTCCCGAAAGCCATGCATCAAACGTGCAACGAGATGACCACTAACTCCAAACGTTGTAACGATCATGCACTTGTTCCACGTCACCTAAGATGACCATCCGGTGCAACAAAATTTTTTGCACACTTCTGGTGCGCTTCCCAAGAGCCGTGCATTGAACGTGTGACGAGATTACCACTGACTCCAAACGTGGTAACGACCGTGCACTTGTTCCACGTCACCTAAGATGAGCATCCAGTGCAACACAATTTTTTTGCACACTTCTGGTGCACTTCCCGGAAGCCGTGCATCGAACGTGCGATGAGATTATCACTAACTCCAAACGTGGTAATGACCGTGCACTTATTCCACGTCACCTAAGATGAGAATCCAGTGCAACAAAAATTTTTTGCACACTTCTAGTGCGCTTCCCAAAAGCCGTGCATCGAACGTGCAACGAGATTACCACTAACTCCAAACGTTGTAACGATCGTGCACTTGTTCCACATCACCTAAGATGAGCATCCGGTGCAACAAAATTTTTTTGCACACTTGTGGTGCGTTTCCCGAAAGCCGTGCATCGAACGTGCGACGAGATTACCACTGACTCCAAACATAGTAACCACCGTGGACTTGTTCCACGTCACCCAAGATGAGCATCCGGTGCAACAAAATTTTTTTGCACACTTGTGGTGCGTTTCCCGAAAGCCGTGCATCGAAAGCGTGCGGCGAGATTACCATCGACTCCAAACATGGTAACGACCATGCTCTTGTTCGACGTCACCTAAGATGAGCATCCGATGCAACAAAATTTTTTGCTCACTTCTGGGCGCTTTCGAAAGCCGTGCATCAAACATGCGATGGGATTACCAATGACTCCAAACATGGTAACGACCGTGCACTTGTTCCACGTCACCTAAGATCAGCATCCGGTGCAACATATTTTTTTTTTGCACACTTCGGTGCGCTTCCCAAAAGCCGTGCATTGAAGCGTGCGACGAGATTACCACCGACTCCAAACGTGGTAACGACCGTGCACTTGCTCCACGTCACCTAAGATGAGCATCCAAGTGCAACACAATTTTTTGCACACTTCTGGTGCGCTTCCCGAAAAGCCGTGCATTGAACGTGCGACGAGATTACCACCGACTCCAAACGTGGTAACGACCGTGCACTTGTTCCACGTCACCTAAGATGAGTATCTAGTGCAACACAATTTTTTTTGCACACTTCGCGGTGCGCTTCCCGAAAAGCCGTGCATCAAACGTGCGCGACGAGATTACCACTAACTCCAAACGTGGTAATGACCGTGCACTTATTCCACGTCACCTAAGATGAGAATCCGTGCATCAAAATTTTTTTGCACACTCCTAGTGCGCTTCCCGAAAGCCCGTGCGTCGAACGTGCAACGAAGTTTACCACTAACTCCAAACGTGGTAACGATCGTACACTTGTTCCACGTCACCTAAGATGAGAATCCGGTGCAACAAATTTTTTTTGCACACTTCTAGTGCCCTTCCCGAAAGCCGTGCATCGAACGTGCGACGAGATTACCACTAACTCCAAACGTGGTAATGACCGTGCACTTATTCCACGTCACCTTAGATGAGAATCCGGTGCAATAAAATTTTTTTGCACACTTCCAAAGGCGCTTCCCGAAAAGCCGTGCATCGAACGTGCAACGAGATTACCACTAGCTCCAAACGTTGTAAGATCGTGCACTTGTTCCACGTCACCTAAGATGTGCATCGGTGCCACAAAATTTTTTGCACACTTGTGGTGCGCGTTTCCGAAAGCCGTGCATCGAACGTGCGACGAGATTACCACCGACTCCAAACATAGTAACGACCGAGCACTTATTCCACGTCACCTAAGATGAGAATCCGGTGCATCAAAATTTTTTGCACACTCCTAGTGCGCTTCCCGAAAGCCGTGCATCAAACGTGCAACGAGATGACCACTAACTCCAAACGTTGTAACGATCATGCACTTGTTCCACGTCACCAAAGATGAGCATCCGGTGCAACTAATTTTTTTTGCACACTTGTGGTGCGTTTCCCGAAAGCCGTGCATCGAACGTGCGACGAGATTACCACTGACTCCAAACGTTGTAACGACCGTGCACTTGTTCCACGTCACCTAAGACGAGCATCTGGTGTAACAAAAATTTTTTGCACACTTCTGGTGCGCTTCTCGAACCAATGACTCCAAACGTGGTAACGACCATGCACTTGTTCCACGTCACCTAAGATGAGAATCCGGTGCAACAAAATTTTTTTCCACACTTCTAGTGCCCTTCCCGAAAGCCGTGCATCAAACGTGCAACCAGATGACCACTAACTCCAAACGTTGTAACGATCATGCACTTGTTCCACGTCACCTAAGATGACCATCCGGTGCAACAAAATTTTTTTACACACTTCTGGTGCGCTTCCCAAGAGCCGTGCATTGAACGTGTGACGAGATTACCACTGACTCCAAACGTGGTAACGACCGTGCACTTGTTCCACGTCACCTAAGATGAGCATCCAGTGCAACATAATTTTTTTGCACACTTCTGGTGCACTTCCCGGAAGCCGTGCATCGAACGTGCGATGAGATTATCACTAACTCCAAACGTGGTAATGACCGTGCACTTATTCCACGTCACCTAAGATGAGAATCCAGTGCAACAAAAATTTTTTGCACACTTCTAGGGCGCTTCCCAAAAGCCGTGCATCGAACGTGCAACGAGATTACCACTAACTCCAAACGTTGTAACGATCGTGCACTTGTTCCACATCACCTAAGATGAGCATCCGGTGCAACAAATTTTTTTTGCACAGTTGTGGTGCGTTTCCCGAAAGCCGTGCATCGAACGTGCGACGAGATTACCACTGACTCCAAACATAGTAACGACCGTGCACTTGTTCCACGTCACCCAAGATGAGCATCCGGTGCAACAAAATTTTTGCACACTTGTGGTGCGTTCCGAAAAGCCGTGCATCGAACGTGCGGCGTGATTACCACCGACTCCAAACATGGTAACGACCATGCACTTGTTCGACGTCACCTAAGATGCGCATCCGATGCAACAAAAATTTTTTGCTCACTTCGGTGCGCTTCTCGAAAGCCGTGCATCAAACATGCGATGGGATTATCAATGACTCCAAACGTGGTAACGACCGTGCACTTGTTCCACGTCACCTAAGATCAGCATCCGGTGCAACAAAATTTTTTGCACACTTCTGGTGCGCTTCCCAAAAAGCCGTGCATTGAACGTGCGACGAGATTACCATCGACTCCAAACGTGGTAACGACCGCGACTTGCTCCACGTCACCTAAGATGAGCATCCAGTGCAACACAATTTTTTTGCACACTTCTGGTGCGCTTCCCGAAAGCCGTGCATCGAACGTGCGACGAGATTACCACTAACTCCAAACGTGGTAATGACCGTGCACTTATTCCACGTCACCTTAGATGAGAATCCGGTGCAATAAAATTTTTTTGCACACTTCCAGTGCGCTTCCCGAAAGCCGTGCATCGAGCGTGCAACGAGATTACCACTAGCTCCAAACGTTGTAAGATCGTGCACTTGTTCCACGTCACCTAAGATGTGCATCCGGTGCCACAAAATTTTTTGCACACTTGTGGTGCGTTTCCGAAAGCCGTGCATCGAACGTGCGACGAGATTACCACCGACTCCAAACATAGTAACGACCGAGCACTTATTCCACGTCACCTAAGATGAGAATCCGGTGCATCAAAATTTTTTTGCACACTCCTAGTGCGCTTCCCGAAAGCCGTGCATCAAACGTGCAACGAGATGACCACTAACTCCAAACGTTGTAACGATCATGCACTTGTTCCACGTCACCAAAGATGAGCATCCGGTGCAACTAATTTTTTTTGCACACTTGTGGTGCGTTTCCAAAAAGCCGTGCATCGAAGCGTGCGGCGAGATTACCACCGACTCCAAACGTTGTAACGACCGTGCACTTGTTCCACGTCACCTAAGACGAGCATCTGGTGTAACAAAAATTTTTTGCACACTTCTGGTGCGCTTCTCGAACCAATGACTCCAAACGTGGTAACGACCATGCACTTGTTCCACGTCACCTAAGATGAGAATCCGGTGCAACAAAATTTTTTCCACACTTCTAGTGCCCTTCCCGAAAGCCGTGCATCAAACGTGCAACCAGATGACCACTAACTCCAAACGTTGTAACGATCATGCACTTGTTCCACGTCACCTAAGATGACCATCCGGTGCAACAAAATTTTTTACACACTTCTGGTGCGCTTCCCAAGAGCCGTGCATTGAAGCGTGTGACGAGATTACCACGACTCCAAACGTGGTAACGACCGTGCACTTGTTCCACGTCACCTAAGATGAGCATCCAAAGTGCAACATAATTTTTTTTGCACACTTCGGTGCACTTCCGGAAGCCGTGCATCGAACGTGCGATGAGATTATCACTAACTCCAAACGTGGTAATGACCGTGCACTTATTCCACGTCACCTAAGATGAGAATCCAGTGCAACAAAAAAATTTTTTGCACACTTCTAGGGCGCTTCCCAAAAGCCGTGCATCGAACGTGCAACGAGATTACCACTAACTCCAAACGTTGTAACGATCGTGCACTTGTTCCACATCACCTAAGATGAGCATCCGGTGCAACAAATTTTTTTGCACAGTTGTGGTGCGTTTCCGAAAAGCCGCATCGAAGCGTGCGACGAGATTACCACCGACTCCAAACATAGTAACGACCGTGCACTTGTTCCACGTCACCCAAGATGAGCATCCGGTGCAACAAAAATTTTTTGCACACTTGTGGTGCGTTTCCCGAAAAGCCGTGCATCGAACGTGCGACGTGATTACCACTGACTCCAAACATGGTAACGACCATGCACTTGTTCGACGTCACCTAAGATGCGCATCCGATGCAACAAAATTTTTTTGCTCACTTCTGGTGCGCTTCTCGAAAGCCGTGCATCAAACATGCGATGGGATTATCAATGACTCCAAACGTGGTAACGACCGTGCACTTGTTCCACGTCACCTAAGATCAGCATCCGGTGCAACAAAATTTTTTGCACACTTCTGGTGCGCTTCCCAAAAGCCGTGCATTGAAGCGTGCGACGAGATTACCGCCCGACTCCAAACGTGGTAACGACCGCGCACTTGCTCCACGTCACCTAAGATGAGCATCCGGTGCAACACAATTTTTTGCACACTTCTGGTGCGCTTCCCGAAAGCCGTGCATCGAACGTGCGACGAGATTACCACTAACTCCAAACGTGGTAATGACCGTGCACTTATTCCACGTCACCTAAGATGAGGATCCGGTGCAACAAAATTTTTTTGCACACTTCTAGTGCGCTTCCCAAAAGCCGTGCATCGAATGTGCAATGAGATTACCACTAACTCCAAACGTTGTAACGATCGTGCACTTGTTCCACGTCACCTAAGATGAGCATCCGGTGCAACAAAATTTTTTTGCACACTGGTGGTGCGTTTCCCGAAAAGCCGTGCATCGAACGTGCGACGAGATTACCACTGTCTCCAAACATAGTAACGACCGTGCACTTGTTCCATGTCACCTAAGATGAGCATCCGGTGCAACAAATTTTTTTTGCACACTTGTGGTGAGCTTCCTGAAAGCCGTGCATCGAACATGTGATGAGATTACCACTGACTCCAAACGTTGTAACGACCATGCACTTGTTCCACATCAACTAAGACGAGCATCTGGTGCAACAAAATTTTTTTGCATACTTCTTGTGCGCTTCCCGAATGCGGTGCATCGAACGTGCGACGAGATTACCATTGACTCCAAACGTGGTAACGATCGTGCACTTGTTCCACGTCACTTAAGATGAGAATCTGGTGCAACAAAACTTTTTTGCACACTTCTAGTGCGCTTCCCGAAAGCCGTGCATGATGAGGACATCAGCACCACACCAACTCTAGTGCCTATTGCTGGTCCTCTCACTCGTGCTCGTGCTCGTCAACTTAATTATCAAGTGAGTTCTCTCTTAAGTGTATGTCCATCTTGTTTAGATCTTGGAGACGCGTGCACTCTTGTTTTGATCAGGAATCAAGGAGAACAGCTAAACGGAGACGGACTCGCGCTGGCTGGATTCGGACTGCAGCACAACTCCAACTTCTGAGAGTCGCCACGGTCACATACGGAGTCGGATTGGGACAGTTCAGGACTCTTTGGAAAGCTTATCAAGTCTACTTTCGTATGGATCCAGCCTCAAGTACATATCTGCTCCGAGCTGGGCGCAGCCCTCAATTTACTTGAGAGACCTATTTCTGTCCAGGTGCTGCGACACCTTGTTTTAGCCCAATGGGCTAAGTATCGTCTTAGAATCCATTAAGGATGCGTCTTAGGGTTAGAGCACGAACCCAGCACCCTTGTGGTCGTCCTCCTCATGTCATATACCCCTTGGCCGCCACCAAGAACAATTGGGTTTTGTTTTCGCAAGTTAGCTCTCGCTACTTCCTTGTAAACGCGCGTGCAGTCCAGCCGCCCGTCTACTTGAATTCGGAACCCCACCATAATTGCGATTCATCTTTGATTTCCTCAATTCGCATACACATTTAGTGCTTGTTTACTTGTTCTTGCTGGTTCTTCGATTGCTTGCAGGACCAGTGCCCTAGTGGCCGGTTGTCGCACCGCAGGATCGCGCCAATCATTGGAGGTGGTGTATCGGTCGCTAAGGTGCAACGTCTTGGACGGTTGTAGTCGGGCCGTGAACGTCGTCTCTTTCCATCAATCGAGTTATCCACGCCCTCTCATCGAAAGATCGGAACCAAACCCCGGGGTTGGATGAAGAGCCTGACACACCGATCCGGATTCCCTGAATCCTGCAATCTTAGCACCGACAGCCGAAATTAAGATGCACCGATCCGGCTACAACGCCACTAGGGCCTCTTGTTGCGCCTCGGCAATCTTAGCACCGCACTTCGGCGCACCCCTTCCGGAAAAGGCCCAATCGCCCCAAAAGATTAGTCCGATGGGGGAAGGGTGGCTCTCCCTTTTAAGGTGGCTTCCTCCTCCCAAGCTAAGTAAGGTGGGATTATTTAGAGGCTCACACGGTCACCGCCCGACTACAACTGGGCCACTTGGCCAATTTTTTGTTGCGTCTTTGCCAGCGGGTAATAGTGGAGGATGTCCTCATCATTCCCACCCCCTTAAACAAGGGCCCAGCTCTGATACCAAATGATGCATCCGGCCCAGGTGGGGTTGGATGAAGAGCCCGACACACCGATCCGGATTCCCTGAATCCTGCAATCTTAGCACCGACAGCCGAAATTAAGACGCACCGATCCGGCTACAACGCCACTAGGGCCTCTTGTTGCGCCTCGGCAATCTTAGCACCGCACTTCGGCGCACCCCTTCCGGAAAAGGCCCAATCGACCCAAAAGACTAGTCCGATGGGGGAAGGGTGGCTCTCCCTTTTAAGGTGGCTTCCTCCTCCCAAGCTAAGTAAGGTGGGATTATTTAGAGGCTCACACGGTCACCGCCCGACTACAACTGGGCCACTTGGCCAATTTTTTGTTGCGTCTTTGCCAGCGGGTAATAGTGGAGGATGTCCTCATCAGTGCATCAAACGTGCAACGAGATTACCACTAACTTCAAACGTTGTAACGACCATGCACTTGTTCCACGTCACCTAAGATGAGCATCCGGTGCAACAATTTTTTTTTGCACACTTGTGGTGCGTTTCCCGAAAGCCGTGCATCGAACGTGCGATGAGATTACCACTGACTCCAAACATGGTAATGGCCATGCACTTGTTCGACGTCACCTAAGATGAGCATCCGATGCAACAAAATTTTTTGCTCACTTCTGGTGCGCTTCTCGAAAGCCGTGCATCAAGCGTGCGATGAGATTACCACTAACTGCAAAAGTGGTAATGACCGTGCACTTGTTCCACGTCACCTGAGATGAGGATCCGGTGCAACAAATTTTTTTGCACACTTTTGGTGCGCTTCTCGAAAGCCATGCATCAAACGTGCAACGAGATTACCAATGACTCCAAACGTGGTAACGACCGTGCACTTGTTTCACGTCACCTAAGATGAGCATCCAGTGCAACACAATTTTTTTGCACACTTCTGGTGCGCTTCCCAAGAGCCGTGCATTGAACGTGCGACCAGATTACCACTGACTCCAAACGTGGTAACGACCGTGCACTTGTTCCACGTCACCTAAGTTGAGCATCCAGTGGAACACAATTTTTTTGCACACTTCTGGAGCACTTCCCGAAAGCCGTGCATCGAACGTGTGACGAGATTACCACTAACTCCAAACGTGGTAATGACCGTGCACTTATTCCACGTCACCTAAGATGAGAATCCGGTGCAACAAAATTTTTTTTGCACACTTCTCGTGCGCTTCCCAAAAGCCGTGCATCGAACGTGCAACGAGATTATCACTAACTCCAAACGTTGTAACGATAGTGCACTTGTTCCACGTCACCTATGATGAGCATCCGGTGCAACAAAATTTTTTTGCACACTTGTGGTCCGTTTCCCGAAAGCCGTGCATCGAACGTGCGACGAGATTACCACTGACTCCAAACATAGTAACGACCGTGCACTTCTTCCACGTCACCTAAGATGAGCATCCGATGCAACAAAAATTTTTTTGCTCACTCTGGTGCGTTTCCCGAAAGCCGTGCATCGAACGTGCGACGAGATTACCACTGACTCCAAACATGGTAACGACCATGCACTTGTTCGACGTCACCGAGATGAGCACCCAAAGTGCAACAAATTTTTTGCACACTTTTGGTGCGCTTCTCGAAAGCCATGCATCGAACGTGCGATGGGATTACCAATGACTCCAAACATGGTAACGACCGTGCACTTGTTCCACGTCACCTGAGATGAGCATCCGGTGCGACAAAATTTTTTTGCACACTTCTGGTGCGCTTCCCATGAGCCATGCATCGAACGTGCGATGAGATTACCACTGACTCCAAATGTGGTAACAACAGTACACTTGTTCCACGTCACCTAAGATGAGCATCCAGTGCAACACAATTTTTTTGCACACTTCGGTGCGCTTTCCGAAAGCCGTGCATCGACGCGTGCGACGAGATTACCACTAATTCCATACGTGGTAAGGACCGTGCACTTATTCCACGTCACCTAAGATGAGAATCCGGTGCAACACAATTTTTTTGCACACTTCTGGTGCGCTTCCCGAAAGCCGTGCATCGAACGAGCGACGAGATTACCACCAACGACAAACGTTGTAACAATCGTGCACTTGTTCCACGTCACCTAAGATGAGCATCCGGTGCAACAAAATTTTTTTTCACACTTGTGGTGCGTTTCCCGAAAGCCATGCATCGAACGTGCAACGAGATTACCACTAACGACAAACGTTGTAACGATCGTGCACTTGTTCCACGTCACCTAAGATGAGCATCCGGTCCAACAAAATTTTTTTTGCACACTTGTGGTGCGTTTCCGGAAAAGCCGTCCATCGAGCGCGTGCGACGAGATTACCACCGACTCCAAACATAGTAACGACCGTGCACTTGTTCCACGTCACCTAAGATGAGCGTCCGGTGCAATAAAATTTTTTGCACACTTGTGGTGCGTTCCGAAAGCCGTGCATCGAACGTGCGATGAGATTACTAGTGACTCCAAACATGGTAACGACCATGCACTTGTTCGACGTCACGTAAGATGAGCATCCGATGCAACAAAATTTTTTTGCTCACTTCTGGTGCGCTTCTCGAAAGCCGTGCATCAAATGTGCGATGAGATTACCACTAAGCGCAAACGTGGTAATGATCGTGCACTTGTTCCACGTCACGACATGAGCATCGGGTGCAATAAATTTTTTGCACACTTTTGGTGCGCTTCTCGAAAAGCCATGCATCGAACGTGTGATGAGATTACCAATGACTCCAAACGTGGTAACGACCGCGCACTTGTTCCACGTCACCTAAGTTGAGCATCCGATGCAACAAAATTTTTTTGCACACTTCTGGTGCTCTTCCCAAGAGCCGTGCATTGAACGTGCGACGAGATTGCCACTGACTCCAAACGTGGTAACGACCGTGCACTTGTTACACGTCACCTAAGATGAGCATCCAAAGGCAACACAAATTTTTTGCACACTTCTGGTGCGCTTCCCGAAAGCCGTGCATCGAACGTGCGATGAGATTACCACTAACTCCAAACGTGGTAGTGACCGTGCACTTATTCCACGTCACCTAAGATGAGAATCCGGTGCAACAAAAATTTTTTGCACACTTCTAGTGCGCTTCCCAAAAGCCGTGCATCGAGCGTGCAACGAGATTATCAATAACTCCAAACGTTGTAACGATCGTGCACTTGTTCCACGTCACCTAAGATGAGCATCCGGTGCAACAAAATTTTTTGCACACTTGTGGTGCGTTTCCGAAAGCCGTGCATCGAACATGCGACGAGATTACCACCGACTACAAACATAGTACCGACCGTGCACTTCTTCCACGTCACCTAAGATGAGCATCCGGTGCAATAAAATTGTTTTGCACACTTCGGTGCGCTTCCCAAGAGCCGTGCATTGAACGTGCGATGAGATTACCATCGACTCCAAATGTGGTAACAAAAAGTACACTTGTTCCACGTCACCTAAGATGAGCATCCAAAGGCAACACAATTTTTTGCACACTTCTGGTGCGCTTTCCGAAAAGCCGTGCATCGAACGTGCGACGAGATTACCACTAATTCCATACGTGGTAAGGACCGTGCACTTATTCCACGTCACCTAAGATGAGAATCCGGTGCAACACAATTTTTTGCACACTGGTGTGCGCTTCCCGAAAGCCGTGCATCGAACGAGCGACGAGATTACCACTAACGACAAACGTTGTAACGATCGTGCACTTGTTCCACGTCACCTAAGATGAGCATCCGGTGCAACAAAATTTTTTTGCACACTTTTTGGTGCGTTTCCGGAAAGCCATGCATCGAACGTGCAATGAGATTACCACCGACTCCAAACATAGTAATGACCGTGCACTTGTTCCACGTCACCTAAGATGAGCGTCCGGTGCAATAAAATTTTTTTGGACACTTCTGGTGCGCTTCCCGAAAGCCGTGCATTGAACGTGCGACCAGATTACCACAGACTCCAAACGTGGTAACGACCGTGCACTTGTTCCACGTCACCTAAGTTGAGCATCCAGTGCAACACAATTTTTTTGCACACTTCGGAGCACTTCCCGAAAGCCGTGCATCGAGCGTGTGACGAGATTACCACTAACTCCAAACGTGGTAATGACTGTGCACTTGTTCCACGTCACCTGACATGAGCATCAGGTGCAATAAATTTTTTTGCACACTTCTCGTGCGCGCTTCCCAAAAGCCGTGCATCGAGCGTGCAACGAGATTATCACTAACTCCAAACGTTGTAACGATAGTGCACTTGTTCCACGTCACCTATGATGAGCATCCGTGCGGTGCAACAAAAATTTTTTGCACACTTGTGGTCCGTTTCCGAAAAGCCGTGCATCGAACGTGCGACGAGATTACCACCGACTCCAAACATAGTAACGACCGTGCACTTCTTCCACGTCACCTAAGATGAGCATCCGATGCAACAAAATTTTTTGCTCACTTCGGTGCGTTTCCCGAAAAGCCGTGCATCGAGCGTGCGACGAGATTACCATCGACTCCAAACATGGTAACGACCATGCACTTGTTCGACGTCACCGAGATGAGCACCCGGTGCAACAAATTTTTTGCACACTTTTGGTGCGCTTCGAAAAGCCATGCATCGAACGTGCGATGGGATTACCAATGACTCCAAACGTGGTAACGACCGTGCACTTGTTCCACGTCACCCGAGATGAGCATCCGGTGCGACAAAATTTTTTTGCACACTTCTGGTGCGCTTCCCATGAGCCATGCATCGAACGTGCGGCGACGAGATTACCACCGACTCCAAATGTGGTAACAACAGTACACTTGTTCCACGTCACCTAAGATGAGCATCCAAAGGTAACACAATTTTTTTGCACACTTCGGTGCGCTTTCCGAAAGCCGTGCATCGAGCGTGCGACGAGATTACCACTAATTCCATACGTGGTAAGGACCGTGCACTTATTCCACGTCACCTAAGATGAGAATCCGGTGCAACACAATTTTTTGCACACTTCGTGCGCTCCCGAAAAGCCGTGCATCGAGCGTGCGACGAGATTACCACCGACTCCAAACATAGTAATGACCGTGCACTTGTTCCACGTCACCTAAGATGAGCGTCCGGTGCAACAAAATTTTTTTGCACACTTGTGGTGCGTTTCCGGAAAGCCGTGCATCGAACGTGCGACGAGATTACCACTGACTCCAAACATAGTAATGACCGTGCACTTGTTCCACGTCACCTAAGATGAGCGTCCGGTGCAATAAAATTTTTTTGGACACTTGTGGTGCGTTTCCCGAAAGCCGTGCATCGAACGCGTGCGACGAGATTACCACGACTCCAAACATGGTAACGACCATGCACTTGTTCGACGTCACCTAAGATGAGAATCCGGTGCAACAAAATTTTTTGCACACTTCTAGTGCGCTTCCGAAAAGCCGTGCATCAAATGTGCGATGAGATTACCACTAACTCCAAACGTGGTAATGACTGTGCACTTGTTCCACGTCACCTAAGATGAGCATCCGGTGCAATAAATTTTTTTGCACACTTTTGGTGCGCTTCCCGAAAGCCATGCATCGAACGTGCGACGAGATTACCACTAACTCCAAACATGGTAACGCCCGTGCACTTGTTCTACGTCGCCTAAGATGAGCATCCGGTGCAACAAATTTTTTTGCAAACTTGTGGTGCGCTTCCGAAAAGCGTGCATCGAACGCAGCGATGAGATTACCACCGACTCCAAACGTTGTGACGACCATGCACTTGTTCCACATCACCTAAGACGAGCATCCGGTGCAATAAATTTTTTTGCACACTTCGCGCGCTTCCCGAATGCCGTGCATCGAACGTGCGACGAGATTACCACCGATTCCAAACGTGGTAATGATCGTGCACTTGTTCCACGTCACCTAAGATGAGAATCCGTGCAACAAAATTTTTTTGCACACTTCTAGTGCGCTTCTCGAAAGCCGTGCATCGAACGTGCAACGAGATTACCACTAACTCCGCACGTTGTAACGATCATGCAATAGTTCCACGTCACCTAAGATGAGCATCCGGTGCAACAAAAATTTTTTGCAAACTTGTGGTGCGCTCCCCGAAAAGCCGCATCGAACGGCGTGATGAGATTACCACCGACTCCAAACGTTGTAACGACCGTGCACTTGTTCCACATCACCTAAGACGAGCATCTGGTGCAACAAAATTTTTTTGCACACTTCTGGTGCGCTTCCCGAATGCTGGGCATCGAACGTGCGACGAGATTACCACTGACTCCAAACATGGTAACGATCGTGCACTTGTTCCACGTCACCTAAGATGAGAATCCGGTGCAACAAAATTTTTTGCACACTTCTAGTGCGCTTCCCAAAAACCGTGCATCGAGCGTGCAACGAGATTACCACTAACTCCAAACGTTGTAACGATCACGCAATTGTTCCATGTCACCTAAGATGAGCATCCCGGTGCAACAAAAATTTTTTTGCAAACTTGTGGTGCGCTTCCCTAATGCCGTGCATCGAACGCGTGATGAGATTACCACCGACTCCAAACGTTGTAACGACCGTGCACTTGTTCCACATCACCTAAGACGAGCATCCGGTGCAACAAAATTTTTTGCACACTTCCGTGCGCTCCCGAATGCTGGGCATCGAGCGTGCGACGAGATTACCACTGACTCCAAACATGGTAACGATCGTGCACTTGTTCCACGTCACCTAAGATGAGAATCCGGTGCAACAAAATTTTTTTGCACACTTCTAGTGCGCTTCCCGAAAACCGTGCATCGAACGTGCAACGAGATTACCACTAACTCCAAACGTTGTAACGATCACGCAATTGTTCCACGTCACCTAAGATGAGCATCCGGTGCAACAAAATTTTTTTGCAAACTTGTGGTGCGCTTCCCGAAAGCCGTGCATCGAACGCGTGATGAGATTACCACTGACTCCAAACGTTGTAACGACCGTGCACTTGTTCCACGTCACCTAAGACGAGCATCTGGTGCAACAAAATTTTTTTGCACACTTCTGGTGCGCTTCCCGAATGCCGCATCGAACGTGCGACGAGATTTACCACCGACTCCAAACGTTGTAACGACCGTGCACTTGTTCCACGTCACCTAAGACGAGCATCCGGTGCAACAAAATTTTTTGCACACTTCTGGTGCGCTTCCCGAATGCCGTGCATCGACGCGTGCGACGAGATTACCACTGACTCCAAACGTGGTAACGATCATGCAATTGTTCCACGTCACCTAAGATGAGCATCCGGTGCAACAAAATTTTTTTGCAAACTTGTGGTGCGCTTCCCGAAAGCCGTGCATCGAACGCGTGATGAGATTACCACCGACTCCAAACGTTGTAACGACCGTGCACTTGTTCCACGTCACCTAAGACGAGCATCCTGGTGCAACAAAAATTTTTTGCACACTTCTGGTGCGCTTCCCGAATGCCGCATCGAACGTGCGACGAGATTACCACCGACTCCAAACATGGTAACGATCGTGCACTTGTTCCACGTCACCTAAGATGAGAATCCGGTGCAACAAAATTTTTTGCACACTTCTAGTGCGCTTCTCGAAAGCCGTGCATCGAACGTGCAACGAGATTACCACTAACTCCAAACGTTGTAACGGTCTTGCACTTGTTCCACGTCACCTAAGATGAGCATCCGGTGCAACAAAATTTTTTGCACACTTGTGGTGCGTTTCCGAAAAGCCGTGCATCGAACGTGCGACGAGATTACCACTAACTCCAAACATGGTAACGGCCGTGCACTTGTTCCACGTCAGCTAAGATGAGCATCGGTGCAACAAATTTTTTTTTGCAAACTTGTGGTGCGCTTTCGAAAGCCGTGCATCGAACGCGATGAGATTACCATCGACTCCAAACGTTGTAACGACCATGCACTTGTTCCACATCACCTAAGACGAGCATCCGGTGCAATAAATTTTTTTGCACACTTCGTGCGCTTCCCGAATGCCGTGCATCGAACGTGCGACGAGATTACCATCGACTCCAAACGTGGTAACGATCGTGCACTTGTTCCACGTCACCTAAGATGAGAATCCGGTCCAACAAAAGTTTTTTGCACACTTCTAGTGCGCTTCTCGAAAGCCGTGCATCGAACGTGCAACGAGATTACCACTAACTCCAAACGTTGTAACGATCATGCAATTGTTGCACGTCACCTAAGATGAGCATCCGTGCAACAAAATTTTTTTGCAAACTTGTGGTGCGCGCTCCCGAAAGCCGTGCATCGAACGCAGCGTGATGAGATTACCACCGACTCCAAACGTTGTAACGACCGTGCACTTGTTCCACATCACCTAAGGCGAGCATCTGGTGCAACAAAATTTTTTTGCACTTCTTCGTGCGCTTCCCGAATGCCGTGCATCGAACGTGCGACGAGATTACCACTGACTCCAAATGTGGTAACGATCGTGCACTTGTTCCACGTCACCTAAGATGAGAATCCGGTGCAACAAAATTTTTTTGCACACTTCTAGTGCGCTTCCCGAAAGCCGTGCATCGAACGTGCAACGAGATTACCACAAACTCCAAACGTTGTAACGATCTTGCACTTGTTCCACGTCACCTAAGATAAGCATCCGGTGCAACAAAATTTTTTTGCACACTTGTTGTGCGTTCCCGAAAGCCGTGCATCGAACGTGCGACGAGATTACCACTAACTCCAAACATGATAACGACCGTGCACTTGTTCCACGTCAGCTAAGATGAGCATCCGGTGCAACAAATTTTTTTTGCAAACTTGTGGTGCGCTTCCTGAAAGCCGTGCATCGAACGCGCGATGAGATTACCACTGACTCCAAACGTTGTAACGACCATGCACTTGTTCCACATCACCTAAGACGAGCATCTGGTGCAATAAATTTTTTTGCACACTTCTGGTGCGCTTCCCGAATGCCGCGCATCGAACGTGCGACGAGATTACCACTGACTCCAAACGTGGTAACGATCGTGCACTTGTTCCACGTCACCTAAGATGAGCATCCGGTGCAACAAAAATTTTTGCACACTTCTAGTGCGCTTCTCGAAAGCCGTGCATCGAACGTGCAACGAGATTACCACTAACTCCGGCACGTTGTAACGATCATGCAATAGTTCCACGTCACCTAAGATGAGCATCCGATTGCAACAAAATTTTTTTGCAAACTTGTGGTGCGCTTCCGAAAAGCCGTGCATCGAACGCGTGATGAGATTACCACCGACTCCAAACGTTGTAACGACCGTGCACTTGTTCCACATCACCTAAGACGAGCATCCGGTGCAACAAAATTTTTTTGCACACTTCGGTGCGCTTCCCGAATGCCGGGCATCGAGCGTGCGACGAGATTACCATCGACTCCAAACGTGGTAACGATCGTGCACTTGTTCCACGTCACCTAAGATGAGAATCCGGTGCAACAAAATTTTTTTGCACACTTCTAGTGCGCTTCCCGAAAACCGTGCATCGAACGTGCAACGAGATTACCACTAACTCCAAACGTTGTAACGATCACGCAATTGTTCCATGTCACCTAAGATGAGCATCCGGTGCAACAAAATTTTTTTGCAAACTTGTGGTGCGCTTCCCTAATGCCGTGCATCGAACGCGTGATGAGATTACCACCGACTCCAAACGTTGTAACGACCGTGCACTTGTTCCACATCACCTAAGACGAGCATCTGGTGCAACAAAATTTTTTGCACACTTCGGTGCGCTTCCCGAATCTTGGGCATCGAGCGTGCGACGAGATTACCACCGACTCCAAACATGGTAACGATCGTGCACTTGTTCCACGTCACCTAAGATGAGAATCCGGTGCAACAAAATTTTTTTTGCACACTTCTAGTGCGCTTCCCGAAAACCGTGCATCGAGCGTTGCAACGAGATTACCACTAACTCCAAACGTTGTAACGATCACGCAATTGTTCCACGTCACCTAAGATGAGCATCCGGTGCAACAAAATTTTTTTGCAAACTTGTGGTGCGCTCCCCGAAAAGCCGTGCATCGAACGCGTGATGAGATTACCACCGACTCCAAACGTTGTAACGACCGTGCACTTGTTCCACGTCACCTAAGACGAGCATCCGGTGCAACAAAATTTTTTGCACACTTCGGTGCGCTTCCCGAATGCCGCATCGAACGTGCGACGAGATTACCCACCGACTCCAAACGTTGTAACGACCCGTGCACTTGTTCCACGTCACCTAAGACGAGCATCTGGTGCAACAAAATTTTTTGCACACTTCGTGCGCTTCCCGAATGCCGCGTGCATCGAGCGTGCGACGAGATTACCACCGACTCCAAACGTGGTAACGATCATGCAATTGTTCCACGTCACCTAAGATGAGCATCCGGTGCAACAAAATTTTTTGCAAACTTGTGGTGCGCTTCCCGAAAAGCCGTGCATCGAACGCGTGATGAGATTACCACCGACTCCAAACGTTGTAACGACCGTGCACTTGTTCCACGTCACCTAAGACGAGCATCCGGTGCAACAAAATTTTTTGCACACTTCGGGTGCGCTTCCCGAATGCCGTGCATCGAACGTGCGACGACGAGATTACCACCGACTCCAAACATGGTAACGATCGTGCACTTGTTCCACGTCACCTAAGATGAGAATCCGGTGCAACAAAATTTTTTGCACACTTCTAGTGCGCTTCTCGAAAAGCCGTGCATCGAACGTGCAACGAAATTACCACTAACTCCAAACTTTGTAACGTTCTTGCACTTGTTCCACGTCACCTAAGATGAGCATCCGGTGCAACAAAATTTTTTGCACACTTGTGGTGCGTTTCCCGAAAGCCGTGCATCGAACGTGCGACGAGATTACCACTAACTCCAAACATGGTAACGGCCGTGCACTTGTTCCACGTCAGCTAAGATGAGCATCCGGTGCAACAAATTTTTTTTGCAAACTTGTGGTGCGCTTCACGAAAAGCCGTGCATCGAGCAGCGATGAGATTACCACCGACTCCAAACGTTGTAACGACCATGCACTTGTTCCACATCACCTAAGACGAGCATCCTGGTGCAATAAATTTTTTTGCACACTTCGGTGCGCTTCCCGAATGCCGCATCGAACGTGCGACGAGATTACCACCGACTCCAAACGTGGTAACGATCGTGCACTTGTTCCACGTCACCTAAGATGAGAATCCGGTGCAACAAAAGTTTTTGCACACTTCTAGTGCGCTTCTCGAAAGCCGTGCATCGAACGTGCAACGAGATTACCACTAACTCCAAACGTTGTAACGATCATGCAATTGTTGCACGTCACCTAAGATGAGCATCCGGTGCAACAAAAATTTTTTGCAAACTTGTGGTGCGCTCCCGAAAAGCCGTGCATCGAACGCGTGATGAGATTACCACCGACTCCAAACGTTGTAACGACCGTGCACTTGTTCCACATCACCTAAGGCGAGCATCTGGTGCAACAAAATTTTTTGCACACTTCGGTGCGCTTCCCGAATGCCGTGCATCGAAGCGTGCGACGAGATTACCACCGACTCCAAATGTGGTAACGATCGTGCACTTGTTCCACGTCACCTAAGATGAGAATCCGGTGCAACAAAATTTTTTTGCACACTTCTAGTGCGCTTCCCGAAAGCCGTGCATCGAACGTGCAACGAGATTACCACAAACTCCAAACGTTGTAACGATCTTGCACTTGTTCCACGTCACCTAAGATAAGCATCCGGTGCAACAAAATTTTTTTGCACACTTGTTGTGCGTTTCCCGAAAGCCGTGCATCGAACGTGCGACGAGATTACCACTAACTCCAAACATGATAACGACCGTGCACTTGTTCCACGTCAGCTACGATGAGCATCCGGTGCAACAAATTTTTTTTGCAAACTTGCGGTGCGCTTCCTGAAAGCCGTGCATCGAACGCGCGATGAGATTACCACTGACTCCAAACGTTGTAACGACCATGCACTTGTTCCACATCACCTAAGACGAGCATCTGGTGCAATAAATTTTTTTTGCACACTTCTGGTGCGCTTCCCGAATGCCGTGCATCGAACGTGCGACGAGATTACCACTGACTCCAAACATGGTAACGATCGTGCACTTGTTCCACGTCACCTAAGATGAGCATCCGGTGCAACAAAAATTTTTTGCACACTTCTAGTGCGCTTCTCGAAAGCCGTGCATCGAACGTGCAACGAGATTACCACTAACTCCAAACGTTGTAACGATCTTGCACTTGTTCCACGTCACCTAAGATGAGCATCCGGTGCAACAAAATTTTTTTGCACACTTGTGGTGCGTTTCCCGAAAGCCGTGCATCGAACGTGCGACGAGATTACCACTAACTCCAAACATGGTAACGGCCGTGCACTTGTTCCACGTCAGCTAAGATGAGCATCCGGTGCAACAAATTTTTTTTGCAAACTTGTGGTGCGCTTCCCGAAAGCCGTGCATCGAACGCGCGATGAGATTACCACTGACTCCAAACGTTGTAACGACCATGCACTTGTTCCACATCACCTAAGACGAGCATCTGGTGCAATAAATTTTTTTGCACACTTTGGTGCGCTTCGAATGCCGTGCATCGAAGCGTGCGACGAGATTACCATCGACTCCAAACGTGGTAACGATCGTGCACTTGTTCCACGTCACCTAAGATGAGAATCCGGTGCAACAAAAGTTTTTTGCACACTTCTAGTGCGCTTCTCGAAAGCCGTGCATCGAGCGTGCATCGAGATTACCACTAACTCCAAACGTTGTAACGATCATGCAATTGTTGCACGTCACCTAAGATGAGCATCCGGTGCAACAAATTTTTTTTGTGCAAACTTGTGGTGCGCTTCCCGAAAGCCGTGCATCGAACGCGTGATGAGATTACCACCGACTCCAAACGTTGTAACGACCGTGCACTTGTTCCACATCACCTAAGGCGAGCATCCGGTGCAACAAAATTTTTTGCACACTTCGGTGCGCTTCCCGAATGCCGTGCATCGAAGCGTGCGACGAGATTACCACCGACTCCAAATGTGGTAACGATCGTGCACTTGTTCCACGTCACCTAAGATGAGAATCCGGTGCAACAAAATTTTTTTTGCACACTTCTAGTGCGCTTCCGAAAGCCGTGCATCGAACGTGCAACGAGATTACCACTAACTCCAAACGTTGTAACGATCTTGCACTTGTTCCACGTCACCTAAGATAAGCATCCGGTGCAACAAAATTTTTTTGCACACTTGTTGTGCGTTTCCGAAAGCCGTGCATCGAGCGTGCGACGAGATTACCACTAACTCCAAACATGATAACGACCGTGCACTTGTTCCACGTCAGCTACGATGAGCATCCGGTGCAACAAATTTTTTTTGCAAACTTGCGGTGCGCTTCCCGAAAGCCGTGCATCGAACATGCGACGAGATTACCACTGACTCCAAACATAGTACCGACCGTGCACTTCTTCCACGTCACCTAAGATGAGCATCCGGTGCAATAAAATTTTTTTGCACACTTCTGGTCCGCTTCCCAAGAGCCATGCATTGAACGTGCGATAAGATTACCACTGACTCCAAACGTGGTAACGACCGTGCACTTGTTCCGCATCACCTAAGATGAGCATCCGATTGCAACACAATTTTTTGCACACTTCTGGTGCGCTTCCGAAAAAGCCGTGCATCGAACGTGCGACGAGATTACCACTAACTCAAAAGTGGTAATGACCGTGCACTTATTCCACGTCACCTAATATGAGAATCCGGTGCAACAAAATTTTTTTGCACACTTCTAGTGCGCTTCCGAAAAGCCGTGCATCGAACGTGCAACGAGATTACCACCAACTCCAAACGTTGTAACGATCGTGCACTTGTTCCACGTCACCTAAGATGAGCATCCGGTGCAACAAAATTTTTGCACACTTGTGGTGCGCTTCCGGCCGTGCATCGAGCGTGCGACGAGATTACCACTGACTCCAAACATAGTAACGACCGTGCACTTGTTCCACGTCACCTAAGATGAGAATCCGATGCAACAAAATTTTTTTTGCACACTTCTAGTGCGCTTCCCAAAAGCCGTGCATCGAACATGCAACGAGATTACCACTAACTCCAAACGTTGTAACGATCGTGCACTTGTTCCACGTCACCTAAGATGGGCATCCGGTGCAACAAATTTTTTTTGCACACTTGTGGTGCGTTTCCAAAAGCCGTGCATCGAGCGTGCGGACGAGATTACCACCGACTCCAAACATAGTAACGACCGTGCACTTGTTCCACGTCACCTAAGATGAGCATCCGGTGCAATAAAATTTTTTTGCACACTTGTGGTGCGTTTCCCGAAAGCCGTGCATCGAACGTGCGATGAGATTACTAGTGACTCCAAACATGGTAACAACCACGCACTTGTTCGACGTCACCTAAGATGAGCATCCGATGCAACAAAATTTTTTTGCTCACTTCTGGTGCGCTTCTCGAAAGCCGTGCATCAAACGTGCGATGAGATTACCACTAACTGCAAACGTTGTAACGACCGTGCACTTGTTCCACGTCACCGAGATGAGCATCGGTGCAACAAATTTTTTGCACACTTTTGGTGCGCTTTTGAAAGCCATGCATCAAACGTGCGACGGGATTACCAATGACTCGAGCGTGGTAACGACCAGGTGCACTTGTTCCCGTCACCTAAGATGGGCATCCGGGGCATCAAATTTTTTGCACACTTCTGGTGCGCTTCGAGAGCCGTGCATTGAGCGTGCGATGAGATTACCACCGACTCCAAACTGGTAACGACCCGTGCACTTGTTCCACGTCATCTAAGATGAGCATCGATTGCAACACAATTTTTTTGCACACTTCTGGTGCGCTTAAAGAAAGCCGTGCATCGAAGCGTGCGGCGAGATTACCACGAACTCCAAACGTTGTAATGACTGTGCACTTATTCCACGTCACCTAAGATGAGAATCCGGTGCAACAAAATTTTTTGCACACTTCTAGTGCGCTTCCCAAAAGCCGTGCATCGAGCGTGCAACGAGATTACCACTAACTCCAAACGTTGTAACGATCGTGCACTTGTTCCCGTCACGTAAGATGAGCATCCGATGCAACAAAATTTTTTGCTCACTTCGGTGCGCTTCTCGAAAGCCGTGCATCAAATGTGCGATGAGATTACCACTAAGCGCAAACGTGGTAATGGCGTGCACTTGTTCCACGTCACCGAGATGAGCATCAAGTGCAATAAATTTTTGCACACACTTTTGGTGCGCTTCTCGAAAGCCATGCATCGAGCGTGTGATGAGATTACCAATGACTCCAAACGTGGTAACGACCGGCGCACTTGTTCCACGTCACCTAAGATGAGCATCCGATGCAACAAAATTTTTTGCACACCGGTGCTCTTCCCAAGAGCCGTGCATTGAGCGTGCGGCGAGATTACCCGACTCCAAACGTGGTAACGACCGTGCACTTGTTCCACGTCACCTAAGATGAGCATCGATTGCAACACAATTTTTTGCACACTTACAGTGCGCTTCTCGAAAGCCGTGCATCGAGCGTGCGACGAGATTACCACTAACTCCAAACGTGGTAATGACCGTGCACTTATTCCACGTCACCTAAGATGAGAATCCGGTGTAACAAAATTTTTTTGCACACTTCTAGTGCGCTTCAGGAAAGCCGTGCATCGAGCGTGCAACGAGATTACCACCAACTCCAAAGCGTTGTAACGATCGTGCACTTGTTCCACGTCACCTAAGATGAGAATCCGGTGCAACAAAATTTGTTTGCACACTTGTGGTGCGTTTCGAAAGCCGTGCATCGAGCGTGCGACGAGATTACCACTAACTCAAACATGATAACGACCGTGCACTTGTTCCACGTCGGCTAAGATGAGCATCGGTGCAACAAATTTTTTTGCAAACTTGTGGTGCGCTTCGAAAGCCGTGCATCGAGCGCGATGAGATTACCACCGACTCCAAACGTTGTAACGACCATGCACTTGTTCCACATCACCTAAGGCGAGCATCCGGTGCAATAAATTTTTTTTGCACACTTCTGGGGGCGCTTCGAATGCCGTGCATCGAGCGTGCGATGAGATTACCACCGACTCCAAAGCGTGGTAATGTTCGTGCACTTGTTCCACGTCACCTAAGATGAGAATCCGGTGCAACAAAATTTTTTTTGCACACTTCTTGTGCGCTTCTCGAAAGCCGTGCATCGAGCGTGCAACGAGATTACCACTAACTCCAAACGTTGTAACGATCATGCAATTGTTCCACGTCACCTAAGATGAGCATCCGGTGCAACAAAATTTTTTGCAAACTTGTGTTGCGCTTCCGAAAGCCGTGCATCGAACGCGTGATGAGATTACCACCGACTCCAAAGCGTTGTAACGACCGTGCACTTGTTCCACATCACCTAAGGCGAGCATCGGTGCAACAAAATATTTTTGCACAGTTACGGTGCGCTTCGAATGCCGTGCATCGAGCGTGCGACGAGATTACCCGACTCCAAACGTGGTAACGATCGTGCACTTGTTCCACGTCACCTAAGATGAGAATCCGGTGCAACAAAATTTTTTTTGCACACTTCTAGTGCACTTCCGAAAACCGTGCATCGAGCGTGCAGCGAGATTACCACTAACTCCAAAGCGTTGTAACGATCATGCAATTGTTCCACGTCACCTAAGATGAGTATCCGGTGCAACAAAATTTTTTGCACACTTGTGGTGCGTTTCCGAAAGCCGTGCATCGAGCGTGCGACGAGATTACCACCGACTCCAAACATAGTAACGACCGTGCACTTGTTCCACGTCACCTAAGATGAGAATCCGATGCAACAAAATTTTTTGCACACTTCTAGTTATTTGTGGCAGAACCTTCTAAATTACATGGCCCACAAGCACCTGACATTGTCCCTAAGACCTCTGTCAGCCATACTTGTGTACCATATAACTTAAAAGAGTTACGTCGGGTGAATCCCGATAAACCACGATCACTCGGGATCGATACTTACGAGAGACATCACAGTATTACAACGGTTTTCATACAAAATACCGAGTAGTGGAAGACTTACAATAACTTATTTTACAAAACTTTTATCAAACTTATACAAACCGAGTAGCATTATTACAAGACTGCGGAAGTATCATTACTTAACTTTATTACAATCACACAACAAAAAGTGCCACGCCCATAGGCCACACAATTTATTCCTCGGTAGACTCTTCCTCGATCACCGTCATGCAACAAGGGCCGTAGCACTCTTGTCCATGCGGTTCACAACGCAGCGGGGGTTGAACAAACCACGAGTACAAAAAGTACTCCATAAGACTTACCCGACCAAAAATTGGGGAGAAGACTTCGGGAATGCTGGCTAATAGGAATCAAGGTGAGGCTTTAGCAAGATCAAATGACACCTTTGCAAAAGAGACTAAGCCAGTCCTTACTTTACTACATCAATCACTTGTCAACCAAGTATCGGTTCAAAACTTTCCATCATCAACTTCCATTATTACTACGATCTTTGGTGCTAGGATCACGGCTCCCATATCGTGGAGCACCACGACGATTCGAATCGCTTAATATACCCATTTGGGGCTTCCTAGCCACCACGATGTATGCGAGGACCAAACATCTCACATACATCAACTCACGCTTGCATTTCTCCCCCGAGCGGATCCTAGCCCACGAGTACAAGTACACCATTTTCCCTCGCCGTCGGTCTGGCCGTCGGCGGGTATACCCGTAGTATGGGTACACGCTACTTCCGTGCGGTTGTCCGTTCTCGCATGGATCATACAAGGGAGCTTACCGCCATTAGCATGCGACTAGTACTATCCAATAACCTCATGATCCAAGGGCCAAGGCAGCGAGCGGTGCTTAACCGACTCACAAGTGGGCGACACTACACGGGGCACTAGCCCTTCACGGTGCAAGTCACTCCACCGGTCTCGATTTACTCATCATCATGCTCTTGTTGCGTACCCTTGACCCGATCAAAGTGAAGGGATACCAACAAGTAACATCAGGTTTTTGTAAGCGCCCTCAAGGGGAACTTTTGTTATCACATCTTTAAAAATATTTCATAAAGCCTTTGCTATCTGCGGGGCTAAGCATGCACTAGCATTTTCGAAATCAAAAGCAGGTATCCGGGGTATATATCAAGGTATGGTAAATGCACCAAATTAGGTGATCACACAACTCCTGTTACCTAATGCATCATATCATCAACATACAATATAAAAGCTTTTTTCGAAATACAAGGCGGGGTTTAAATGCATCGGGGGCTTGCCTTGGGGCTCGGCGAAGTTAGGATTAGCGATGGCACTGCTGAGATCGGGACCAATCTCCTCATGCCGAACACCTTCTTCAGACGGCACGGCTACACGATTAAGATGCATGATTATGATGCGATAGTAAAAAGAGCATGCGATAATGATGCAACGATTGTTAACCTATCTTGAGTACAACTTTCCTTCACGGTATAGTTGCACTAAGAAGGTATAACTAGCGTCGTCGACGACGACGGACTAACGATGCGCAATCAACATAAAATGCCGAAGGTCATTAGGGTTAATGACCTAGGGTCATCATTCAATCCCAAAATCGGACAACACTAACGGTGATTAAAGGTGATTACTAATTTATTGACCATTTTTACAGTCGTTGAAAGCCGCTAATTAACTTGCTAATTGGAGATTAATTAAACCCTAATCAACCATATGATTAATTAATTAAACATTAATTAAATAAGGTATTAATTAAGCATAATACAAAAAAAAATTAGTCAAAACATGATCAAACTTCATAATTAAGATCATTATCATCTAATTAGCACACAAAACAAAACTCATGATTTTTGGAGTTATATTTTAATTATTAAAAATCATGGAAGTTGCATTTATCAATTAAAAGAGCAATTTATTGCATATGCAAAAGTTACTCAAAAATCAAAGTTAGCATTTTTTTCTGGTGTAGAGCTTCACTCAAGGAGCACAGAGAATATTTTTGCACATTTTTACTTGCCCAAACGAAATTGTAACAAAAAAAAGATGAAAACTGCATTTGGAAATTAAATTTGGAAAAAGAAAAACAAAACCCTTCTCCTTTTGGGCTCAATGCGGCCCAACGGCGCGCCTGATCGCGGCGCTTCGGCCCGCATGGCCGGCTTTCGGGCGTAGCGCGGCCTGCCCTCCCCTCTCTCGCTGACGGGCGGTCCCCACCCGTCGGCCACTCTCTCTCTCTCTCTGTTCGAACCGAGCCGGGCACGGCGGCGATCGGCGGCGCTACTCGCCGTCGGCGACTCCTCCGGCGAAAACGATTCCACAAAGCGGACTCCTCTCTCCCTCCCGAGCACAACGAGCTATTGGATGAAGGCAACGGTGGCCGGAGATGGGATGGTGGCGGCCATGGCGGCTTTCGGCCGCCGCGGCGTCGGCGGCGGCACGGCGGCGTTCCCGGCTGCCGAGGCCACGATGAGTCATGCTAGGAGTGCGGGAAGATAGAAGTAGCTCACCCGGGACTTGGTAGACAGGGTGGTTGAAGCGGAGCAGTTGCGGTGATAGTTGGCCTGGGTGATGCGGATCGGCGGCGGCGCTCCGTGGCGGCGAGGCGACGTCTCCACACGTCCCGTGCGGTAAAGACTGAACCGATGGGTCGATGATGACCAGGGGGGCTCGGGGTGGGCTGGAACACCGCCCGGCTCGGCAAAGGAGTTCACCGGACGGGGTTGGCGAGGTGGAGGTGCCGCAGCCGGCGCTCTGCCGGCCGCGAGGAAGAAGCAGCGGAGCTAGAGCAATTGCGACGACGGCAAGAGACGAGTAATGGAGCAATCGGTGCGCAAGGAGCTAGCGGAGACGTTGGCAAAGCGGGGTGGATGATAGTGGATGGTGGCGCGGGAATTTCTCCGGCGACCGAGCTCGGCGGCGAAGGCGAGAGACAAGAAAAAGCGGCGGCGATGGCGGTGCTAGCTTTTATAGAGGATGGGCCGGGGGTGGAGAGGTGGCGGGTGACTTCACGAACCCGGCCAGATGGTTGGAGGCGCGGGAAACCGGGGAATGGCCGAGAGAGACCACGGCGACGGCCGGCCGGCCGTCCGGCATGGGCAAGGTGAGGTGTCCCCCCCAGTGTGATGCTTGTAGTAGAGCCGGCTCATCCTCTTCTTTTCTAAATTGCTCCAAGATTTTGAATAGAAATTGAAAAATTCCCAAAATACAGATTGTGCAAAATTTAATTCTCTACAACTTCTATTTAAGAAGTTTTGTCAGATTTCAAATAGATTTTGAATTTGTATTTCAAATTCAAAAGAGGGCAAAACCTTAATTTTAAGGATTTCAAAATTACTTTTAAATTTTGAATAAAAGATGAAAATCTCAAAAATAAAAGTTGTTCTATTTAGCAAGATCTACAACTTTCATTTAGGAAGTTTTTCATGAAACTAAATAATTTTTGAATTTGAGTTTAAAACTCAAAAGGGGGTATTTTGCAATTCAAACAACTTTTGAAATTACTTCAAATTCTATTCAAAAACTTGAAAAACTTTATATACCAAAGTTGTAGAGCTCAAAGAGATGCACAAACTGTATTTTTGAAGTTTTCCCAAATTTTGAATATTTTGAGGTGAAATTGTAAAGGGGCAAAAACACTTTGAAATTCACCCTTTTTGAAAAAGTTTTTCAAATTGAAACTTTGGGCAATTAAATAATGATGTTGTGGTACTTTTCAAACCCAACCAATAGTACACTTTCAAAGTACAAACTTCATACTTTGAAGTGGTGCCATTGGTTAGCAACTTTTATTTAGAAAATCAATTATGGTTAGCTCATCAAAATTGAAAATGAAATTCGAATTCCAACACTTAACCAACTAGGGTTAGGGTTTGGGATTCGGATTCTGAATTCAATTTTGGCTCTTGCTTTTGCATCATTTGAATTGTAAAACATGGTTAGGGTGTGAGTCAAGGTTAGCCAAGCACTTGCAAACATCGAGATTGATTTTAGTTGATCACTTTTATAAAAGTAAAATTTTGAATGGAATTTAATGACATGCACATACGCATACGATATGAAAGAGCTCAACCAACCCTAGAATCGTAAACTCATTTTAACCATAGTCATTAGGGTTTTCTAATGATGAATGCTTATGCAATGATGATGATGACATGGCAGGTTTAGGTTAACGTAACACCGGGGGTGTTACATGCGCTTCCCAAAAGCCGTGCATCGAACATGCAACGAGATTACCACTAACTCCAAGCGTTGTAACGATCGTGCACTTGTTCCACGTCACCTAAGATGAGCATCGGTGCAACAAATTTTTTTGCACACTTGTGGTGCGTTCCCAAAAAGCCGTGCATCGAGCGCGTGCGGCGAGATTACCACCGACTCCAAACATAGTAACGACCGTGCACTTGTTCCACGTCACCTAAGGCGAGCATCTAGTGCAACAAAATTTTTTTGCACACTTCGGTGCGCTTCCCAAATGCCGTGCATCGAGCGTGCGACGAGATTACTGCCCGACTCTAAGCGTAGTAACGATCGTGCACTTGTTCCCGTCACCTAAGATGAGAATCCGGTGCAACAAAATTTTTTGCACACTTCGGTGCGCTTCCCAAATGCCGTGCATCGAGCAGCGTGATGAGATTACCACCGACTCCAAAGCGTTGTAATGTTCATGCACTTATTCCACGTCACCTAAGATGAGCATCCGGTGCAACAAAATTTGTTTGCACACTTGTGGTGCGTTCCGAAAGCCGTGCTTCGAGCGTGCGGCGAGATTACCACTAACTCCAAACATGGTAACGACCGTGCACTTGTTCCCGTCGGCTAAGATGAGCATCCGGTGCAACAAATTTTTTTGCAAACTTGTGGTGCGCTTCTCGAAAGCCGTGCATCGAGCAGCAGCGATGAGATTACCACCGACTCCAAGCGTTGTAACGACCATGCACTTGTTCCACATCACCTAAGGCGAGCATGCGGTGCAATAAATTTTTTGCACACTTCGGGGGGCGCTTCGAATGCCGTGCATCGAGCGTAAAGCGAGATTACCTCGACTCCAAACGTGGTAATGTTCGTGCACTTGTTCCACGTCACCTAAGATGAGAATCCGGTGCAACAAAATTTTTTGCACACTTCTAGTGCGCTTCTCGAAAAGCCGTGCATCGAGCGTGCAACGAGATTACCACTAACTCCAAAGCGTTGTAACGATCGTGCACTTGTTCCCGTCACCTAAGATGAGCATCGGTGCAACAAAATTTTTTGCAAACTTGTGTTGCGCTTCGAAAGCCGTGCATCGAGCAGCGTGATGAGATTACCACCGACTCCAAAGCGTTGTAACGACCGTGCACTTGTTCCACATCACCTAAGACGAGCATGCGGTGCAACAAAATTTTTTTGCACACCGGTGCGCTTCGAATGCCGTGCATCGAACGTGCGGCGAGATTACCACCGACTCAAAGCGTGGTAACGATCGTGCACTTGTTCCACGTCACCTAAGATGAGAATCCGGTGCAACAAAATTTTTTGCACACTTCTAGTGCGCTTCCGAAAACCGTGCATCGAGCGTGCAGCGAGATTACCACTAACTCCAAAGCGTTGTAACAATCATGCAATTGTTCCCGTCACCTAAGATGAGCATCCGGTGCAACAAAATTTTTTTGCACACTTGTGGTGCGTTTCGAAAAGTGCATCGAACATGCAACGAGATTACCACTAACTCTAAGCGTTGTAACGACCGTGCACTTGTTCCACGTCACCTAAGATGAGCATCGGTGCAACAAATTTTTTTGCACACTTGTGGTGCGTTTCAAAAAAGCCGTGCATCGAGCGTGCGGCGAGATTACCAGCGACTCCAAACATAGTAACGACCGTGCACTTGTTCCACGTCACCTAAGGCGAGAATCCGGTGCAACAAAATTTTTTGCACACTTAAAGTGCGCTTCCCAAATGCCGTGCATCGAGCAGCGTGATGAGATTACCACGACTCCAAACGTTGTAACGTTCATGCACTTATTCCCGTCACCTAAGGCGAGCATCGGTGCAACAAAATTTGTTTGCACACTTGTGGTGCGTTTCCGAAAAGCCGTGCTTCGAGCGTGCGGCGAGATTACCACTAACTCCAAACATGGTAACGACCGTGCACTTGTTCCACGTCGGCTAAGATGAGCATCGGTGCAACAAATTTTTTTGCAAACTTGTGGTGCGCTTCCGAAAGCCGTGCATCGAGCGCGCGATGAGATTACCGCGACTCCAAACGTTGTAGCGACCATGCACTTGTTCCACATCACCTAAGGCGAGCATGCGGTGCAACAAATTTTTTTGCACACTTCTGCTGCGCTTCCCGAATGCCGTGCATCGAAGCGTGCGGCGAGATTACCCGCGACTCCAAACGTGGTAATGATCGTGCACTTGTTCCCGTCACCTAAGATGAGAATCGGTGCAAAAAAATTTTTTGCACACTTCTAGTGCGCTTCGAAAACCGTGCATCGAGCGTGCAGCGAGATTACCACTAACTCCAAAGCGTTGTAACGATCATGCAATTGTTCCCGTCACCTAAGATGAGCATCGGTGCAACAAAATTTTTTTGCACACTTGTGGTGCGTTTCTTGAAAGCCGTGCATCGAGCGTGCGGCGAAATTACCACTAACTCCAAACACGGTAACGACCGTGCACTTGTTCCACGTCGGCTAAGATGAGCATCGGTGCAACAAATTTTTTTGCAAACTTGTGGTGCGCTTCCCGAAAGCCGTGCATCGAAGCAGCGTGATGAGATTACCACCGACTCCAAACGTTGTAACGACCATGCACTTGTTCCACATCACCTAAGACGAGCATCCGGTGCAATAAATTTTTTGCACACTTACGGGCGCTTCCCGAATGCCGTGCATCGAGCGTGCGGCGAGATTACCACCGACTCAAACATGGTAGCGATCGTGCACTTGTTCCACGTCACCTAAGATGAGAATCCGGTGCAACAAAATTTTTTTGCACACTCTAGTGCGCTTCTCGAAAGCCGTGCATCGAGCGTGCAATGAGATTACCACTAACTCCAAAGCGTTGTAACGATCATGCAATTGTTCCACGTCACCTAAGATGAGCATCCGGTGCAACAAAATTTTTTTTGCAAACTTGTGGTGCGCTTCGAAAAGCCGTGCATCGAGCAGCGTGATGAGATTACCTGCCCGACTCCAAACGTTGTAACGACCGTGCACTTGTTCCACATCACCTAAGGCGAGCATCGGTGCAATAAATTTTTTTGCACACTTACGGGCGCTTCGAATGCCGTGCATCGAGCGTGCGACGAGATTACCACGACTCCAAAGCGTGGTAATGTTCGTGCACTTGTTCCGTCACCTAAGATGAGAATCCGGTGCAACAAAATTTTTTGCACACTTCTAGTGCGCTTCTCGAAAGCCGTGCATCGAGCGTGCAGCGAGATTACCACTAACTCCAAGCGTTGTAGCGATCATGCAATTGTTCCACGTCACCTAAGATGAGCATCGGTGCAACAAAATTTTTTTTGCAAACTTGTGGTGCGCTTCCCCAAAGCCGTGCATCGAGCGCGGCGTGATGAGATTACCACTGACTCCAAATGTTGTAACGACCGTGCACTTGTTCCACATCACCTAAGGCGAGCATCCGGTGCAACAAATTTTTTTTGCACACTTACGCTGCTGCGCTTCGAATGCCGTGCATCGAGCGTGCGACGAGATTACCGCGACTCCAAGCGTGGTAATGATCGTGCACTTGTTCCACGTCACCTAAGATGAGAATCCGGTGCAAAAAAATTTTTTTTGCACACTTCTAGTGCGCTTCGAAAACCGTGCATCGAGCGTGCAACGAGATTACCACTAACTCCAAAGCGTTGTAACGATCATGCAATTGTTCCACGTCACCTAAGATGAGCATCCGGTGCAACAAAATTTTTTTTGCACACTTGTGGTGCGTTTCTCGAAAGCCGTGCATCGAGCGTGCGGCGAAATTACCACTAACTCCAAACACGGTAACGACCGTGCACTTGTTCCACGTCGGCTAAGATGAGCATCCGGTGCAACAAATTTTTTTGCAAACTTGTGGTGCGCTTCGAAAGCCGTGCATCGAGCAGCGTGATGAGATTACCACCGACTCCAAAGCGTTGTAACGACCATGCACTTGTTCCACATCACCTAAGGCGAGCATCTGGTGCAATAAATTTTTTGCACACTTCGGGCGCTTCGAATGCCGTGCATCGAACGCGTGCGACGAGATTACCACCGACTCCAAACATGGTAACGATCGTGCACTTGTTCCACGTCACCTAAGATGAGAATCCGGTGCAACAAAATTTTTTGCACACTCTAGTGCGCTTCTCGAAAGCCGTGCATCGAGCGTGCAATGAGATTACCACTAACTCCAAAGCGTTGTAACGATCATGCAATTGTTCCACGTCACCTAAGATGAGCATCGGTGCAACAAAATTTTTTTTGCAAACTTGTGGTGCGCTTCGAAAGCCGTGCATCGAGCGGCGTGATGAGATTACCACGACTCCAAACGTTGTAACGACCGTGCACTTGTTCCACATCACCTAAGGCGAGCATACGGTGCAACAAAATTTTTTGCACGCTGGTGCGCTTCCCAAATGCCGTGCATCGAGCGTGCGACGAGATTACCACCGACTCCAAGCGTGGTAGCGATCGTGCACTTGTTCCCGTCACCTAAGATGAGAATCCGGTGCAACAAAATTTTTTTGCACACTTCTAGTGCGCTTCGAAAACCGTGCATCGAGCGTGCAAGCGAGATTACCACTAACTCCAAAGCGTTGTAGCGATCATGCAATTGTTCCACGTCACCTAAGATGAGCATCGGTGCAACAAAATTTTTTGCACACTTGTGGTGCGCTTCGAAAAGCCGTGCATCGAGCGGCGTGATGAGATTACCACCGACTCCAAAGCGTTGTGACGACCGTGCACTTGTTCCCGTCACCTTAGGCGAGCATGCGGTGCAACAAAATTTTTTGCACACTTACGGTTCGCTTCGAATGCCGTGCATCGAACATGCGACGAGATTACCGCGACTCCAAGCGTAGTAACGATCGTGCACTTGTTCACGTCACCTAAGATGAGAATCCGGTGCAACAAAATTTTTTTGCACACTTCTAGTGCGCTTCGAAAGCCGTGCATCGAGCGTGCAAGCGAGATTACCACTAACTCCAAAGCGTTGTAGCGATCATGCACTTGTTCCACGTCACCTAAGATGAGCATCGGTGCAACAATATTTTTTGCACACTTGTGGTGCGTTTCTCGAAAAGCCGTGCATCGAGCGTGCGGCGAGATTACCACTAACTCAAACACGGTAACGACCGTGCACTTGTTCCACGTCACCTAAGATGAGCATCCGGTGCAACAAATTTTTTTTGCAAACTTGTGGTGCGCTTCGAAAAGTCGTGCATCGAAGCGTCATGAGATTACCACGACTCCAAGCGTTGTAACGACCATGCACTTGTTCCACATCACCTAAGGCGAGCATGCGGTGCAATAAATTTTTTGCACACTTCGGGCGCTTCCCGAAAGCCGTGCATCGAACGTGCGCGACGAGATTAGCACTAGCTCTAGACGTGGTAATGACCGTGCACTTATTCCACGTCACCTAAGATGAAAATCCGGTGCAACAAAATTTTTTTCACACTTATAGTGCGCTTCCCAAAAGCCGTGCATTGAGCGTGCAGCGAGATTACCACCAACTCCAAACGCTGTAACGATCGTGCACTTGTTCCACGTCACCTAAGATGAGCATCCGGTGCAACAAAATTTTCTTGCACACTTGTGGTGCGTTTCGAAAAGCCGTGCATCGAGCGTGCGGCGAGAATACCACCGACTCCAAACATAGTAACGACCGTGCACTTGTTCCACGTCGCCTAAGATGAGAATCCGGTGCAACAAAATTTTTTTGCACACTTCTAGTGCGCTTCTCGAAAGCCGTGCATCGAGCGTGCAACGAGATTACCACTAACTCCAAAGCGTTGTAACGACCGTGTACTTGTTCCACGTCACCTAAGATGAGCATCGGTGCAACAAATTTTTTTTGCAAACTTGTGGTGCGCTTCCGAAAGCCGTGCATCGAAGCAGCGTGATGAGATTACCACTGACTCCAAACGTTGTAACGACCGTGCACTTGTTCCACATCACCTAAGGCGAGCATCCGGTGCAACAAAATTTTTTTGCACACTTACGGTGCGCTTCGAATGCCGTGCATCGAAGTGCGGCGAGATTACCACGACTCCAAACGTGGTAACGATCGTGCACTTGTTCCACGTCACCTAAGATGAGAATCCGGTGCAACAAAATTTTTTGCACACTTCTAGTGCGCTTCTCGAAAGCCGGGCATCGAGCGTGCAACGAGATTACCACTAACTCCAAACGTTGTAACGATCATGCAATTGTTCCACGTCACCTAAGATGAGCATCCGGTGCAACAAAATTTTTTGCAAACTTGTGGTGCGCTTCGAAAGCCGTGCATCGTACGGCGTGATGAGATTACCAGCCCGACTCCAAAGCGTTGTAACGACCGTGCACTTGTTCCACATCACCTAAGGCGAGCATGCGGTGCCACAAAATTTTTTGCACACTTCTGGTGCGCTTCCCGAATGCCGTGCATCGAGCGTGCGACAAGATTACCAGCGACTCCAAAGCGTGGTAACGATCGTGCACTTGTTCCACGTCACCTAAGATGAGAATCCGGTGCAACAAAATTTTTTGCACACTTCTAGTGCGCTTCGAAAGCCATGCATCGAGCGTGCAAGCGAGATTACCACCAACTCCAAAGCGTTGTAACGATCATGCAATTGTTCCACGTCACCTAAGATGTGCATCCGGTGCAACAAATTTTTTTTGCAAACTTGTGGTGCGCTTCGAAAGCCGTGCATCGAGCAGCGTGATGAGATTACCACCGACTCCAAAGCGTTGTAACGACCGTGCACTTGTTCCACATCACCTAAGATGAGCATCGGTGTAACAAAAAATTTTTGCACACTTACGGTGCGCTTTCCGAATGCCGTGCATCGAGCGTGCGGCGAGATTACCACGACTCCAAAGCGTGATAACGATCGTGCACTTGTTCCCGTCACCTAAGATGAGAATCCGGGGCAACAAAATTTTTTTGCACACTTCTAATGCGCTTCCGAAAGCCGTGCATCAAGCGTGCAACGAGATTACCACTAACTCCAAGCGTTGTAACGATCATGCACTTGTTCCCGTCACCTAAGATGAGCATCCGGTGCAACAAAATTTTTTGCACACTTGTGGTGCGCTTCCCAAGAGCCGTGCATTGAGCGTGCGGCGAGATTACCACCGACTCCAAAGCGTGGTAACGACCGTGCACTTGTTCCACGTCACCTAAGATGAGCATCGAGTGCAACACAATTTTTTTGCACACTTCTGGTGCGCTTCGAAAGCCCGTGCATCGAGCGTGCGACGAGATTAGCACTAGCTCTAGGCGTGGTAATGACCGTGCACTTATTCCACGTCACCTAAGATGAAAATCGGTGCAACAAATTTTTTTTCACACTTATAGTGCGCTTCCCCAAAAGCCGTGCATTGAGCGTGCAACGAGATTACCACCAACTCAAACGCTGTAACGATCGTGCACTTGTTCCACGTCACCTAAGATGAGCATCCGGTGCAACAAAATTTTCTTGCACACTTGTGGTGCGTTTCGAAAGCCGTGCATCGAGCGTGCGGCGAGAATACCCGACTCCAAACATAGTAACGACCGTGCACTTGTTCCACGTCGCCTAAGATGAGAATCCGGTGCAACAAAATTTTTTTGCACACTTCTAGTGCGCTTCTCGAAAGCCGTGCATCGAGCGTGCAACGAGATTACCACTAACTCCAAACGTTGTAACGACCGTGTACTTGTTCCCGTCGGCTAAGATGAGCATCGGTGCAACAAAATTTTTTTGCAAACTTGTGGTGCGCTTCAAAAAGCCGTGCATCGAGCGGCGTGATGAGATTACCACCGACTCCAAACGTTGTAACGACCGTGCACTTGTTCCACATCACCTAAGGCGAGCATGCGGTGCAACAAAATTTTTGCACACGCTGGTGCGCTTTCGAATGCCGTGCATCGAAGTGCGGACGAGATTACCACCGACTCCAAAGCGTGGTAACGATCGTGCACTTGTTCCCCGTCACCTAAGATGAGAATCCGGTGCAACAAAATTTTTTTGCACACTTCTAGTGCGCTTTCGAAAGCCGGGCATCGAGCGTGCAACGAGATTACCACTAACTCCAAACGTTGTAACGATCATGCAATTGTTCCACGTCACCTAAGATGAGCATCGGTGCAACAAAATTTTTTGCAAACTTGTGGTGCGCTTCAAAAGCCGTGCATCGTGCGGCGTGATGAGATTACCACCCGACTCCAAACGTTGTAACGACCGTGCACTTGTTCCACATCACCTAAGGCGAGCATCGGTGCCACAAAATTTTTTGCACACTTCTGGTGCGCTTCCCGAATGCCGTGCATCGAGCGTGCGACAAGATTACCATCGACTCCAAAGCGTGGTAACGATCGTGCACTTGTTCCACGTCACCTAAGATGAGAATCCGGTGCAACAAAATTTTTTTGCACACTTCTAGTGCGCTTCGAAAGCCATGCATCGAGCGTGCAACGAGATTACCACCAACTCCAAAGCGTTGTAACGATCATGCAATTGTTCCACGTCACCTAAGATGTGCATCCGGTGCAACAAATTTTTTTGCAAACTTGTGGTGCGCTTCGAAAAGCCGTGCATCGAGCGGCGTGATGAGATTACCACCGACTCCAAACGTTGTAACGACCGTGCACTTGTTCCACATCACCTAAGATGAGCATCTGGTGTAACAAAATTTTTTGCACACTTCTGGTGCGCTTCGAATGCCGTGCATCGAGCGTGCGACGAGATTACCACCGACTCCAAACGTGATAACGATCGTGCACTTGTTCCACGTCACCTAAGATGAGAATCGGGGCAACAAAATTTTTTGCACACTTCTAATGCGCTTCCGAAAGCCGTGCATCAAAGCGTGCAACGAGATTACCACTAACTCCAAACGTTGTAACGATCATGCACTTGTTCCACGTCACCTAAGATGAGCATCCGGTGCAACAAAATTTTTTGCACACTTCTGCAGTGCGCTTCCCAAGAGCCGTGCATTGAGCGCGTGCGGCGAGATTACCACACCGACTCCAAACGTGGTAACGACCGTGCACTTGTTCCACGTCACCTAAGATGAGCATCGGTGCAACATTTTTTTTGCACACTTCTGGTGCGCTCCCGAAAGCCGTGCATCGAGCGTGCGGCGAGATTAGCACTAGCTCTAGGCGTGGTAATGACCGTGCACTTATTCCACGTCACCTAAGATGAAAATCCGGTGCAACAAAATTTTTTTTCACACTTATAGTGCGCTTCCCAAAAGCCGTGCATTGAGCGTGCAACGAGATTACCACCAACTCCAAACGCTGTAACGATCGTGCACTTGTTCCACGTCACCTAAGATGAGCATCCGGTGCAACAAAATTTTCTTGCACACTTGTGGTGCGTTTCCGAAAAGCCGTGCATCGAAGCGTGCGCGCGAGAATACCACCGACTCCAAACATAGTAACGACCGTGCACTTGTTCCACGTCGCCTAAGATGAGAATCCGGTGCAACAAAATTTTTTGCACACTTCTAGTGCGCTTCTCGAAAGCCGTGCATCGAGCGTGCAACGAGATTACCACTAACTCCAAACGTTGTAACGACCGTGTACTTGTTCCCGTCACCTAAGATGAGCATCCGGTGCAACAAATTTTTTTGCAAACTTGTGGTGCGCTTCGAAAAGCCGTGCATCGAGCGCGTGATGAGATTACCAGCGACTCCAAACGTTGTAACGACCGTGCACTTGTTCCACATCACCTAAGGCGAGCATCCGGTGCAACAAATTTTTTTGCACACTTCGGTGCGCTTCCCGAATGCCGTGCATCGAAGTGCGACGAGATTACCACCGACTCCAAACGTGGTAACGATCGTGCACTTGTTCCACGTCACCTAAGATGAGAATCCGGTGCAACAAAATTTTTTGCACACTTCTAGTGCGCTTCTCGAAAGCCGGGCATCGAGCGTGCAACGAGATTACCACTAACTCCAAACGTTGTAACGATCATGCAATTGTTCCACGTCACCTAAGATGAGCATCGGTGCAACAAAATTTTTTGCAAACTTGTGGTGCGCTTCGAAAGCCGTGCATCGAACGCGTGATGAGATTACCACCGACTCCAAACGTTGTAACGACCGTGCACTTATTCCACATCACCTAAGACGAGCATGCGGTGCAACAAAATTTTTGCACACTTCCGGTGCGCTTCCCGAATGCCGTGCATCGAAGCGTGCGACGAGATTACCGCGACTCCAAACGTGGTAACGATCGTGCACTTGTTCCACGTCACCTAAGATGAGAATCGGTGCAACAAAATTTTTTGCACACTTCTAGTGCGCTTCCCGAAAACCGTGCATCGAGCGTGCAACGAGATTACCACTAACTCCAAACGTTGTAACGATCATGCAATTGTTCCACGTCACCTAAGATGAGCATCCGGTGCAACAAAATTTTTTGCAAACTTGTGGTGCGCTTCCGAAAGCCGTGCATCGAACGCGTGATGAGATTACCACGACTCCAAACGTTGTAACGACCGGGCACTTGTTCCACGTCACCTAAGACGAGCATCCGGTGCAACAAAATTTTTTTGCACACTTCGGTGCGCTTCCCGAATGGCGTGCATCGAGCGTGCGACGAGATTACCACCGACTCCAAACGTAGTAACGATCGTGCACTTGTTCCACGTCACCTAAGATGAGAATCCGGTGCAACAAAATTTTTTTGCACACTTCTAGTGCGCTTCGAAAGCCGTGCATCGAAGCGTGCAACGAGATTACCACTAACTCCAAACGTTGTAACGATCATGCACTTGTTCCACGTCACCTAAGATGAGCATCCGGTGCAACAAAATTTTTTGCACACTTGTGGTGCGTTTCTCGAAAAGCCGTGCATCGAGCGTGCAACGAGATTACCACTAACTCCAAACGTTGTAACGATCATGCACTTGTTCCACGTCACCTAAGATGAGCATCCGGTGCAACAAATTTTTTTTGCACACTTGTGGTGCGTTTCTCAAAAAGCCGTGCATCGAAGCGTGCGGCGAGATTACCACTAACTCCAAACACGGTAACGACCGTGCACTTGTTCCACGTCACCTAAGATGAGAATCCGGTGCAACAAAATTTTTTGCACACTTCTAGTGCGCTTCTCGAAAGCCGGGCATCGAGCGTGCAACGAGATTACCACCAACTCCAAACGTTGTAACGATCATGCAATTGTTCCACGTCACCTAAGATGTGCATCCGGTGCAACAAATTTTTTTGCAAACTTGTGGTGCGCTTCGAAGGCCGTGCATCGAGCGCGTGATGAGATTACCACCGACTCCAAGCGTTGTAACGACCGTGCACTTATTCCACATCACCTAAGACGAGCATCGGTGCAACAAAATTTTTTTGCACACTTCTGGTGCGCTTCCGAATGCCGTGCATCGAGCGTGCGACGAGATTACCACCGACTCCAAACGTGGTAACGATCGTGCACTTGTTCCACGTCACCTAAGATGAGAATCCGGTGCAACAAAATTTTTTGCACACTTCTAGTGCGCTCCCGAAAACCGTGCATCGAGCGTGCAACGAGATTACCACTAACTCCAAACGTTGTAACGACCGTGTACTTGTTCCACGTCAGCTAAGATGAGCATCCGGTGCAACAAATTTTTTTTGCAAACTTGTGGTGCGCTTCCCGAAAGCCGTGCATCGAACGCGTGATGAGATTACCACCGACTCCAAACGTTGTAACGACCGTGCACTTGTTCCACATCACCTAAGATGAGCATCCGGTGCAACAAAATTTTTTGCACACTTCGGTGCGCTTCGAATGCCGTGCATCGAGCGTGCGACGAGATTACCACCGACTCCAAACGTGGTAACGATCGTGCACTTGTTCCACGTCACCTAAGATGAGAATCCGGTGCAACAAAATTTTTTTTGCACACTTCTAGTGCGCTTCTCGAAAGCCGGGCATCGAACGTGCAACGAGATTACCACTAACTCCAAACGTTGTAACGATCATGCAATTGTTCCACGTCACCTAAGATGAGCATCCGGTGCAACAAAATTTTTTGCAAACTTGTGGTGCGCTTCCGAAAAGCCGTGCATCGAAGCGTGATGAGATTACCACCGACTCCAAACGTTGTAACGACCGTGCACTTATTCCACATCACCTAAGGCGAGCATCGGTGCAACAAATTTTTTTTTGCACACTTGTGGTGCGCTTCCCGAATGCCGTGCATCGAACGTGCGACGAGATTACCACTGACTCCAAACGTGGTAACGATCGTGCACTTGTTCCACGTCACCTAAGATGAGAATCCGGTGCAACAAAATTTTTTTGCACACTTCTAGTGCGCTTCGAAAACCGTGCATCGAGCGTGCAAGCGAGATTACCACTAACTCCAAACGTTGTAACGATCATGCAATTGTTCCACGTCACCTAAGATGAGCATCCGGTGCAACAAAATTTTTTGCAAACTTGTGGTGCGCTTCCAAAAGCCGTGCATCGAAGCGCGTGATGAGATTACCACCGACTCAAACGTTGTAACGACCGGGCACTTGTTCCACGTCACCTAAGACGAGCATCGGTGCAACAAAATTTTTTGCACACTTCGGTGCGCTTCCCGAATGGCGTGCATCGAGCGTGCGAGGAGATTACCACCGACTCCAAACGTAGTAACGATCGTGCACTTGTTCCACGTCACCTAAGATGAGAATCCGGTGCAACAAAATTTTTTGCACACTTCTAGTGCGCTTCCCGAAAGCCGTGCATCGAGCGTGCAACGAGATTACCACTAACTCCAAACGTTGTAACGATCATGCACTTGTTCCACGTCACCTAAGATGAGCATCCGGTGCAACAAACTTTTTTTGCACACTTGTGGTGCGTTTCTCGAAAAGCCGTGCATCGAGCGTGCAACGAGATTACCACTAACTCCAAACGTTGTAACGACCGTGTACTTGTTCCACGTCGCCTAAGATGAGCATCCGGTGCAACAAATTTTTTTTGCAAACTTGTGGTGCGCTTCCCGAAAGCCGTGCATCGAGCAGCGTGATGAGATTACCACCGACTCCAAACGTTGTAACGACCGTGCACTTGTTCCACATCACCTAAGGCGAGCATACGGTGCAACAAAATTTTTGCACACTTCTGGTGCGCTTCGAATGCCGTGCATCGAAGTGCGACGAGATTACCCACCGACTCCAAACGTGGTAACGATCGTGCACTTGTTCCACGTCACCTAAGATGAGAATCCGGTGCAACAAAATTTTTTGCACACTTCTAGTGCGCTTTCGAAAGCCGGGCATCGAGCGTGCAGCGAGATTACCACTAACTCCAAACGTTGTAACGATCATGCAATTGTTCCACGTCACCTAAGATGAGCATCCGGTGCAACAAAATTTTTTTGCAAACTTGTGGTGCGCTTCGAAAAGCCGTGCATCGAACGCGTGATGAGATTACCACCGACTCCAAAGCGTTGTAACGACCGTGCACTTATTCCACATCACCTAAGACGAGCATCGGTGCAACAAAATTTTTTGCACACTTCTGGTGCGCTTCCCGAATGCCGTGCATCGAGCGCGTGCGACGAGATTACCATCGACTCCAAACGTGGTAACGATCGTGCACTTGTTCCCGTCACCTAAGATGAGAATCGGTGCAACAAAATTTTTTTGCACACTTCTAGTGCGCTTCCGAAAACCGTGCATCGAGCGTGCAACGAGATTACCACTAACTCCAAACGTTGTAACGATCATGCAATTGTTCCACGTCACCTAAGATGAGCATCGGTGCAACAAAATTTTTTGCAAACTTGTGGTGCGCTTCGAAAAGCCGTGCATCGAACGCGTGATGAGATTACCACCGACTCCAAGCGTTGTAACGACCGGGCACTTGTTCCACGTCACCTAAGACGAGCATCGGTGCAACAAAATTTTTTTGCACACTTCGGTGCGCTTCCCGAATGGCGTGCATCGAGCGTGCGGACGAGATTACCACCGACTCCAAACGTAGTAACGATCGTGCACTTGTTCCACGTCACCTAAGATGAGAATCCGGTGCAACAAAATTTTTTTTTTGCACACTTCTAGTGCGCTTCCCGAAAGCCGTGCATCGAGCGTGCAACGAGATTACCACTAACTCCAAACGTTGTAACGATCATGCACTTGTTCCACGTCACCTAAGATGAGCATCCGGTGCAACAAACTTTTTTGCACACTTGTGGTGCGTTTCTCGAAAGCCGTGCATCGAGCGTGCGGCGAGATTACCACTAACTCAAACACGGTAACGACCGTGCACTTGTTCCACGTCACCTAAGATGAGAATCCGGTGCAACAAAATTTTTTGCACACTTCTAGTGCGCTTCTCGAAAGCCGGGCATCGAACGCGCAAGCGAGATTACCACCAACTCCAAACGTTGTAACGATCATGCAATTGTTCCACGTCACCTAAGATGTGCATCCGGTGCAACAAATTTTTTTTGCAAACTTGTGGTGCGCTTCGAAGGCCGTGCATCGAGCAGCGTGATGAGATTACCACCGACTCCAAAGCGTTGTAACGACCGTGCACTTGTTCCACATCACCTAAGATGAGCATCCGGTGTAACAAAATTTTTTGCACACTTCTGGTGCGCTTCCGAATGCCGTGCATCGAGCGTGCGGCGAGATTACCACCCGACTCCAAAGCGTGATAACGATCGTGCACTTGTTCCACGTCACCTAAGATGAGAATCCGGGGCAACAAAATTTTTTGCACACTTCTAATGCGCTTCGAAAGCCGTGCATCAAGCGTGCAACGAGATTACCACTAACTCCAAAGCGTTGTAACGATCATGCACTTGTTCCACGTCACCTAAGATGAGCATCGGTGCAACAAAATTTTTTTGCACACTTCTGGTGCGCTTCCCAAGAGCCGTGCATTGAAGCGTGCGACGAGATTACCACCGACTCCAAACGTGGTAACGACCGTGCACTTGTTCCACGTCACCTAAGATGAGCATCGATTGCAACACAATTTTTTGCACACTTCCGGTGCGCTTCAAAGCCGTGCATCGAGCGTGCGACGAGATTAGCACTAGCTCTAGGCGTGGTAATGACCGTGCACTTATTCCACGTCACCTAAGATGAAAATCCGGTGCAACAAAATTTTTTTTCACACTTATAGTGCGCTTCCCAAAAGCCGTGCATTGAAGCGTGCAACGAGATTACCACCAACTCCAAACGTTGTAACGATCGTGCACTTGTTCCACGTCACCTAAGATGAGCATCGGTGCAACAAAATTTTCTTGCACACTTGTGGTGCGTTCCCGAAAAGCCGTGCATCGAAGCGTGCGACGAGAATACCACCGACTCCAAACATAGTAACGACCGTGCACTTGTTCCACGTCGCCTAAGATGAGAATCCGGTGCAACAAAATTTTTTTGCACACTTCTAGTGCGCTTTCGAAAGCCGTGCATCGAGCGTTTGCAACGAGATTACCACTAACTCCAAACGTTGTAACGACCGTGTACTTGTTCCACGTCACCTAAGATGAGCATCCGGTGCAACAAATTTTTTTGCAAACTTGTGGTGCGCTTCCCGAAAAGCCGTGCATCGAGCAGCGTGATGAGATTACCACCGACTCCAAACGTTGTAACGACCGTGCACTTGTTCCACATCACCTAAGACGAGCATCTGGTGCAACAAAATTTTTTTGCACACTTCTGGTGCGCTTCCCGAATGCCGTGCATCGAAGTGCGACGAGATTACCACTGACTCCAAACGTGGTAACGATCGTGCACTTGTTCCACGTCACCTAAGATGAGAATCCGGTGCAACAAAATTTTTTTGCACACTTCTAGTGCGCTTCTCGAAAGCCGGGCATCGAACGTGCAACGAGATTACCACTAACTCCAAACGTTGTAACGATCATGCAATTGTTCCACGTCACCTAAGATGAGCATCCGGTGCAACAAAATTTTTTGCAAACTTGTGGTGCGCTTCCCGAAAGCCGTGCATCGAGCGGCGTGATGAGATTACCACCGACTCCAAACGTTGTAACGACCGTGCACTTATTCCACATCACCTAAGACGAGCATCCGGTGCAACAAAATTTTTTTGCACACCGGTGCGCTTTCCGAATGCCGTGCATCGAACGCGTGCGACGAGATTACCACCGACTCCAAAGCGTGGTAACGATCGTGCACTTGTTCCACGTCACCTAAGATGAGAATCCGGTGCAACAAAATTTTTTTGCACACTTCTAGTGCGCTTCCGAAAACCGTGCATCGAAGCGTGCAACGAGATTACCACTAACTCCAAACGTTGTAACGATCATGCAATTGTTCCACGTCACCTAAGATGAGCATCCGGTGCAACAAAATTTTTTGCAAACTTGTGGTGCGCTTCCGAAAAGCCGTGCATCGAGCGCGTGATGAGATTACCACCGACTCCAAACGTTGTAACGACCGGGCACTTGTTCCACGTCACCTAAGACGAGCATCGGTGCAACAAAATTTTTTTGCACACTTCTGGTGCGCTTCCCGAATGGCGTGCATCGAACGTGCGACGAGATTACCACCGACTCAAACGTAGTAACGATCGTGCACTTGTTCCACGTCACCTAAGATGAGAATCCGGTGCAACAAAATTTTTTTGCACACTTCTAGTGCGCTTCCGAAAGCCGTGCATCGAAGCGTGCAACGAGATTACCACTAACTCCAAACGTTGTAACGATCATGCACTTGTTCCACGTCACCTAAGATGAGCATCCGGTGCAACAAAATTTTTTTGCACACTTGTGGTGCGTTTCTCGAAAAGCCGTGCATCGAGCGTGCAACGAGATTACCACTAACTCCAAACGTTGTAACGACCGTGTACTTGTTCCACGTCAGCTAAGATGAGCATCCGGTGCAACAAATTTTTTTTGCAAACTTGTGGTGCGCTTCCCGAAAGCCGTGCATCGAACGCGTGATGAGATTACCCGACTCAAAAGCGTTGTAACGACCGTGCACTTGTTCCACATCACCTAAGATGAGCATCTGGTGCAACAAAATTTTTTGCACACTTCTGGTGCGCTTCCCGAATGCCGTGCATCGAAGTGCGACGAGATTACCACTGACTCCAAACGTGGTAACGATCGTGCACTTGTTCCACGTCACCTAAGATGAGAATCCGGTGCAACAAAATTTTTTGCACACTTCTAGTGCGCTTCTCGAAAGCCGGGCATCGAACGTGCAACGAGATTACCACTAACTCCAAACGTTGTAACGATCATGCAATTGTTCCACGTCACCTAAGATGAGCATCCGGTGCAACAAAATTTTTTTGCAAACTTGTGGTGCGCTCCCGAAAGCCGTGCATCGAAGCAGCGTGATGAGATTACCACCCGACTCCAAACGTTGTAACGACCGTGCACTTATTCCACATCACCTAAGACGAGCATCCGGTGCAACAAAATTTTTTGCACACTTCGGGTGCGCTTCCCCGAATGCCGTGCATCGAACGCGTGCGACGAGATTACCACCGACTCCAAACGTGGTAACGATCGTGCACTTGTTCCACGTCACCTAAGATGAGAATCCGGTGCAACAAAATTTTTTGCACACTTCTAGTGCGCTTCGAAAACCGTGCATCGAAGCGTGCAACGAGATTACCACTAACTCCAAACGTTGTAACGATCATGCAATTGTTCCACGTCACCTAAGATGAGCATCCGGTGCAACAAAATTTTTTGCAAACTTGTGGTGCGCTTCCGAAAGCCGTGCATCGAACGCGTGATGAGATTACCACTGACTCCAAACGTTGTAACGACCGGGCACTTGTTCCACGTCACCTAAGACGAGCATCTGGTGCAACAAAATTTTTTTGCACACTTGTGCGCTTCCCGAATGGCGTGCATCGAAGCGTGCGGCGAGATTACCACCGACTCCAAACGTAGTAACGATCGTGCACTTGTTCCACGTCACCTAAGATGAGAATCCGGTGCAACAAAATTTTTTTGCACACTTCTAGTGCGCTTCCCGAAAGCCGTGCATCGAACGTGCAACGAGATTACCACTAACTCCAAACGTTGTAACGATCATGCACTTGTTCCACGTCACCTAAGATGAGCATCCGGTGCAACAAAATTTTTTTGCACACTTGTGGTGCGTTTCTCGAAAGCCGTGCATCGAACGTGCAACGAGATTACCACTAACTCCAAACGTTGTAACGACCGTGTACTTGTTCCACGTCGCCTAAGATGAGCATCCGGTGCAACAAATTTTTTTGCAAACTTGTGGTGCGCTTCGAAAAGCCGTGCATCGAACGCGTGATGAGATTACCACTGACTCCAAACGTTGTAACGACCGTGCACTTGTTCCACATCACCTAAGACGAGCATCTGGTGCAACAAAATTTTTTGCACACTTCTGGTGCGCTTCCCGAATGCCGTGCATTGAAGTGCGACGAGATTACCACTGACTCCAAACGTGGTAACGATCGTGCACTTGTTCCACGTCACCTAAGATGAGAATCCGGTGCAACAAAATTTTTTTGCACACTTCTAGTGCGCTTCTCGAAAGCCGGGCATCGAACGTGCAACGAGATTACCACTAACTCCAAACGTTGTAACGATCATGCAATTGTTCCACGTCACCTAAGATGAGCATCCGGTGCAACAAAATTTTTTTGCAAACTTGTGGTGCGCTTCCCGAAAAGCCGTGCATCGAACGGCGTGATGAGATTACCCACCGACTCCAAACGTTGTAACGACCGTGCACTTATTCCACATCACCTAAGACGAGCATCGGTGCAACAAAATTTTTTGCACACTTCGGTGCGCTTCCCGAATGCCGTGCATCGAACGTGCGACGAGATTACCACTGACTCCAAACGTGGTAACGATCGTGCACTTGTTCCACGTCACCTAAGATGAGAATCCGGTGCAACAAAATTTTTTTGCACACTTCTAGTGCGCTTCCGAAAAACCGTGCATCGAGCGTGCAACGAGATTACCACTAACTCCAAACGTTATAACGATCATGCAATTGTTCCACGTCACCTAAGATGAGCATCCGGTGCAACAAAATTTTTTGCAAACTTGTGGTGCGCTTCCCGAAAAGCCGTGCATCGAACGCGTGATGAGATTACCACTGACTCCAAACGTTGTAACGACCGGGCACTTGTTCCACGTCACCTAAGACGAGCATCTGGTGCAACAAAATTTTTTTGCACACTTCTGGTGCGCTTCCCGAATGGCGTGCATCGAACGTGCGACGAGATTACCACTGACTCCAAACGTAGTAACGATCGTGCACTTGTTCCACGTCACCTAAGATGAGAATCCGGTGCAACAAAATTTTTTTGCACACTTCTAGTGCGCTTCCCGAAAGCCGTGCATCGAACGTGCAACGAGATTACCACTAACTCCAAACGTTGTAACGATCATGCACTTGTTCCACGTCACCTAAGATGAGCATCCGGTGCAACAAAATTTTTTGCACACTTGTGGTGCGTTTCGAAAAGCCGTGCATCGAACGTGCAACGAGATTACCACTAACTCCAAACGTTGTAACGACCGTGTACTTGTTCCACGTCAGCTAAGATGAGCATCCGGTGCAACAAATTTTTTTTGCAAACTTGTGGTGCGCTTCCCGAAAGCCGTGCATCGAACGCGTGATGAGATTACCACTGACTCCAAACGTTGTAACGACCGTGCACTTGTTCCACATCACCTAAGACGAGCATCTGGTGCAACAAAATTTTTTGCACACTTCTGGTGCGCTTCCCGAATGCCGTGCATCGAAGTGCGACGAGATTACCACTGACTCCAAACGTGGTAACGATCGTGCACTTGTTCCACGTCACCTAAGATGAGAATCCGGTGCAACAAAATTTTTTTGCACACTTCTAGTGCGCTTCTCGAAAGCCGGGCATCGAACGTGCAACGAGATTACCACTAACTCCAAACGTTGTAACGATCATGCAATTGTTCCACGTCACCTAAGATGAGCATCCGGTGCAACAAAATTTTTTTGCAAACTTGTGGTGCGCTTCCCGAAAGCCGTGCATCGAACGCGTGATGAGATTACCACTGACTCCAAACGTTGTAACGACCGTGCACTTATTCCACATCACCTAAGACGAGCATCTGGTGCAACAAAATTTTTTTGCACACTTCTGGTGCGCTTCCCGAATGCCGTGCATCGAACGTGCGACGAGATTACCACTGACTCCAAACGTGGTAACGATCGTGCACTTGTTCCACGTCACCTAAGATGAGAATCCGGTGCAACAAAATTTTTTGCACACTTCTAGTGCGCTTCCCGAAAACCGTGCATCGAAGCGTGCAGCGAGATTACCACTAACTCCAAACGTTGTAACGATCATGCAATTGTTCCACGTCACCTAAGATGAGCATCCGGTGCAACAAAATTTTTTTGCAAACTTGTGGTGCGCTTCCCGAAAAGCCGTGCATCGAAGCGGCGTGATGAGATTACCACCGACTCCAAACGTTGTAACGACCGGGCACTTGTTCCACGTCACCTAAGACGAGCATCTGGTGCAACAAAATTTTTTGCACACTTCGTGCGCTTCGAATGGCGTGCATCGAACGTGCGACGAGATTACCACCGACTCCAAACGTAGTAACGATCGTGCACTTGTTCCACGTCACCTAAGATGAGAATCCGGTGCAACAAAATTTTTTGCACACTTCTAGTGCGCTTCCCGAAAGCCGTGCATCGAACGTGCAACGAGATTACCACTAACTCCAAACGTTGTAACGATCATGCACTTGTTCCACGTCACCTAAGATGAGCATCCGGTGCAACAAAATTTTTTTGCACACTTGTGGTGCGTTTCTCGAAAGCCGTGCATCGAACGTGCAACGAGATTACCACTAACTCCAAACGTTGTAACGACCGTGTACTTGTTCCACGTCAGCTAAGATGAGCATCCGGTGCAACAAATTTTTTTTGCAAACTTGTGGTGCGCTTCCCGAAAGCCGTGCATCGAACGCGTGATGAGATTACCACTGACTCCAAACGTTGTAACGACCGTGCACTTGTTCCACATCACCTAAGACGAGCATCTGGTGCAACAAAATTTTTTGCACACTTCTGGTGCGCTTCCCGAATGCCGTGCATTGAAGTGCGACGAGATTACCACTGACTCCAAACGTGGTAACGATCGTGCACTTGTTCCACGTCACCTAAGATGAGAATCCGGTGCAACAAAATTTTTTGCACACTTCTAGTGCGCTTTCTCGAAGCCGGGCATCGAGCGTGCAACGAGATTACCACTAACTCCAAACGTTGTAACGATCATGCAATTGTTCCACGTCACCTAAGATGAGCATCCGGTGCAACAAAAATTTTTTTGCAAACTTGTGGTGCGCTTCCGAAAGCCGTGCATCGAACGCGTGATGAGATTACCACCGACTCCAAACGTTGTAACGACCGTGCACTTATTCCACATCACCTAAGACGAGCATCCGGTGCAACAAAATTTTTTGCACACTTCGTGCGCTTTCCCCGAATGCCGTGCATCGAACGTGCGACGAGATTACCACTCGACTCCAAACGTGGTAACGATCGTGCACTTGTTCCACGTCACCTAAGATGAGAATCCGGTGCAACAAAAATTTTTTTGCACACTTCTAGTGCGCTTCCGAAAACCGTGCATCGAGCGTGCAACGAGATTACCATCGACTCCAAACGTTGTAACGATCATGCAATTGTTCCACGTCACCTAAGATGAGCATCCGGTGCAACAAAATTTTTTGCAAACTTGTGGTGCGCTTCGAAAGCCGTGCATCGAACGCATGATGAGATTACCACCGACTCCAAACGTTGTAACGACCGGGCACTTGTTCCACGTCACCTAAGACGAGCATCGGTGCAACAAAATTTTTTTTGCACACTTATAGTGCGCTTCCCGAATGGCGTGCATCGAACGTGCGACGAGATTACCACCGACTCCAAACGTAGTAACGATCGTGCACTTGTTCCACGTCACCTAAGATGAGAATCCGGTGCAACAAAATTTTTTTGCACACTTCTAGTGCGCTTCGAAAGCCGTGCATCGAGCGTGCAACGAGATTACCACTAACTCCAAACGTTGTAACGATCATGCACTTGTTCCACGTCACCTAAGATGAGCATCCGGTGCAACAAAATTTTTTGCACACTTGTGGTGCGTTTCTCGAAAGCCGTGCATCGAGCGTGCAACGAGATTACCACTAACTCCAAACGTTGTAACGACCGTGTACTTGTTCCACGTCGGCTAAGATGAGCATCCGGTGCAACAAATTTTTTTTTGCAAACTTGTGGTGCGCTTCCGAAAGCCGTGCATCGAACGCGTGATGAGATTACCACCGACTCCAAACGTTGTAACGACCGTGCACTTGTTCCACATCACCTAAGACGAGCATCCGGTGCAACAAAATTTTTTGCACACACTCGGTGCGCTTCCCCGAATGCCGTGCATCGAAGCGTGCGGCAGATTACCACCGACTCCAAACGTGGTAACGATCGTGCACTTGTTCCACGTCACCTAAGATGAGAATCCGGTGCAACAAAATTTTTTGCACACTTCTAGTGCGCTTCTCGAAAGCCGGGCATCGAACGTGCAACGAGATTACCACTAACTCCAAACGTTGTAACGATCATGCAATTGTTCCACGTCACCTAAGATGAGCATCCGTGCAACAAAATTTTTTTGCAAACTTGTGGTGCGCTTCGAAAGCCGTGCATCGAACGCGTGATGAGATTACCACCGACTCCAAACGTTGTAACGACCGTGCACTTATTCCACATCACCTAAGACGAGCATCCGGTGCAACAAAATTTTTTGCACACTTCGGTGCGCTTCCCGAATGCCGTGCATCGAAGCGTGCGACGAGATTACCATCGACTCCAAACGTGGTAACGATCGTGCACTTGTTCCACGTCACCTAAGATGAGAATCCGGTGCAACAAAATTTTTTTTGCACACTTCTAGTGCGCTTCCCGAAAACCGTGCATCGAGCGTGCAACGAGATTACCACTAACTCCAAACGTTGTAACGATCATGCAATTGTTCCACGTCACCTAAGATGAGCATCCGGTGCAACAAAATTTTTTGCAAACTTGTGGTGCGCTTCCGAAAGCCGTGCATCGAACGCGCGTGATGAGATTACCACTGACTCCAAACGTTGTAACGACCGGGCACTTGTTCCACGTCACCTAAGACGAGCATCGGTGCAACAAAATTTTTTGCACACTTCTGGTGCGCTTCCCGAATGGCGTGCATCGAACGCGTGCGACGAGATTACCACCGACTCCAAACGTAGTAACGATCGTGCACTTGTTCCACGTCACCTAAGATGAGAATCCGGTGCAACAAAATTTTTTTTGCACACTTCTAGTGCGCTTCGAAAGCCGTGCATCGAGCGTGCAACGAGATTACCACTAACTCCAAACGTTGTAACGATCATGCACTTGTTCCACGTCACCTAAGATGAGCATCCGGTGCAACAAAATTTTTTTGCACACTTGTGGTGCGTTTTCTCGAAAAGCCGTGCATCGAACGTGGCGTGACGAGATTACCACTAACTCCAAACACGTTGTAACGACCGTGCACTTGTTCCACGTCGCCTAAGATGAGCATCCGGTGCAACAAATTTTTTTGCAAACTTGTGGTGCGCTTCCCGAAAAGCCGTGCATCGAACGCGTGATGAGATTACCACCGACTCCAAACGTTGTAACGACCGTGCACTTGTTCCACATCACCTAAGACGAGCATCCGTGCAACAAATTTTTTTTTTGCACACTTCGGTGCGCTTCCCGAATGCCGTGCATTGAAGTGCGACGAGATTACCATCGACTCCAAACGTGGTAACGATCGTGCACTTGTTCCACGTCACCTAAGATGAGAATCCGGTGCAACAAAATTTTTGCACACTTCTAGTGCGCTTCTCGAAAGCCGGGCATCGAACGTGCAACGAGATTACCACTAACTCCAAACGTTGTAACGATCATGCAATTGTTCCACGTCACCTAAGATGAGCATCCGTGCAACAAATTTTTTTGCAAACTTGTGGTGCGCTTCCCGAAAGCCGTGCATCGAACGCGTGATGAGATTACCACCGACTCCAAACGTTGTAACGACCGTGCACTTATTCCACATCACCTAAGACGAGCATCCGGTGCAACAAAATTTTTTGCACACTTACCGGGTGCGCTTCCCGAATGCCGTGCATCGAACGCGTGCGACGAGATTACCACCGACTCCAAACGTGGTAACGATCGTGCACTTGTTCCACGTCACCTAAGATGAGAATCCGGTGCAACAAAATTTTTTTGCACACTTCTAGTGCGCTTCCCGAAAACCGTGCATCGAACGTGTAACGAGATTACCACTAACTCCAAACGTTGTAACGATCATGCAATTGTTCCACGTCACCTAAGATGAGCATCCGGTGCAACAAAATTTTTTGCAAACTTGTGGTGCGCTTCCCGAAAAGCCGTGCATCGAACGCATGATGATGAGATTACCACTGACTCCAAACGTTGTAACGACCGGGCACTTGTTCCACGTCACCTAAGACGAGCATCTGGTGCAACAAAATTTTTTTGCACACTTCTGGTGCGCTTCCCGAATGGCGTGCATCGAACGCGGCGACGAGATTACCACCGACTCCAAACGTAGTAACGATCGCGGCACTTGTTCCACGTCACCTAAGATCAGAATCCGGTGCAACAAAATTTTTTTTGCACACTTCTAGTGCGCTTCCCGAAAAGCCGCATCGAACGTGCAACGAGATTACCACTAACTCCAAACGTTGTAACGATCATGCACTTGTTCCACGCCACCTAAGATGAGCATCCGGTGCAACAAAAATTTTTTGCACACTTGTGGTGCGTTTCTCGAAAAGCCGTGCATCGAACGTGCGACGAGATTACCACTAACTCCAAACACGGTAACGACCGTGCACTTGTTCCACGTCGCCTAAGATGAGCATCCGGTGCAACAAATTTTTTTTGCAAACTTGTGGTGCGCTTTCCCCGAAAGCCGTGCATCGAACGCGTGATGAGATTACCACCGACTCCAAACGTTGTAACGACCGTGCACTTGTTCCACATCACCTAAGACGAGCATCTGGTGCAACAAAATTTTTTGCACACTTCGCGGTGCGCTTCGAATGCCGTGCATCGGGCGTGCGACGAGATTACCATCGACTCCAAACGTGGTAACGATCGTGCACTTGTTCCACGTCACCTAAGATGAGAATCCGGTGCAACAAAATTTTTTTTGCACACTTCTAGTGCGCTTCGAAAAGCCGGGCATCGAACGTGCAACGAGATTACCACTAACTCCAAACGTTGTAACGATCATGCAATTGTTCCACGTCACCTAAGATGAGCATCGGTGCAACAAAATTTTTTGCAAACTTGTGGTGCGCTTCGAAAAGCCGCATCGAACGCGTGATGAGATTACCACCGACTCCAAACGTTGTAACGACCGTGCACTTATTCCACATCACCTAAGACGAGCATCCGGTGCAACAAAATTTTTTTGCACACTCGTGCGCTTCCCGAATGCCGTGCATCGAACGTGCGACGAGATTACCATCGACTCCAAACGTGGTAACGATCGTGCACTTGTTCCACGTCACCTAAGATGAGAATCCGGTGCAACAAAAATTTTTTTGCACACTTCTAGTGCGCTTCCCCGAAAACCGTGCATCGAACGTGTAACGAGATTACCACTAACTCCAAACGTTGTAACGATCATGCAATTGTTCCACGTCACCTAAGATGAGCATCCGGTGCAACAAAATTTTTTTGCAAACTTGTGGTGCGCTTCCCGAAAGCCGTGCATCGAACGCGTGATGAGATTACCACTGACTCCAAACGTTGTAACGACCGGGCACTTGTTCCACGTCACCTAAGACGAGCATCCGGTGCAACAAAAATTTTTTGCACACTTCTGGTGCGCTTCCCGAATGGCGTGCATCGAAGCGTGCGACGAGATTACCACCGACTCCAAACGTAGTAACGATCGTGCACTTGTTCCACGTCACCTAAGATGAGAATCGGTGCAACAAAATTTTTTTTGCACACTTCTAGTGCGCTTCGAAAGCCGTGCATCGAACGTGCAACGAGATTACCACTAACTCCAAACGTTGTAACGATCATGCACTTGTTCCACATCACCTAAGATGAGCATCCGGTGCAACAAAAATTTTTTGCACACTTGTGGTGCGTTTTCGAAAAGCCGTGCATCGAGCGTGCGGAGATTACCACTAACTCCAAACACGGTAACGACCGTGCACTTGTTCCACGTCAGCTAAGATGAGCATCCGGTGCAACAAATTTTTTTGCAAACTTGTGGTGCGCTTCCCGAAAAGCCGTGCATCGAACGCGTGATGAGATTACCACCGACTCCAAACGTTGTAACGACCATGCACTTGTTCCACATCACCTAAGACGAGCATCCGGTGCAATAAATTTTTTGCACACTTCGAGCGCTTCCCGAATGCCGTGCATCGAACGTGCGACGAGATTACCGCCGACTCCAAACGTGGTAACGATCGTGCACTTGTTCCACGTCACCTAAGATGAGAATCCGGTGCAACAAAAAATTTTTTGCACACCTCTAGTGCGCTTCTCGAAAGCCGGGCATCGAAGCGTGCAACGAGATTACCACTAACTCCAAACGTTGTAACGATCATGCAATTGTTCCACGTCACCTAAGATGAGCATCCGGTGCAACAAATTTTTTTTTTGCAAACTTGTGGTGCGCTTCCCGAAAGCCGTGCATCGAAGCAGCGTGATGAGATTACCACCGACTCCAAACGTTGTAACGACCGTGCACTTGTTCCACATCACCTAAGATGAGCATCCGGTGCAACAAAATTTTTTGCACACTTCGGTGCGCTTCCCGAATGCCGTGCATCGACGTGCGACGAGATTACCACCGACTCCAAATGTGGTAATGATCGTGCACTTGTTCCACGTCACCTAAGATGAGAATCCGGTGCAACAAATTTTTTTGCACACTTCTAGTGCACTTCGAAAACCGTGCATCGAGCGTGCAACGAGATTACCACTAACACCAAACGTTGTAACGATCATGCAATTGTTCCACGTCACCTAAGATGAGCATCCGGTGCAACAAAATTTTTTGCAAACTTGTGGTGCGCTTCCCCGAAAGCCGTGCATCGAACAGCGTGATGAGATTACCACTGACTCCAAACGTTGTAACGACCGTGCACTTATTCCACATCACCTAAGACGAGCATCCGGTATAACAAAATTTTTTTTGCACACTTCCGGTGTGCTTCCCGAATGCCGTGCATCGAACGTGCGACGAGAGATTACCATCGACTCCAAACGTGGTAACGATCGTGCACTTGTTCCACGTCACCTAAGATGAGAATCCGGTGCAACAAAAATTTTTTGCACACTTCTAGTGCGCTTCCCGAAAGCCATGCATCGAACGTGCAACGAGATTACCACTAACTCCAAACGTTGTAACGATCATGCAATTGTTCCACGTCACCTAAGATGTGCATCCGGTGCAACAAATTTTTTTTGCAAACTTGTGGTGCGCTTCCCGAAAGCCGTGCATCGAACGCGTGATGAGATTACCACTGACTCCAAACGTTGTAACGACCGTGCACTTGTTCCACATCACCTAAGATGAGCATCTGGTGCAACAAAATTTTTTTGCACACTTCTGGTGCGCTTCCCGAATGCCGTGCATCGAACGTGCGACGTGATTACCACTGACTCCAAACGTGATAACGATCGTGCACTTGTTCCACGTCACCTAAGATGAGAATCCGGGGCAACAAAATTTTTTTGCACACTTCTAGTGCGCTTCCCGAAAGCCGCGCATCAAACGTGCAACGAGATTACCACTAACTCCAAACGTTGTAACGATCATGCACTTGTTCCACGTCACCTAAGATGAGAATCCGGTGCAACAAAATTTTTTTGCACACTTCTGGTGCGCTTCCCAAGAGCCGGGCATTGAACGTGCGACGAGATTACCACTGACTCCAAACGTGGTAACGACCGTGCACTTGTTCCACGTCACCTAAGATGAGCATCCGGTGCAACAAAATTTTTTGCACACTTCGGTGCGCTTCCCGAAAGCCGTGCATCGAACGTGCGACGAGATTAGCACTAGCTCTAGACGTGGTAATGACCGTGCACTTATTCCACGTCACCTAAGATGAAAATCCGGTGCAACAAAATTTTTTCACACTTCGAGTGCGCTTCCCAAAAGCCGCGGCATTGAACGTGCAACGAGATTACCACCAACTCCAAACGTTGTAACGATCGTGCACTTGTTCCACGTCACCTAAGATGAGCATCCGGTGCAACAAAATTTTCTTGCACACTTGTGGTGCGTTTCCCGAAAGCCGTGCATCGAACGTGCGACGACATTACCACTGACTCCAAACGTGGTAACGACCGTGCACTTGTTCCACGTCACCTAAGATGAGCATCCGGTGCAACAAAATTTTTTTGCAAACTTGTGGTGCGCTTCCCGAAAGCCGTGCATCGAACTTGCAACGAGATTACCACTAACTCCAAACGTTGTAACGATCATGCAATTGTTCCACGTCACCTAAGATGAGAATCCGGGGCAACAAAATTTTTTTGCACACTTCTAGTGCGCTTCCCGAAAGCCGCGCATCAAACGTGCAACGAGATTACCACTAACTCCAAACGTTGTAACGATCATGCACTTGTTCCACGTCACCTAAGATGAGAATCCGGTGCAACAAAATTTTTTTGCACACTTCTGGTGCGCTTCCCAAGAGCCGGGCATTGAACGTGCGATGAGATTACCACTGACTCCAAACGTGGTAACGACCGTGCACTTGTTCCACGTCACCTAAGATGAGCATCCGGTGCAACAAAATTTTTTTGCACACTTCTGGTGCGCTTCCCGAAAGCCGTGCATCGAACGTGCGACGAGATTAGCACTAGCTCTAGACGTGGTAATGACCGTGCACTTATTCCACGTCACCTAAGATGAAAATCCGGTGCAACAAAATTTTTTTCACACTTCGAGTGCGCTTCCCAAAAGCCGTGCATTGAACGTGCAACGAGATTACCACCAACTCCAAACGTTGTAACGATCGTGCACTTGTTCCACGTCACCTAAGATGAGCATCCGGTGCAACAAAATTTTCTTGCACACTTGTGGTGCGTTTTCAAAGCCGTGCATCGAACGTGCGCGGACGAGATTACCACCGACTCCAAACGTGGTAACGATCGTGCACTTGTTCCACATCACCTAAGACGAGCATCCGGTGCAACAAAATTTTTTTGCACACTTCGTGCGCTTCCCGAATGCCGTGCATCGAACGTGCGACGAGATTACCATCGACTCCAAACGTGGTAACGATCGTGCACTTGTTCCACGTCACCTAAGATGAGAATCCGGTGCAACAAAATTTTTTGCACACTTCTAGTGCGCTTTCCGAAAAACCGTGCATCGAACGTGCAACGAGATTACCACTAACTCCAAACGTTGTAACGATCATACAATTGTTCCACGTCACCTAAGATGAGCATCCGGTGCAACAAAATTTTTTGCAAACTTGTGGTGCGCTTCCCGAAAGCCGTGCATCGAACGCGTGATGAGATTACCACTGACTCCAAATGTTGTAACGACCGGGCACTTGTTCCACGTCACCTAAGACGAGCATCCGGTGCAACAAAATTTTTTGCACACTTCTGGTGCGCTTCCCGAATGGCGTGCATCGAACGTGCGACGAGATTACCACTGACTCCAAACGTAGTAACGATCGTGCACTTGTTCCACGTCACCTAAGATGAGAATCCGGTGCAACAAAATTTTTTTGCACACTTCTAGTGCGCTTCCGAAAGCCGTGCATCAAACGTGCAACGAGATTACCACTAACTCCAAACGTTGTAACGATCATGCACTTGTTCCACGTCACCTAAGATGAGCATCCGGTGTAACAAAATTTTTTTGCACACTTGTGGTGCGTTTCTCGAAAAGCCGTGCATCGAACGTGCGACGAGATTACCACTAACTCCAAACACGGTAACGACCGTGCACTTGTTCCACGTCGCCTAAGATGAGCATCCAAAGTGCAACAAATTTTTTTGCAAACTTGTGGTGCGCTTCCCGAAAAGCCGTGCATCGAACGCGTGATGAGATTACCACTGACTCCAAACGTTGTAACGACCATGCACTTGTTCCACATCACCTAAGACGAGCATCGGGTGCAATAAATTTTTTTGCACACTTCTGGAGCGCTTTCCGAATGCCGTGCATCGAACGTGCGACGAGATTACCACCGACTCCAAACATGGTAACGATCGTGCACTTGTTCCACGTCACCTAAGATGAGAATCCGGTGCAACAAAATTTTTTTGCACACTTCTGGTGCGCTTCCCAAGAGCCGGGCATTGAACGTCCGACGAGATTACCACTGACTCCAAACGTGGTAACGACCGTGCACTTGCTCCACGTCACCTAAGATGAGCATCGATTGCAACACAATTTTTTGCACACTTCTGGGGCGCTTCCCGAAAAGCCGTGCATCGAGCGTCGCGACGAGATTAGCACTAGCTCTAGGCGTGGTAATGACCGTGCACTTATTCCACGTCACCTAAGATGAAAATCCGGTGCAACAAAATTTTTTTCACACTTCTAGTGCGCTTCCCAAAAAAAGCCGTGCATTGAACGTGCAACGAGATTACCACCAACTCCAAACGTTGTAACGATCGTGCACTTGTTCCACGTCACCTAAGATGAGCATCTGGTGCAACAAAATTTTCTTGCACACTTGTGGTGCGTTTCCTGAAAGCCGTGCATCGAACGTGCGACGAGATTACCACTGACTCCAAACGTGGTAACGACCGTGCACTTGTTCCACGTCACCTAAGATGAGCATCCGGTGCAACAAAATTTTTTTGCAAACTTGTGGTGCGCTTCCCGAAAGCCGTGCATCGAACTTGCAACGAGATTACCACTAACTCCAAACGTTGTAACGATCATGCAATTGTTCCACGTCACTTAAGATGAGCATCCGGTGCAACAAAATTTTTTTGCCAACTTGTGGCGCCTTTCCCGAAAGCCGTGCATCGAACGTGCAACGAGATTTCCACTAACTCCAAACGTTGTAACGATCATGCAATTGTTCCACGTCACCTAAGATGAGCATCCGGTGCAACAAAATTTTTTTGCAAACTTGTGGTGCGCTTCCCGAAAGCCGTGCATCGAACGCGTGATGAGATTACCACTGACTCCAAACGTTGTAACGACCGTGCACTTGTTCCACATCACCTAAGACGAGCATCTGGTGCAACAAAATTTTTTTGCACACTTCTCGTGCGCTTCCCGAATGCTGTGCATCGAAGCGTGCGACGAGATTACCACCGACTCCAAACGTGGTAACGATCGTGCACTTGTTCCACGTCACCTAAGATGAGAATCCGGTGCAACAAAATTTTTTGCACACTTCTAGTGCGCTTCCGAAAACCGTGCATCGAAGCGTGCAACGAGATTACCACTAACTCCAAACGTTGTAACGATCATGCAATTGTTCCACGTCACCTAAGATGAGCTTCCGGTGCAACAAAATTTTTTTTGCAAACTTGTGGTGCGCTTCCCGAAAAGCCGTGCATCGAACGCGTGATGAGATTACCACCGACTCCAAACGTTGTAACGACCGGGCACTTGTTCCACGTCACCTAAGACGAGCATCTGGTGCAACAAAATTTTTTTGCACGCTTCGGTGCGCTTCCCGAGGCAAGATGGCGTGCATCGAACGTGCGACGAGATTACCACCGACTCCAAACGTAGTAACGATCGTGCACTTGTTCCACGTCACCTAAGATGAGAATGCGGTGCAACAAAATTTTTTTGCACACTTCTAGTGCGCTTCCCGAAAGCCGTGCATCGAACGTGCAACGAGATTACCACTAACTCCAAACGTTGTAACGATCATGCACTTGTTCCACGTCACCTAAGATGAGCATCCGGTGCAACAAATTTTTTTGCACACTTGTGGTGCGTTTCTCGAAAAGCCGTGCATCGAGCGTGCGACGAGATTACCACTAACTCCAAACACGGTAACGACCGTGCACTTGTTCCACGCCGCCTAAGATGAGCATCCGGTGCAACAAATTTTTTGAAAACTTGTGGTGCGCTTCCCGAAAGCCGTGCATCGAACGCGTGATGAGATTAGCACTGACTCCAAACGTTGTAACGACCATGCACTTGTTCCACATCACCTAAGACGAGCATCTGGTGCAATAAATTTTTTTGCACACTTCTGGAGCGCTTCCCGAATGCCGTGCATCGAACGTGCGACAAAATTTTTTTGCCAACTTGTGGTGCGCTTCCCGAATGCCGTGCATCGAACGTGCGACGAGATTACCACTGACTCCAAACGTAGTAACGATCGTGCACTTGTTCCACGTCACCAAAGATGAGAATCCGGTGCAACAAAATTTTTTTGCACACTTCTAGTGCGCTTCCTGAAAGCCGTGCATCGAACGTGCAACGAGGTTGCCACTAACTCCAAACGTTGTAACGATCATGCACTTATTCCACGTCACCTAAGATGAGCATCCGGTGCAACAAAATTTTTTTGCTCACTTGTGCGTTTCCCGAAAGCCGTGCATCGAACGTGCGATGAGATTACCACTAACTCCAAACACGGTAACGACCGTGCACTTGTTCCACGTCAGCTAAGATGAGCATCCGGTGCAATAAATTTTTTTTGCAAACTTGTGGTGCGCTTCCCGAAAGCCGTGCATCGAACGCGTGATGAGATTACCACTGACTCCAAACGTTGTAACGACCGTGCACTTGTTCCACGTCACCTAAGACGAGCATCTGGTGCAACAAAATTTTTTTGCACACTGCTGGTGCGCTTCCCGAATGCCGTGCATCGAACGTGCGACGAGATTACCACTGACTCCAAACGTAGTAACGATCGTGCACTTGTTCCACGTCACCTAAGATGAGAATCCGGTGCAACAAAATTTTTTTGCACACTTCTAGTGCGCTTCCCCGAAAGCCGTGCATCGAACGTGCAACGAGGTTGCCACTAACTCCAAACGTTGTAACGATCATGCACTTATTCCACGTCACCTAAGATGAGCATCCGGTGCAACAAAATTTTTTGCTCACTTGTGCGTTTCCCGAAAAGCCGTGCATCGAACGTGCGACGACATTACCATCGACTCCAAACGTGGTAACGACCGTGCACTTGTTCCACGTCACCTAAGATGAGCATCCGGTGCAACAAAATTTTTTGCAAACTTGTGGTGCGCTTCCCGAAAGCCGTGCATCGAACTTGCAACGAGATTACCACTAACTCCAAACGTTGTAACGATCATGCAATTGTTCCACGTCACTTAAGATGAGCATCCGGTGCAACAAAATTTTTTTGCCAACTTGTGGCGCCTTTCCCGAAAGCCGTGCATCGAACGTGCAACGAGATTTCCACTAACTCCAAACGTTGTAACGATCATGCAATTGTTCCACGTCACCTAAGATGAGCATCCGGTGCAACAAAATTTTTTTGCAAACTTGTGGTGCGCTTCCCGAAAGCCGTGCATCGAACGCGTGATGAGATTACCACTGACTCCAAACGTTGTAACGACCGTGCACTTGTTCCACATCACCTAAGACGAGCATCTGGTGCAACAAATTTTTTTTGCACACTTCTGGTGCGCTTCCCGAATGCCGTGCATCGAACGTGCGACGAGATTACCACTGACTCCAAACGTGGTAACGATCGTGCACTTGTTCCACGTCACCTAAGATGAGAATCCGGTGCAACAAAATTTTTTTGCACACTTCTAGTGCGCTTCCCGAAAACCGTGCATCGAACGTGCAACGAGATTACCACTAACTCCAAACGTTGTAACGATCATGCAATTGTTCCACGTCACCTAAGATGAGCATCCGGTGCAACAAAATTTTTTTGCAAACTTGTGGTGCGCTTCCCCGAAAAGCCGCATCGAACGCGTGATGAGATTACCACTGACTCCAAACGTTGTAACGACCGGGCACTTGTTCCACGTCACCTAAGACGAGCATCTGGTGCAACAAAATTTTTTTGCACGCTTCTGGTGCGCTTCCCGAATGGCGTGCATCGAACGTGCGACGAGATTACCACTGACTCCAAACGTAGTAACGATCGTGCACTTGTTCCACGTCACCTAAGATGAGAATGCGGTGCAACAAAATTTTTTTGCACACTTCTAGTGCGCTTCCCGAAAGCCGTGCATCGAACGTGCAACGAGATTACCACTAACTCCAAACGTTGTAACGATCATGCACTTGTTCCACTTCACCTAAGATGAGCATCCGGTGCAACAAATTTTTTTTGCACACTTGTGGTGCGTTTCTCGAAAGCCGTGCATCGAACGTGCGACGAGATTACCACTAACTCCAAACACGGTAACGACCGTGCACTTGTTCCACGTCAGCTAAGATGAGCATCCGGTGCAACAAATTTTTTTTGAAAACTTGTGGTGCGCTTCCCGAAAGCCGTGCATCGAACGCGTGATGAGATTAGCACTGACTCCAAACGTTGTAAACGACCATGCACTTGTTCCACATCACCTAAGACGAGCATCCGGTGCAATAAATTTTTTGCACACTTCGAGCGCTTCCCGAATGCGTGCATCGAACGTGCGACAAAAATTTTTTTGCCAACTTGTGGTGCGCTTCCCGAATGCCGTGCATCGAACGTGCGACGAGATTACCACCGACTCCAAACGTAGTAACGATCGCGTGCACTTGTTCCACGTCACCAAAGATGAGAATCCGGTGCAACAAAATTTTTTTGCACACTTCTAGTGCGCTTCCCTCGAAAGCCGTGCATCGAACGTGCAACGAGGTTGCCACTAACTCCAAACGTTGTAACGATCATGCACTTATTCCACGTCACCTAAGATGAGCATCCGGTGCAACAAAATTTTTTGCTCACTTGTGCGTTTCCGAAAGCCGTGCATCGAACGTGCGATGAGATTACCACTAACTCCAAACACGGTAACGACGGCACTTGTTCCACGCCGCCTAAGATGAGCATCCGGTGCAATAAATTTTTTTTTGCAAACTTGTGGTGCGCGCTTCCCGAAAGCCGTGCATCGAACGCGTGATGAGATTACCATCGACTCCAAACGTTGTAACGACCGTGCACTTGTTCCACGTCACCTAAGACGCAGCATCCGGTGCAACAAAATTTTTTTGCACACCGCCGGGTGCGCTTCCCGACAAAATGAATGCCGTGCATCGAACGTGCGACGAGATTACCACCGACTCCAAACGTAGTAACGATCGTGCACTTGTTCCACGTCACCTAAGATGAGAATCCGGTGCAACAAAATTTTTTGCACACTTCTAGTGCGCTTCCCCGAAAGCCGTGCATCGAGCGTGCAACGAGGTTGCCACTAACTCCAAACGTTGTAACGATCATGCACTTATTCCACGTCACCTAAGATGAGCATCCGGTGCAACAAAATTTTTTTGCTCACTTGTGGTGCGTTTCCCGAAAGCCGTGCATCGAACGTGCGACGAGATTACCACTAACTCCAAACACGGTAACGACCGTGCACTTGTTCCACGCCGCCTAAGATGAGCATCCGGTGCAACAAATTTTTTTTTTTGCAAACTTGTGGTGCGCTTCCCGAAAGCCGTGCATCGAACGCGTGATGAGATTACCACTGACTCCAAACGTTGTAACGACCATGCACTTGTTCCACTTCACCTAAGACGAGCATCTGGTGCAATAAATTTTTTTTGCACACTTCTGGTGCGCTTCCCGAATGCCGTGCATCGAACGTGCGACGAGATTACCACTGACTCCAAACGTGGTAACGATCGTGCACTTGTTCCACGTCACCTAAGATGAGAATCCAAAGTGCAACAAAATTTTTTGGCACACTTCTAGTGCACTTCCCTAAAAAGCCGTGCATCGAACGTGCAACGAGATTACCACTAAGTCCAAACGTTGCAACGATCATGCAATTGTTCCACGTCACCTAAGATGAGCATCCGGTGCAACAAAATTTTTTTGCACACCTGTGGTGCGCTTTCTGAAAGCCGTGCATCGAATGTGTGATGAGATTACCGCTGACTCCAAATGTTGTAACGACCGTGCCCTTGTTCCACGTCACCTAAGACGAGCATCTGGTGCAACAAAATTTTTTTGCACACTTCCGGTGCGCTTCCCGAATGCCGTGAATCGAACGTGCGACGAGATTACCACTGACTCCAAACGTGGAAACGATCGTGCACTTGTTCCACGTCACGTAAGATAAGCATCCGGTACAACAAATTTTATTTGCACACTTGTGGTGCGCTTCCTGAAAGCTGTGCATTAAACGTGTGATGAGATTACCACAGATTCCAAACGTGGTAACGACCGTGCACTTGTGCGACGTCGCCTAAGATGAGGATCCGATGCAACAAAATTTTTTGCTCACTTCTGGTGTGCTTCTCGAAAGCCCGCATCAAACATGCGATGAGATTACCACTAACTCCAAACGTGGTAACGACCGTGCACTTGTTCCACTTCACCTAAGATGACCATCTGGTGCAACAAATTTTTTTGCACACTTTTGGTGCGCTTCTCGAAAGCCATGCATCTAACGTGCGATGAGATTACCAATGACTCCAAACGTGGTAACGACCGTGCACTTGTTCGACGTCACCTAAGATGAGCATCTAGTGCAAGACATTTTTTTTGCACACTTCTGGTGCGCTTCCCGAAAGCCGTGGATCGAACGTGCGACAAGATTACCACTAACTCCAAACGTGGTAACGACCGTGCACTTATTCCACGTCACCTAAGATGAGAATCCGGTGCAACAAAATTTTTTTGCACACTTGTGGTGCGTTTCCCAACAACCGTGCATTGAACGTGCGACAAGATTACCACCGACTCCAAACATGGTAACGACCAGGTACACTTGTTCCACGTCACCTAAGACGAGCATCCGGTGCAACAAAATTTTTTGCACACTTCGGTGCGCTTCTCGAATGCCGTGCATCGAACGTGCGACGAGATTGCCACCGACTCCAAACGTGGTAATGATCGTGCACTTGTTCCACGTCACCTAAGATGAGCATCGATGCGGACATCAACTGCAATGCATCCCCGCCAACACCGGTACCTATTGCTGGTCCTCTTACTCGTGCTCGTGCTCGTCAACTTAATCATCAAGTGAGTTCCCTCTTGAGCTCCTATCCATCTTGTTTAGATCTTGGAGACACGTGCACTCTTGTTTTGCTCAGGAATGATGGAGAAGACCAACATGGAAACAGAAAAGATCAACAAGGAAAGGGTTTACGATGGGCTGGCTTTCAGATTGTGAGGCAATGCCAACTTGTGAAGGGATGATTGCATATGGGAAGCATGGAACCTTAACAAAGATGATTGGAGGCCAAGTCCAAGTATCCTCAACGTCCTCAATCAGGCCACCACGTCACTTCTAGCCTAAGGAAAGATGAAGTCCAAATTCAATACGTTTTGGAATTGGATTCGGACTGCAGAACATATCCAACTTGTTCGGGTCACCATGGCTTCATATGGACTCCAATTAGGACGTTCTAATACTTGTTGGAAAGCTTATCAAGTCTACTTTCAGATGGATCCAGTCTCATGTCCATATCTTCTCAGACGCAGCGGCAACGACCCAAATAAGGCCGATAGGTTTTCTGCCAGGTGCTGCGTCACCTTATTTTGGGCCGATGGCCCGTGTATCAAGTAGGGCCCAATAGGGGCGCGTCCTAGGGTTGTAGAACGACCCCAACCAGGTCTAAGGTCGTCCTCCACCCTCACATATATCTCTATAGCCGTCACAAACAGATTGGGGTTTTGTTTAGATCAAGTTTAGCCTTTGCTACTTGCATGTAAGTGCGCGCGTCTTTGGATCGGCCGCCCGTCTTCTTGTCTTGAACCCCACTTCATTGGAGATTGAGTTTGAAACCTTCATTTACATCTAGTAATTCAGTACTTGTTCTATTTGTTCTTGCTGGTTCTTCGATTGCTTACGGGGACGAGTGCCCTAGTGGTAGGGTGTCGCGCTTCACAAGATCGTGGACCATTGGGGTGGTGTATCGGTTGCTAAAGGCGCGATCTTGGAAGGGCTGTAGTCAAGCCGTGAACGTCATCTCCATCCACCAATCGAGTTATCCCACGCCTCTCATTGAAAGATCGGGCATAAACCCCTAACAGGTTTACATCAGTTGGTATCGAGCTGGGCCCTTGTTTAAGGGGGTAGGAATGATGAGGACATCCTCCACTATTACCCATTTGGAAAAGACGCAACAATGGACCAAGTGGCCCAGTTGTAGTCGGGCGGCGACCGTGTGAGCCTCTAAATAATCCCACCTTGCTTAGTTTGGGAGGAGGAAGCCACCTTAAAAGGGAGAACCACCCTTCCCCCATCGGACTAGTCTTTTGGGGTGATTGGGCCTTTTCTGGAAGGGGTGCGCCAAAGTGCGGTGCTAAGATTGCCGAGGCGCAACAAGAGGCCCTAGGGGCGTTGTAGCCGGATCGGTGCGTCGTAATTTCGGCTGTCGGTGCTAAGATTGCAGGATTCAGGGAATCCGGATCGGTGTGTCGGGCTTTTCATCCAACCCCACTGGGCCGGATGCATCAAGCATCCGGTGCAACAAATTTTTTTTGCACACTTGTGGTGCGCTTCCTGAAAAGCCGTGCATCGAACGTGTGATGAGATTACCACGGACTCCAAACGTGGTAACGGCCCGTGCACTTGTTCGACGTCACCTAAGATGAGCATCCGATGCAACAAAATTTTTTTGCTCACATCTGGTGCGCTTCTCGAAAGCCGTGCATTAAACGTGCGATGAGATAACCACTAACTCCAAACGGGATAACGACAGTGCACTTGTTCCACGTCACCTAAGATGAGCATCTGGTGCAACAAAATTTTTTTTGCACACTTCTGGTGCGCTTCCCGAATGCCGTGCATCGAACGTGCGACGAGATTACCACTGCTCCAGACGTGGTAACGATCGTGCACTTGTTCCACGTCACCTAAGATGAGAATCCGATGCAACAAAATTTGTTTGCACACTTCTAGTGCGCTTCCGAAAAACCGTGCATCGAGCGTGCAATGAGATTACCACTAACTCCAAACGTTGTAACGATCATGCAATTGTTCCACGTCACCTAAGATGAGAATCCAGTGCAACAAATTTTTTTTGCACACTTCTAGTGCGCTTCCCGAAAGCTGTGCATCGAACGTGCAACGAGATTACCACTAACTCCAAACGTTGCAACGATCATGCAATTGTTCTACGTCACCTAAGATGAGCATCCGGTGCAACAAAATTTTTTTGCACACTTGTGGTGCGCTTTTCCGAAAAGCCGTGCATCGAAGCGTGTGATGAGATTACCGCCCGACTCCAAATGTTGTAACAACCGTGCCCTTGTTCCACGTCACCTAAGACGAGCATCCGGTGCAACAAAATTTTTTGCACACTTCCGGTGCGCTTCCGAATGCCGTGCATCGAACGTGCGATGAGATTACCACTGACTCCAAACGTGGAAACGATCGTGCACTTGTTCCACGTCACCTAAGATAAGCATCCGGTGCAACAAATTTTATTTGCACACTTGTGGTGCGCTTCCTGAAAGCTGTGCATCAAACGTGTGATGAGATTACCACAGACTCCAAACGTGGTAACGACCGTGCACTTGTGCGACGTCGCCTAAGATGAGCATCCGATGCAACAAAATTTTTTTGCTCACTTCTGGTGCACTTCTCGAAAGCCTGCATCAAACATGCGATGAGATTACCACTAACTCCAAACGTGGTAACGACCGTGCACTTGTTCCACTTCACCTAAGATGACCATCCGGTGCAACAAATTTTTTTTTTTGCACACTTTTGGTGCGCTTCTCGAAAGCCATGCATCTAACGTGCGATGAGATTACCAATGACTCCAAACGTGGTAACGACCGTGCACTTGTTCGACGTCACCTAAGATGAGCATCCGGTCCAACAAAATTTTTTGCACACTTCTGGTGCGCTTCCCAAGAGCTGTGCATTGAACGTGCGACGAGATTACCATTGACTCCAAACGCGGTAACGACCGTGCACTTATTCCACGTCACCTGAGATGAGCATCTAGTGCAACACAATTTTTTTGCACACTTCTGGTGCGCTTCCCGAAAGCCGTGGATCGAACGTGCGACAAGATTACCACTAACTCCAAACGTGGTAACGACCGTGCACTTATTCCATGTCACCTAAGATGAGAATCCGGTGCAACAAAATTTTTGCACACTTGTGGTGCGTTTCCGACAGCCGTGCATTGAGCGTGCGACAAGATTACCAGCGACTCCAAACATGGTAACGACCGTACACTTGTTCCACGTCACCTAAGACGAGCATCTGGTGCAACAAAATTTTTTGCACACTTACGGTGCGCTTCTCGAATGCCGTGCATCGAGCGTGCGGCGAGATTGCCGCGACTCCAAACGTGGTAATGATCGTGCACTTGTTCCACGTCACCTAAGATGAGCATCGATGCGGACATCAACAACAAACAATGCATCCCCGCCAACACCGATTACCTATTCTTTGGTCCTCTTACTCGTGCTCGTGCTCGTCAACTTAATCATCAAGTGAGTTCCCTCTTGAGCTCCTATCCATCTTGTTTAGATCTTGGAGACACGTGCACTCTTGTTTTGCTTTCGGGAATGATGGAGAAGACCAACATGGAAACAGAGAAAAGATCAACAAGGAAAGGGTTTACGATGGGCTGCGCTCAGTTGTGAGGCAATGCCAACTTGTGAAGGGATGATTGCATATGGGAAGCATGGAACCTTAACAAAGATGATTGGAGGCCAAGTCCAAGTATCCTCAACGTCCTCAATCAGGCCACCACGTCACTTCTAGCCTAAGGAAAGATGAAGTCCAAATTCAATACGTTTTGGAATTGGATTCGGACTGCAGAACATATCCAACTTGTTCGGGTCACCATGGCTTCATATGGACTCCAATTAGGACGTTCTAATACTTGTTGGAAAGCTTATCAAGTCTACTTTCAGATGGATCCAGTCTCATGTCCATATCTTCTCAGACGCAGCGGCAACGACCCAAATAAGGCCGATAGGGTTTTTCTGCCGGTCTTTGCGTCACCTTATTTTGGGCCGATGGCCCGTGTATCAAAGTAGGGCCTAATAGGGGCGCGTCCTAGGGTTGTAGAACGACCCCAACCAGGTCTAAGGTCGTCCTCCACCCTCACATATATCTCTATAGCCGTCACAAACAGATTGGGGTTTTGTTTAGATCAAGTTTAGCCTTTGCTACTTGCATGTAAGTGCGGCGTCTTTGGATCGGCCGCCCGTCTTCTTGTCTTGAACCCCACTTCATTGGAGATTGAGTTTGAAACCTTCATTTACATCTAGTAATTCAGTACTTGTTCTATTTGTTCTTGCTGGTTCTTCGATTGCTTGCGGGGACGAGTGCCCTAGTGGCCGGGTGTCGCGCTTCACAAGATCGTGGCTTGACCATTGGGGTGGTGTATCGGTTGCTAAGGCGCAGATCTTGGAAGGCTGTAGTCAAGCCGTGAACGTCATCTCCATCCACCAATCGAGTTATCCCACGCCTCTCATTGAAAGATCGGGCATAAACCCTAACGGGTTCACATCGGTTGGTATCAGGCTGGGCCCTTGTTTAAGGGGGTAGGAATGATGAGGACATCCTCCACTATTACCCATTTGGAAAAGACGCAACAATGGACCAAGTGGCCCGGTTGTAGTCGGGCGGCGACCGTGTGAGCCTCTAAATAATCCCACCTTGCTTAGTTTGGGAGGAGGAAGCCACCTTAAAAGGGAGAACCACCCTTCCCCCATCAGACTAGTCTTTTGGGGTGATTGGGCCTTTTCTGGAAGGGGTGCGCCAAAGTGCGGTGCTAAGATTGCCGAGGCGCAACAAGAGGCCCTAGGGGCGTTGTAGCCGGATCGGTGCGTCGTAATTTCGGCTGTCGGTGCTAAGATTGCAGGATTCAGGGAATCCGGATCGGTGTGTCGGGCTTTTCATCCAACCCCACCTGGGCCGGATGCATCAGCATCCGGTGCAACAAATTTTTTTTTTTGCACACTTGTGGTGCGCTTCCTGAAAGCTGTGCATCGAACGTGTGATGAGATTACCACAGACTCCAAACGTGGTAACGACCGTGCACTTGTTCGACGTCACCTAAGATGAGCATCCGATGCAACAAAATTTTTTGCTCACATCTGGTGCGCTTCTCGAAAGCCGTGCATTAAAGCGTGCGATGAGATAACCACTAACTCCAAACGGGATAACGACGAGTGCACTTGTTCCACGTCACCTAAGATGAGCATCCGGTGCAACAAAATTTTTTGCACACTTCAAGTGCGCTTCCGAATGCCGTGCATCGAACGTGCGACGAGATTACCGCGCTCCGGGCGTGGTAACGATCGTGCACTTGTTCCACGTCACCTAAGATGAGAATCCGATGCAACAAAATTTGTTTGCACACTTCTAGTGCGCTTCCTAAAAAAACCGTGCATCGAGCGTGCAATGAGATTACCACTAACTCCAAACGTTGTAACGATCATGCAATTGTTCCACGTCACCTAAGATGAGAATCCAAAGTGCAACAAATTTTTTTGCACACTTCTAGTGCGCTTCCCGAAAAGCGTGCATCGAGCGTGCAACGAGATTACCACTAACTCCAAAGCGTTGCAACGATCATGCAATTGTTCTACGTCACCTAAGATGAGCATCCGGTGCAACAAAATTTTTTGCACACTTGTGGTGCGCTTTCCGAAAGCCGTGCATCGAAGCGTGTGATGAGATTACCGCCCGACTCCAAATGTTGTAACAACCGTGCCCTTGTTCCACGTCACCTAAGGCGAGCATCGGTGCAACAAAATTTTTTGCACACACGGCGCTGCGCTTCCCGAATGCCGTGCATCGAACGTGCGATGAGATTACCATCGACTCCAAACGTGGAAACGATCGTGCACTTGTTCCACGTCACCTAAGATAAGCATCCGGTGCAACAAATTTTATTTGCACACTTGTGGTGCGCTTTCCGAAAATTTGTGCATCAAGCGTGTGATGAGATTACCACAGACTCCAAACGTGGTAACGACCGTGGTGCACTTGTGCGACGTCGCCTAAGATGAGCATCCGATGCAACAAAATTTTTTTGCTCACTTACGGTGCACTTCTCGAAAGCCTGCATCAAACATGCGATGAGATTACCACTAACTCCAAACGTGGTAACGACCGTGCACTTGTTCCACTTCACCTAAGATGACCATCCGGTGCAACAATTTTTTTTTTTTTTTTTGCACACTTTTGGTGCGCTTCTCGAAAGCCATGCATCTAACGTGCGATGAGATTACCAATGACTCCAAACGTGGTAACGACCGTGCACTTGTTCGGCGTCACCTAAGATGAGCATCCGGTCCAACAAAATTTTTTGCACACTTCAGTGCGCTTCCCAAGAGCTGTGCATTGAGCGTGCGACGAGATTACCATTGACTCCAAACGCGGTAACGACCGTGCACTTATTCCCGTCCGAGATGAGCATCTAGTGCAACACAATTTTTTTGCACACTTCAGTGCGCTTCGAAAAGCCGTGGATCGAGCGTGCGACAAGATTACCACTAACTCCAAAGCGTGGTAACGACCGTGCACTTATTCCATGTCACCTAAGATGAGAATCCGGTGCAACAAAATTTTTTTGCACACTTGTGGTGCGTTTCCGACAACCGTGCATTGAGCGTGCGACAAGATTACCACCGACTCCAAACATGGTAACGACCGTACACTTGTTCCACGTCACCTAAGGCGAGCATCCGGTGCAACAAAATTTTTTGCACACTTACGGTGCGCTTCTCGAATGCCGTGCATCGAACGCGTGCGACGAGATTGCCACCGACTCCAAACGTGGTAATGATCGTGCACTTGTTCCACGTCACCTAAGATGAGCATCTGATGCGGACATCAACAACAGCAATGCATCCCCGCCAACACCAGTACCTATTGCTGGTCCTCTTACTCGTGCTCGTGCTCGTCAACTTAATCATCAAGTGAGTTCCCTCTTGAGCTCCTATCCATCTTGTTTAGATCTTGGAGACACGTGCACTCTTGTTTTGCTCAGGAATGATGGAGAAGACCAACATGGAAACAGAAAAGATCAACAAGGAAAGGGTTTACGATGGCTGCGCTCAGATTGTGAGGCAATGCCAACTTGTGAAGGGATGATTGCATATGGGAAGCATGGAACCTTAACAAAGATGATTGGAGGCCAAGTCCAAGTATCCTCAACGTCCTCAATCAGGCCACCACGTCACTTCTAGCCTAAGGAAAGATGAAGTCCAAATTCAATACGTTTTGGAATTGGATTCGGACTGCAGAACATATCCAACTTGTTCGGGTCACCATGGCTTCATATGGACTCCAATTAGGACGTTCTAATACTTGTTGGAAAGCTTATCAAGTCTACTTTCAGATGGATCCAGTCTCATGTCCATATCTTCTCAGACGCAGCGGCAACGACCCAAATAAGGCCGATAGGTTTTCTGCGGTCTTTGCGTCACCTTATTTTGGGCCGATGGCCCGTGTATCAAGTAGGGCCCAATAGGGGCGCGTCCTAGGGTTGTAGAACGACCCCAACCAGGTCTAAGGTCGTCCTCCACCCTCACATATATCTCTATAGCCGTCACAAACAGATTGGGGTTTTGTTTAGATCAAGTTTAGCCTTTGCTACTTGCATGTAAGTGCGCGTGCTGGATCAGCCGCCCGTCTTCTTGTCTTCGGAACCCCACTTCATTGGAGATTGAGTTTGAAACCTTCATTTACATCTAGTAATTCAGTACTTGTTCTATTTGTTCTTGCTGGTTCTTCGATTGCTTACAGGACGAGTGCCCTAGTGGCCGGGTGTCGCGCTTCACAAGATCGTGACAGCCATTGGGGTGGTGTATCGGTTGCTAAGGCGCAGTCTTGGAAGGCTGTAGTCAAGCCGTGAACGTCATCTCCATCCACCAATCGAGTTATCCCACGCCTCTCATTGAAAGATCGGGCATAAACCCTAACAGGTTCACATCAGTTGGTATCAGAGCTGGGCCCTTGTTTAAGGGGGTAGGAATGATGAGGACATCCTCCACTATTACCCGCTGGAAAAGACGCAACAATGGACCAAGTGGCCCAGTTGTAGTCGGGCGGCGACCGTGTGAGCCTCTAAATAATCCCACCTTGCTTAGTTTGGGAGGAGGAAGCCACCTTAAAAGGGAGAACCACCCTTCCCCCATCAGACTAGTCTTTTGGGGTGATTGGGCCTTTTCTGGAAGGGGTGCGCCAAAGTGCGGTGCTAAGATTGCCGAGGCGCAACAAGAGGCCCTAGGGGCGTTGTAGCCGGATCGGTGCGTCGTAATTTCGGCTGTCGGTGCTAAGATTGCAGGATTCAGGGAATCCGGATCGGTGTGTCGGGCTTTTCATCCAACCCCACCTGGGCCGGATGCATCAGCATCCGGTGCAACAAATTTTTTTTTTTGCACACTTGTGGTGCGCTTCCTGAAAGCTGTGCATCGAACGTGTGATGAGATTACCACAGACTCCAAACGTGGTAACGACCGTGCACTTGTTCGACGTCACCTAAGATGAGCATCCGATGCAACAAAATTTTTTTTGCTCACATGCAGTGCGCTTCTCGAAAGCCGTGCATTAAACGTGCGATGAGATAACCACTAACTCCAAACGGGATAACGACAGTGCACTTGTTCCACGTCACCTAAGATGAGCATCCGGTGCAACAAAATTTTTTTGCACACTTCGTGCGCTTCCCGAATGCCGTGCATCGAGCGTGCGACGAGATTACCCATCGCTCCGGGCGTGGTAACGATCGTGCACTTGTTCCACGTCACCTAAGATGAGAATCCGATGCAACAAAATTTGTTTGCACACTTCTAGTGCGCTTCCGAAAACCGTGCATCGAGCGTGCAATGAGATTACCACTAACTCCAAACGTTGTAACGATCATGCAATTGTTCCACGTCACCTAAGATGAGAATCCAGTGCAACAAATTTTTTTGCACACTTCTAGTCGCGCTTCGAAAAGCTGTGCATCGAGCGTGCAACGAGATTACCACTAACTCCAAACGTTGCAACGATCATGCAATTGTTCTACGTCACCTAAGATGAGCATCCGGTGCAACAAAATTTTTTGCACACTTGTGGTGCGCTTTCCGAAAGCCGTGCATCGAGCGTGTGATGAGATTACCGCCGACTCCAAATGTTGTAACAACCGTGCCCTTGTTCCACGTCACCTAAGGCGAGCATCCGGTGCAACAAAATTTTTTGCACACTTCCGGTGCGCTTCCCGAATGCCGTGCATCGAACGTGCGATGAGATTACCACTGACTCCAAACGTGGAAACGATCGTGCACTTGTTCCACGTCACCTAAGATAAGCATCCGGTGCAACAAATTTTATTTGCACACTTGTGGTGCGCTTCCCGAAAAGCTGTGCATCAAAGCGTGTGATGAGATTACCACGGACTCCAAACGTGGTAACGACCGTGCACTTGTGCGGCGTCGCCTAAGATGAGCATCCGATGCAACAAAATTTTTTGCTCACTTCGGTGCACTTCTCGAAAGCTTTGCATCAAACATGCGATGAGATTACCACTAACTCCAAACGTGGTAACGACCGTGCACTTGTTCCACTTCACCTAAGATGACCATCGGTGCAACAAATTTTTTTTTTTTTTTGCACACTTTTGGTGCGCTTCTCGAAAGCCATGCATCTAACGTGCGATGAGATTACCAATGACTCCAAACGTGGTAACGACCGTGCACTTGTTCGACGTCACCTAAGATGAGCATCCGGTCCAACAAAATTTTTTGCACACTTCGGTGCGCTTCCCAAGAGCTGTGCATTGAAGCGTGCGGCGAGATTACCATTGACTCCAAACGCGGTAACGACCGTGCACTTATTCCACGTCACCTGAGATGAGCATCTAGTGCAACACAATTTTTTTGCACACTTCTGGTGCGCTTCCCGAAAGCCGTGGATCGAACGTGCGACAAGATTACCACTAACTCCAAACGTGGTAACGACCGTGCACTTATTCCATGTCACCTAAGATGAGAATCCGGTGCAACAAAATTTTTTTGCACACTTGTGGTGCGTTTCCCGACAGCCGTGCATTGAACGTGCGACAAGATTACCACTGACTCCAAACATGGTAACGACCGTACACTTGTTCCACGTCACCTAAGACGAGCATCCGGTGCAACAAAATTTTTTGCACACACGGGTGCGCTTCTCGAATGCCGTGCATCGAAGCGTGCGGCGAGATTGCCACCGACTCCAAACGTGGTAATGATCGTGCACTTGTTCCACGTCACCTAAGATGAGCATCGATGCGGACATCAACAACAAACAATGCATCCCCGCCAACACCGGTACCTATTCTGGTGGTCCTCTTACTCGTGCTCGTGCTCGTCAACTTAATCATCAAGTGAGTTCCCTCTTGAGCTCCTATCCATCTTGTTTAGATCTTGGAGACACGTGCACTCTTGTTTTGCTCGGGGAATGATGGAGAAGACCAACATGGAAACAGAAAAGATCAACAAGGAAAGGGTTTACGATGGCTGCGCTCAGATTGTGAGGCAATGCCAACTTGTGAAGGGATGATTGCATATGGGAAGCATGGAACCTTAACAAAGATGATTGGAGGCCAAGTCCAAGTATCCTCAACGTCCTCAATCAGGCCACACCACGTCACTTCTAGCCTAAGGAAAGATGAAGTCCAAATTCAATACGTTTTGGAATTGGATTCGGACTGCAGAACATATCCAACTTGTTCGGGTCACCATGGCTTCATATGGACTCCAATTAGGACGTTCTAATACTTGTTGGAAAGCTTATCAAGTCTACTTTCAGATGGATCCAGTCTCATGTCCATATCTTCTCAGACGCAGCGGCAACGACCCAAATAAGGCCGATAGGTTTTTCTGCCGGTGCTGCGTCACCTTATTTTGGGCCGATGGCCCGTGTATCAAAGTAGGGCCTAATAGGGGCGCGTCCTAGGGTTGTAGAACGACCCCAACCAGGTCTAAGGTCGTCCTCCACCCTCACATATATCTCTATAGCCGTCACAAACAGATTGGGGTTTTGTTTAGATCAAGTTTAGCCTTTGCTACTTGCATGTAAGTGCGCGTGCTGGATCAGCCGCCCGTCTTCTTGTCTTCGGAACCCCACTTCATTGGAGATTGAGTTTGAAACCTTCATTTACATCTAGTAATTCAGTACTTGTTCTATTTGTTCTTCTGGTTCTTCGATTGCTTGCGGGGACGAGTGCCCTAGTGGCCGGGTGTCGCGCTTCACAAGATCGTGACAGCCATTGGGGTGGTGTATCGGTTGCTAAGGCGCAGTCTTGGAAGGCTGTAGTCAAGCCGTGAACGTCATCTCCATCCACCAATCGAGTTATCCCACGCCTCTCATTGAAAGATCGGGCATAAACCCTAACAGGTTCACATCAGTTGGTATCAGAGCTGGGCCCTTGTTTAAGGGGGTAGGAATGATGAGGACATCCTCCACTATTACCCATTTGGAAAAGACGCAACAATGGACCAAGTGGCCCGGTTGTAGTCGGGCGGCGACCGTGTGAGCCTCTAAATAATCCCACCTTGCTTAGTTTGGGAGGAGGAAGCCACCTTAAAAGGGAGAACCACCCTTCCCCCATCAGACTAGTCTTTTGGGGTGATTGGGCCTTTTCTGGAAGGGGTGCGCCAAAGTGCGGTGCTAAGATTGCCGAGGCGCAACAAGAGGCCCTAGTGGCGTTGTAGCCGGATCGGTGCGTCGTAATTTAAATTTGTCGGTGCTAAGATTGCAGGATTCGGGGAATCCGGATCGGTGTGTCGGGCTTTTCATCCAACCCCACGGGCGGATGCATCGGCATCCGGTGCAACAAATTTTTTTTTTTGCACACTTGTGGTGCGCTTCCGAAAAGCGTGCATCGAGCGTGTGATGAGATTACCACGGACTCCAAACGTGGTAACGACCGTGCACTTGTTCGACGTCACCTAAGATGAGCATCCGATGCAACAAAATTTTTTGCTCACATCAGTGCGCTTCTCGAAAGCCGTGCATTAAACGTGCGATGAGATAACCACTAACTCCAAACGGGATAACGACAAGTGCACTTGTTCCACGTCACCTAAGATGAGCATCCGGTGCAACAAAATTTTTTTGCACACTTACAGTGCGCTTCGAATGCTTGCCGTGCATCGAGCGTGCGGCGAGATTACCCATCGCTCCGGGCGTGGTAACGATCGTGCACTTGTTCCACGTCACCTAAGATGAGAATCCGATGCAACAAAATTTGTTTGCACACTTCTAGTGCGCTTCCGAAAACCGTGCATCGAAGCGTGCAATGAGATTACCACTAACTCCAAACGTTGTAACGATCATGCAATTGTTCCACGTCACCTAAGATGAGAATCCAGTGCAACAAATTTTTTTGCACACTTCTAGTGCGCTTCGAAGCGTGCATCGAGCGTGCAACGAGATTACCACTAACTCCAAACGTTGCAACGATCATGCAATTGTTCCACGTCACCTAAGATGAGCATCCGGTGCAACAAAATTTTTTGCACACTTGTGGTGCGCTTTTCGAAAAGCCGTGCATCGAGCGTGTGATGAGATTACCGCCGACTCCAAATGTTGTAACAACCGTGCCCTTGTTCCACGTCACCTAAGGCGAGCATCCGGTGCAACAAAATTTTTTTGCACACTTCCGGTGCGCTTCCCGAATGCCGTGCATCGAAGCGTGCGATGAGATTACCACCGACTCCAAACGTGGAAACGATCGTGCACTTGTTCCACGTCACCTAAGATAAGCATCCGGTGCAACAAATTTTATTTGCACACTTGTGGTGCGCTTCCCGAAAGCCGCGTGCATCAAACGTGTGATGAGATTACCACGGACTCCAAACGTGGTAACGACCGTGCACTTGTGCGCGACGTCGCCTAAGATGAGCATCCGATGCAACAAAATTTTTTTGCTCACTTCGGTGCACTTCTCGAAAGCCTTGCATCAAACATGCGATGAGATTACCACTAACTCCAAACGTGGTAACGACCGTGCACTTGTTCCACTTCACCTAAGATGACCATCCGGTGCAACAAATTTTTTTTTTTGCACACTTTTTGGCGCGCTTCTCGAAAGCCATGCATCTAACGTGCGATGAGATTACCAATGACTCCAAACGTGGTAACGACCGTGCACTTGTTCGACGTCACCTAAGATGAGCATCCGGTCCAACAAAATTTTTTGCACACTTAAGTGCGCTTCCCAAGAGCTGTGCATTGAGCGTGCGACGAGATTACCATTGACTCCAAACGCGGTAACGACCGTGCACTTATTCCACGTCACCCGAGATGAGCATCTAGTGCAACACAATTTTTTTGCACACTTACGGTGCGCTTCCCGAAAGTGGATCGAACGCGTGCGACAAGATTACCACTAACTCCAAACGTGGTAACGACCGTGCACTTATTCCATGTCACCTAAGATGAGAATCCGGTGCAACAAAATTTTTTTGCACACTTGTGGTGCGTTTCCCGACAGCCGTGCATTGAACGTGCGACAAGATTACCACTGACTCCAAACATGGTAACGACCGTACACTTGTTCCACGTCACCTAAGACGAGCATCTGGTGCAACAAAATTTTTTTGCACACTTCTGGTGCGCTTCTCGAATGCCGTGCATCGAACGTGCGACGAGATTGCCACTGACTCCAAACGTGGTAATGATCGTGCACTTGTTCCACGTCACCTAAGATGAGCATCTGATGCGGACATCAACAACAGCAATGCATCCCCGCCAACACCGGTACCTATTCTTTGGTCCTCTTACTCGTGCTCGTGCTCGTCAACTTAATCATCAAGTGAGTTCCCTCTTGAGCTCCTATCCATCTTGTTTAGATCTTGGAGACACGTGCACTCTTGTTTTGCTCGGGAATGATGGAGAAGACCAACATGGAAGCGAGAAAAAGATCAACAAGGAAAGGGTTTACGATGGTCGCTCAGATTGTGAGGCAATGCCAACTTGTGAAGGGATGATTGCATATGGGAAGCATGGAACCTTAACAAAGATGATTGGAGGCCAAGTCCAAGTATCCTCAACGTCCTCAATCAGGCCACCACGTCACTTCTAGCCTAAGGAAAGATGAAGTCCAAATTCAATACGTTTTGGAATTGGATTCGGACTGCAGAACATATCCAACTTGTTCGGGTCACCATGGCTTCATATGGACTCCAATTAGGACGTTCTAATACTTGTTGGAAAGCTTATCAAGTCTACTTTCAGATGGATCCAGTCTCATGTCCATATCTTCTCAGACGCAGCGGCAACGACCCAAATAAGGCCGATAGGGTTTTCTGCCGGTCTTTGCGTCACCTTATTTTGGGCCGATGGCCCGTGTATCAAGTAGGGCCTAATAGGGGCGCGTCCTAGGGTTGTAGAACGACCCCAACCAGGTCTAAGGTCGTCCTCCACCCTCACATATATCTCTATAGCCGTCACAAACAGATTGGGGTTTTGTTTAGATCAAGTTTAGCCTTTGCTACTTGCATGTAAGTGCGCGTGCTGGATCAGCCGCCCGTCTTCTTGTCTTCGGAACCCCACTTCATTGGAGATTGAGTTTGAAACCTTCATTTACATCTAGTAATTCAGTACTTGTTCTATTTGTTCTTGCTGGTTCTTCGATTGCTTGCAGGACGAGTGCCCTAGTGGCCGGGTGTCGCGCTTCACAAGATCGTGACACCATTGGGGTGGTGTATCGGTTGCTAAGGCGCAGTCTTGGAAGGGCTGTAGTCAAGCCGTGAACGTCATCTCCATCCACCAATCGAGTTATCCCACGCCTCTCATTGAAAGATCGGGCATAAACCCTAACAGGTTCACATCGGTTGGTATCGAGCTGGGCCCTTGTTTAAGGGGGTAGGAATGATGAGGACATCCTCCACTATTACCCATTTGGAAAAGACGCAACAATGGACCAAGTGGCCCAGTTGTAGTCGGGCGGCGACCGTGTGAGCCTCTAAATAATCCCACCTTGCTTAGTTTGGGAGGAGGAAGCCACCTTAAAAGGGAGAACCACCCTTCCCCCATCAGACTAGTCTTTTGGGGTGATTGGGCCTTTTCTGGAAGGGGTGCGCCAAAGTGCGGTGCTAAGATTGCCGAGGCGCAACAAGAGGCCCTAGGGGCGTTGTAGCCGGATCGGTGCGTCGTAATTTCGGCTGTCGGTGCTAAGATTGCAGGATTCGGGGAATCCGGATCGGTGTGTCGGGCTTTTCATCCAACCCCACTGGGCCGGATGCATCAGCATCCGGTGCAACAAATTTTTTTTTTGCACACTTGTGGTGCGCTTCGAAAGGCGTGCATCGAACGTGTGATGAGATTACCACAGACTCCAAACGTGGTAACGACCGTGCACTTGTTCGACGTCACCTAAGATGAGCATCCGATGCAACAAAATTTTTTTTGCTCACATCTTGTGCGCTTCTCGAAAGCCGTGCATTAAACGTGCGATGAGATAACCACTAACTCCAAACGGGATAACGACAATTGCACTTGTTCCACGTCACCTAAGATGAGCATCCGGTGCAACAAAATTTTTTGCACACTTCGTGCGCTCCCGAATGCCGTGCATCGAACGTGCGACGAGATTACCACTCGCTCCGGCACGTGGTAACGATCGTGCACTTGTTCCACGTCACCTAAGATGAGAATCCGGTGCAACAAAATTTGTTTGCACACTTCTAGTGCGCTCCCGAAAACCGTGCATCGAACGTGCAATGAGATTACCACTAACTCCAAACGTTGTAACGATCATGCAATTGTTCCACGTCACCTAAGATGAGAATCCAAAGTGCAACAAATTTTTTTTGCACACTTCTAGTGCGCTTCTTCGAAAGTCGTGCATCGAACGTGCAACGAGATTACCACTAACTCCAAACGTTGCAACGATCATGCAATTGTTCCACGTCACCTAAGATGAGCATCGGTGCAACAAAATTTTTTTGCACACTTGTGGTGCGCTTTTTCGAAAAGCCGTGCATCGAGCGTGTGATGAGATTACCGCTGACTCCAAATGTTGTAACAACCGTGCCCTTGTTCCACGTCACCTAAGACGAGCATCTGGTGCAACAAAATTTTTTTGCACACTTCCGGTGCGCTTCCCGAATGCCGTGCATCGAACGTGCGATGAGATTACCACTCGACTCCAAACGTGGAAACGATCGTGCACTTGTTCCACGTCACCTAAGATAAGCATCCGGTGCAACAAATTTTATTTGCACACTTGTGGTGCGCTTCCGAAAGCTGTGCATCAAACGTGTGATGAGATTACCACGGACTCCAAACGTGGTAACGACCGTGCACTTGTGCGACGTCGCCTAAGATGAGCATCCGATGCAACAAAATTTTTTGCTCACTTCGGTGCACTTTCGAAAGCCCTGCATCAAACATGCGATGAGATTACCACTAACTCCAAACGTGGTAACGACCGTGCACTTGTTCCACTTCACCTAAGATGACCATCCGGTGCAACAAATTTTTTTTTTTTGCACACTTTTGGTGCGCTTCTCGAAAGCCATGCATCTAACGTGCGATGAGATTACCAATGACTCCAAACGTGGTAACGACCGTGCACTTGTTCGACGTCACCTAAGATGAGCATCCGGTCCAACAAAATTTTTTGCACACTTCTGGTGCGCTTCCCAAGAGCTGTGCATTGAACGTGCGACGAGATTACCATTGACTCCAAACGCGGTAACGACCGTGCACTTATTCCACGTCACCTGAGATGAGCATCTAGTGCAACACAATTTTTTTGCACACTTCTGGTGCGCTTCCCGAAAGCCGTGGATCGAACGTGCGACAAGATTACCACTAACTCCAAACGTGGTAACGACCGTGCACTTATTCCACGTCACCTAAGATGAGAATCCGGTGCAACAAAATTTTTTTGCACACTTGTGGTGCGTTTCCCGACAGCCGTGCATTGAACGTGCGACAAGATTACCACTGACTCCAAACATGGTAACGACCGTGCACTTGTTCCACGTCACCTAAGACGAGCATCTGGTGCAACAAAATTTTTTTGCACACTTCTGGTGCGCTTCTCGAATGCCGTGCATCGAACGTGCGACGAGATTGCCACTGACTCCAAACGTGGTAATGATCGTGCACTTGTTCCACGTCACCTAAGATGAGCATCTGATGCGGACATCAACAACAGCAATGCATCCCCGCCAACACCAGTACCTATTGCTGGTCCTCTTACTCGTGCTCGTGCTCGTCAACTTAATCATCAAGTGAGTTCCCTCTTGAGCTCCTATCCATCTTGTTTAGATCTTGGAGACACGTGCACTCTTGTTTTGCTCAGGAATGATGGAGAAGACCAACATGGAAACAGAAAAGATCAACAAGGAAAGGGTTTTACGATGGTGCGCTTCAGATTGTGAGAGGCAATGCCAACTTGTGAAGGGATGATTGCATATGGGAAGCATGGAACCTTAACAAAGATGATTGGAGGCCAAGTCCAAGTATCCTCAACGTCCTCAATCAGGCCACCACGTCACTTCTAGCCTAAGGAAAGATGAAGTCCAAATTCAATACGTTTTGGAATTGGATTCGGACTGCAGAACATATCCAACTTGTTCGGGTCACCATGGCTTCATATGGACTCCAATTAGGACGTTCTAATACTTGTTGGAAAGCTTATCAAGTCTACTTTCAGATGGATCCAGTCTCATGTCCATATCTTCTCAGACGCAGCGGCAACGACCCAAATAAGGCCGATAGGTTTTCTGCTTGCGGTGCTGCGTCACCTTATTTTTGGGCCGATGGCCCGTGTATCAAGTAGGGCCCAATAGGGGCGCGTCCTAGGGTTGTAGAACGACCCCAACCAGGTCTAAGGTCGTCCTCCACCCTCACATATATCTCTATAGCCGTCACAAACAGATTGGGGTTTTGTTTAGATCAAGTTTAGCCTTTGCTACTTGCATGTAAGTGCGCTGCGTCTTTGGATCAGCCCGCCCGTCTTCTTGTCTTCGAACCCCACTTCATTGGAGATTGAGTTTGAAACCTTCATTTACATCTAGTAATTCAGTACTTGTTCTATTTGTTCTTGCTGGTTCTTCGATTGCTTGCAGGACGAGTGCCCTAGTGGCCGGGTGTCGCGCTTCACAAGATCGTGACAGCCATTGGGGTGGTGTATCGGTTGCTAAGGCGCAGTCTTGGAAGGCTGTAGTCGAGCCGTGAACGTCATCTCCATCCACCAATCGAGTTATCCCACGCCTCTCATTGAAAGATCGGGCATAAACCCTAACAGGTTCACATCGGTTGGTATCGAACCTGGGCCCTTGTTTAAGGGGGTAGGAATGATGAGGACATCCTCCACTATTACCCGCCGGCAAAAGACGCAACAATGGACCAAGTGGCAAAATTGTTTCGGGCGGCGACCGTGTGAGCCTCTAAATAATCCCACCTTGCTTAGTTTGGGAGGAGGAAGCCACCTTAAAAGGGAGAACCACCCTTCCCCCATCAGACTAGTCTTTTGGGGTGATTGGGATGAGCGAAGGGGTGCGCCAAAGTGCGGTGCTAAGATTGCCGAGGCGCAACAAGAGGCCCTAGTGGCGTTGTAGCCGGATCGGTGCGTCGTAGTTTCGGCTGTCGGTGCTAAGATTGCAGGATTCAGGGAATCCGGATCGGTGTGTCGGGCTTTTCATCCAACCCCACCTGGGCCGGATGCATCAGCATCCGGTGCAACAAATTTTTTTTTTTGCACACTTGTGGTGCGCTTCCTGAAAGCTGTGCATCGAACGTGTGATGAGATTACCACAGACTCCAAACGTGGTAACGACCGTGCACTTGTTCGACGTCACCTAAGATGAGCATCCGATGCAACAAAATTTTTTTGCTCACATCTTGTGCGCTTCTCGAAAGCCGTGCATTAAACGTGCGATGAGATAACCACTAACTCCAAACGGGATAACGACAGTGCACTTGTTCCACGTCACCTAAGATGAGCATCTGGTGCAACAAAATTTTTTTTGCACACTTCTGGTGCGCTTCCCGAATGCCGTGCATCGAACGTGCGACGAGATTACCACTGCTCCAGACGTGGTAACGATCGTGCACTTGTTCCACGTCACCTAAGATGAGAATCCGGTGCAACAAAATTTGTTTGCACACTTCTAGTGCGCTTCCCGAAAACCGTGCATCGAACGTGCAATGAGATTACCACTAACTCCAAACGTTGTAACGATCATGCAATTGTTCCACGTCACCTAAGATGAGAATCCAGTGCAACAAAATTTTTTTGCACACTTCTAGTGCGCTTCCCGAAAGCTGTGCATCGAACGTGCAACGAGATTACCACTAACTCCAAACGTTGCAACGATCATGCAATTGTTCCACGTCACCTAAGATGAGCATCCGGTGCAACAAAATTTTTTTGCACACTTGTGGTGCGCTTTCCGAAAGCCGTGCATCGAACGTGTGATGAGATTACCGCTGACTCCAAATGTTGTAACAACCGTGCCCTTGTTCCACGTCACCTAAGACGAGCATCTGGTGCAACAAAATTTTTTTGCACACTTCCGGTGCGCTTCCCGAATGCCGTGCATCGAACGTGCGATGAGATTACCACCGACTCCACACACGGAAACGATCGTGCACTTGTTCCACGCCACCTAAGATAAGCATCCGGTGCAACAAATTTTATTTGCACACTTGTGGTGCGCTTCCTGAAAGCTGTGCATCAAACGTGTGATGAGATTACCACAGACTCCAAACGTGGTAACGACCGTGCACTTGTGCGACGTCGCCTAAGATGAGCATCCGATGCAACAAAATTTTTTTGCTCACTTCTGGTGCACTTCTCGAAAGCCTGCATCAAACATGCGATGAGATTACCACTAACTCCAAACGTGGTAACGACCGTGCACTTGTTCCACGTCACCTAAGATGACCATCCGGTGCAACAAATTTTTTTTGCACACTTTTTGGTGCGCTTCTCGAAAGCTATGCATCGAACGTGCGATGAGATTACCAATGACTCTAAACGTGGTAACGACCGTGCACTTGTTCCACGTCACCTAAGATGAGCATCCGGTGCAACAAAAATTTTTGCACACTTCTCGGTGCGCTTCCCAAGAGCTGTGCATTGAACGCGCGACGAGATTACCATTGACTCCAAACGCGGTAACGACCATGCACTTGTTTCACGTCACCTAAGATGAGCATCCAAAGGCAACACAATTTTTTTGCACACTTCGTGCGCTTCCCGAAAAGCCGTGGATCGAACGTGCGACAAGATTGCCACTAACTCCAAAAAGTGGTAACGACCGTCCACTTATTCCACGTCACCTAAGATGAGAATCCGTGCAACAAAATTTTTTTTTGCACACTTGTGGTGCGTTTCCGACAGCCGTGCATTGAACGTGCGACAAGATTACCACCGACTCCAAACATGGTAACGACCGTGCACTTGTTCCACGTCACCTAAGACGAGCATCCGGTGCAACAAAATTTTTTGCACACTTCTGGTGCGCTTCTCGAATGCCGTGCATCGAACGTGCGACGAGATTGCCACCGACTCCAAACGTGGTAATGATCGTGCACTTGTTCCACGTCACCTAAGATGAGCATCCGGTGCAACAATTTTTTTTTTGCACACTTGTGGTGCGCTTCCTGAAAGCTGTGCATCGAACGTGTGACGAGATTACCACAGACTCCAAACGTGGTAACGACCGTGCACTTGTTCGACGTCACCTAAGATGAGCATCCGATGCAACAAAATTTTTTTGCTCACATCGGTGCGCTTCTCGAAAGCCGTGCATTAAACGTGCGATGAGATAACCACTAACTCCAAACGGGATAACGAAAGTGCACTTGTTCCACGTCACCTAAGATGAGCATCCGGTGCAACAAAATTTTTTTGCACACTTCGCGCGCGCCCGAATGCCGTGCATCGAACGTGCGACGAGATTACCACCGACTCCGCACGTGGTAACGATCGTGCACTTGTTCCACGTCACCTAAGATGAGCATCCGGTGCAACAAAATTTTTTGCAAACTTGTGGTGCGCTTCAGAAAAGCCGTGCATCGAACGTGCGACGAGATTACCACTAGTTAAACGTTGTAACGATCATGCAATTGTTCCACGTCACCTAAGATGAGCATCCGGTGCAACAAAATTTTTTCGCAAACTTGTGGTGCGCTTCCGTAAAAGCCGTGCATCGAACGCGTGATGAGATTACCATCGACTCCAAACGTTGTAACGACCGTGCACTTGTTCCACATCACCTAAGACAAGCATCTGGTGCAACCAAAATTTTTGCACACTTCGTGCGCTTCCCGAATGCCGTGCATCGAACGTGCGATGAGATTACCATCGACTCCAAACGTGGTAACGATCGTGCACTTGTTCCACGTCACCTAAGATGAGAATCCAAAGTGCAACAAAATTTTTTGCACACTTCTAGTGCGCTTCCCGAAAAGCTGTGCATCGAACGTGCAACGAGATTACCACTAACTCCAAACGTTGCAACGATCATGCAATTGTTCCACGTCACCTAAGAAGAGAATCCAAAGGCAACAAAATTTTTTGCACACTTCTAGTGCGCTTCCCGAAAGCCGTGCATCGAACGTGCAACGAGATTACCACTAACTCCAAACGTTGCAACGACCATGCAATCGTTCCACGTCACCTAAGATGAGCATGCGGTGCAACAAAATTTTTTTGCACACTTGTGGTGCGCTTCCCGAAAGCCGTGCATCGAACGCGTGATGAGATTACCACTGACCCCAAATGTTGTAACGACCGTGCCCCCTTGTTCCACGTCACCTAAGACGAGCATCCGGTGCAACAAAATTTTTTGCACACTTCCGGTGCGCTTCGAATGCCGTGCATCGAACGTGCGACGAGATTACCACTGACTCCAAACGTGGAAACGATCGTGCACTTGTTCCACGTCACCTAAGATAAGCATCCGGTGCAACAAAATTTTCTTGCAAACTTGTGGTGCGCTTCCCGAAAGCCGTGCATCGAACGCGTGATGAGATTACAACTGACTCCAAACGTTGTAACGACCGTGCACTTGTTCCACATCACCTAAGATGAGCATCTAGTGCAACCAAAATTTTTTGCACGCTTCTGGTGCGCTTCCCGAATGCCGTGCATCGAACGTGCGACGAGATTATCATCGCTCCAGACGTGGTAACGATCGTGCACTTATTCCACGTCACCTAAGATGAGAATCCGGTGCAACAAAATTTGTTTGCACACTTCTAGTGCGCTTCCCGAAAACCGTGCATCGAACGTGCAATGAGATTACCACTAACTCCAAACGTTGTAACGATCATGCAATTGTTCCACGTCACCTAAGATGAGAATCCAGTGCAACAAAATTTTTTGCACACTTCTAGTGCGCTTCGAAAGCTGTGCATCGAACGTGCAACGAGATTACCACTAACTCCAAACGTTGCAACGATCATGCAATTGTTCCACGTCACCTAAGATGAGCATCCGGTGCAACAAAATTTTTTGCACACTTGTGGTGCGCTTCCGAAAGCCGTGCATCGAACGTGTGATGAGATTACCGCCGACTCCAAATGTTGTAACAACCGTGCCCCTTGTTCCACGTCACCTAAGACGAGCATCCGGTGCAACAAAATTTTTTTTGCACACTTCCGGTGCGCTTCCCGAATGCCGTGCATCGAACGTGCGATGAGATTACCACTGACTCCACACGTGGAAACGATCGTGCACTTGTTCCACGTCACCTAAGATAAGCATCCGGTGCAACAAATTTTATTTGCACACTTGTGGTGCGCTTCCTGAAAGCTGTGCATCAAACGTGTGATGAGATTACCACAGACTCCAAACGTGGTAACGTCCGTGCACTTGTGCGACGTCGCCTAAGATGAGCATCCGATGCAACAAAATTTTTTGCTCACTTCGGTGCACTTCTCGAAAGCTTGCATCAAACATGCGATGAGATTACCACTAACTCCAAACGTGGTAACGACCGTGCACTTGTTCCACGTCACCTAAGATGACCATCTGGTGCAACAAATTTTTTTTTGCACACTTTTGGTGCGCTTCTCGAAAGCTATGCATCGAACGTGCGATGAGATTACCAATGACTCTAAACGTGGTAACGACCGTGCACTTGTTCCACGTCACCTAAGATGAGCATCCGGTGCAACAAAATTTTTTGCACACTTCGTGCGCTTCCCAAGAGCTGTGCATTGAACGTGCGACGAGATTACCATTGACTCCAAACGCGGTAACGACCATGCACTTGTTTCACGTCACCTAAGATGAGCATCCAAAGGCAACACAATTTTTTGCACACTTCGGTGCGCGCTTCCGAAAAGCCGTGGATCGAACGTGCGACAAGATTGCCACTAACTCCAAACGTGGTAACGACCGTCCACTTATTCCACGTCACCTAAGATGAGAATCCGGTGCAACAAAATTTTTTTGCACACTTGTGGTGCGTTTCCCGACAGCCGTGCATTGAACGTGCGACAAGATTACCACTGACTCCAAACATGGTAACGACCGTGCACTTGTTCCACGTCACCTAAGACGAGCATCTGGTGCAACAAAATTTTTTTGCACACTTCTGGTGCGCTTCTCGAATGCCGTGCATCGAACGTGCGACGAGATTGCCACTGACTCCAAACGTGGTAATGATCGTGCACTTGTTCCACGTCACCTAAGATGAGCATCCGGTGCAACAATTTTTTTTTTTGCACACTTGTGGTGCGCTTCCTCGAAAGCCGTGCATCGAACGTGTGACGAGATTACCACGGACTCCAAACGTGGTAACGACCGTGCACTTGTTCGACGTCACCTAAGATGAGCATCCGATGCAACATTTTTTTTTGCTCACATCCGGTGCGCTTCTCGAAAGCCGTGCATTAAACGTGCGATGAGATAACCACTAACTCCAAACGGGATAACGACAGTGCACTTGTTCCACGTCACCTAAGATGAGCATCTGGTGCAACAAAATTTTTTTTGCACACTTCGGTGCGCTTCGAATGCCGTGCATCGAACGTGCGACGAGATTACCATCGACTCCAGACGTGGTAACGATCGTGCACTTGTTCCACGTCACCTAAGATGAGCATCCGGTGCAACAAAATTTTTTTGCAAACTTGTGGTGCGCTTCCAGAAAGCCGTGCATCGAACGTGCGACGAGATTACCACTGACTCTAAACGTTGTAACGATCATGCAATTGTTCCACGTCACCTAAGATGAGCATCCGGTGCAACAAAAATTTTTTCGCAAACTTGTGGTGCGCCTAAAAGCCGTGCATCGAACGCGTGATGAGATTACCACGACTCCAAACGTTGTAACGACCGTGCACTTGTTCCACATCACCTAAGACAAGCATCTGGTGCAACCAAAATTTTTTGCACACTTCTGGTGCGCTTCCCGAATGCCGTGCATCGAACGTGCGATGAGATTACCACTGACTCCAAACGTGGTAACGATCGTGCACTTGTTCCACGTCACCTAAGATGAGAATCCAGTGCAACAAAATTTTTTTGCACACTTCTAGTGCGCTTCCCGAAAGCTGTGCATCGAACGTGCAACGAGATTACCACTAACTCCAAACGTTGCAACGATCATGCAATTGTTCCACGTCACCTAAGAAGAGAATCCAGTGCAACAAAATTTTTTTGCACACTTCTAGTGCGCTTCCCGAAAGCCGTGCATCGAACGTGCAACGAGATTACCACTAACTCCAAACGTTGCAACGACCATGCAATCGTTCCACGTCACCTAAGATGAGCATGCGGTGCAACAAAATTTTTTTGCACACTTGTGGTGCGCTTCCCGAAAGCCGTGCATCGAACGCGTGATGAGATTACCACTGACCCCAAATGTTGTAACGACCGTGCCCTTGTTCCACGTCACCTAAGACGAGCATCTGGTGCAACAAAATTTTTTTGCACACTTCCGGTGCGCTTCCCGAATGCCGTGCATCGAACGTGCGACGAGATTACCACTGACTCCAAACGTGGAAACGATCGTGCACTTGTTCCACGTCACCTAAGATAAGCATCCGGTGCAACAAAATTTTCTTGCAAACTTGTGGTGCGCTTCCCGAAAGCCGTGCATCGAACGCGTGATGAGATTACAACTGACTCCAAACGTTGTAACGACCGTGCACTTGTTCCACATCACCTAAGATGAGCATCTAGTGCAACCAAAATTTTTTGCACGCTTCTGGTGCGCTTCCCGAATGCCGTGCATCGAACGTGCGACGAGATTACCACTGACTCCAAACATGGTAACGACCGTGCACTTGTTCCACGTCACCTAAGACGAGCATCTGGTGCAACAAAATTTTTTTGCACACTTCTGGTGCGCTTCTCGAATGCCGTGCATCGAACGTGCGACGAGATTGCCACTGACTCCAAACGTGGTAACGATCATGCACTTGTTCCACGTCACCTAAGATGAGCATCCGGTGCAACAAATTTTTTTTTGCACACTTGTGGTGCGCTTCCAGAAAGCTGTGCATCGAACGTGTGATGAGATTACCACAGACTCCAAACGTGGTAACGACCGTGCACTTGTTCGACGTCACCTAAGATGAGCATCCGGTGCAACAAAATTTTTTTGCACACTTGTGGTGCGCTTTCTGAAAGCCGTGCATCGAACGTGCGATGAGATTACCGCTGACTCCAAATGTTGTAACGACCGTGCCCTTGTTCCACGCCACCTAAGACGAGCATCCGGTGCAACATTTTTTTTGCACACTTCCGGTGCGCGCTTCCCGAATGCCGTGCATCGAACGTGCGACGAGATTACCACCGACTCCAAACGTGGAAACGATCATGCACTTGTTCCACGTCACCTAAGATAAGCATCCGGTGCAACAAATTTTATTTGCACACTTGTGGTGCGCTTCCTGAAAGCTGTGCATCAAACGTGTGACGAGATTACCATAGACTCCAAACGTGGTAACGACCGTGCACTTGTGCGACGTCGCCTAAGATGAGCATCCGATGCAACAAAAATTTTTTGCTCACTTCTGGTGCACTTCTCGAAAGCCTGCATCAAACATGCGATGAGATTACCACTGACTCCAAACGTGGTGACGACCGTGCACTTGTTCCACGTCACCTAAGATGACCATCCGGTGCAACAAATTTTTTTTTTGCACACTTTTGGTGCGCTTCTCGAAAGCCATGCATCGAACGTGCGATGAGATTACCAATGACTCCAAACGTGGTAACGACCGTGCACTTGTTCCACGTCACCTAAGACGAGCATCCGGTGCAACCAAAATTTTTGCACACTGCGTGCGCTTCCCGAATGCCGCATCGAACGTGCGACGAGATTACCACCGACTCCAAACGTGGTAACGATCGTGCACTTGTTCCACGCCACCTAAGAAGAGAATCCAAGTGCAACAAAATTTTTTTGCACACTTCTAGTGCGCTTCCCGAGAGCCGTGCATCGAACGTGCAACGAGATTACCACTAACTCCAAACGTTGCAACGATCATGCAATTGTTCCACGTCACCTAAGATAAGCATCCGGTGCAACAAAATTTTTTGCACACTTGTGGTGCGCTTTTCGAAAAGCCGTGCATCGAACGTGTGATGAGATTACCGCTGACTCCAAATGTTGTAACGACCGTGCCCTTGTTCCACGTCATCTAAGACGAGCAACCGGTGCAACAAAATTTTTGCACACTTCGGTGCGCTTCCCGAATGCCGTGCATCGAACGTCGGCGACGAGATTACCATCGACTCCAAACGTGGAAACGATCGTGCACTTGTTCCACGTCACCTAAGATGACCATCCGGTGCAACAAATTTTTTTTTGCACACTTTTGGTGCGCTTCTCGAAAGCCATGCATCGAACGTGCGATGAGATTACCAATGACTCCAAACGTGGTAACGACCGTGCACTTGTTCCACGTCACCTAAGATGAGCATCCGGTGCAACAAAATTTTTGCACACACTGTGCGCTTCCCAAGAGCTGTGCATTGAACGTGCGACGAGATTACCATTGACTCCAAACGCGGTAACGACCATGCACTTGTTCCACGTCACCTAAGATGAGCATCCAAAGGCAACACAATTTTTTGCACACTTCTGGTGCGCTTCCCGAAAGCCGTGGATCGAACGTGCGACAAGATTACCACTAACTCCAAACGTGGTAACGACCGTGCACTTATTCCACGTCACCTAAGATGAGAATCCGGTGCAACAAAATTTTTTTGCACACTTGTGGTGCGTTTCCCGAAAGCCATGCATTGACCGTGCGACAAGATTACCACTGACTCCAAACATGGTAACGACCGTGCACTTGTTCCACGTCACCTAAGACGAGCATCTGGTGCAACAAAATTTTCTTGCACACTTCTGGTGCGCTTCTCGAATGCCGTGCATCGAACGTGCGACGAGATTGCCACTGACTCCAAACGTGGTAACGATCATGCACTTGTTCCACGTCACCTAAGATGAGCATCCGGTGCAACAAATTTTTTTTTGCACACTTGTGGTGCGCTTCCTGAAAGCTGTGCATCGAACGTGTGATGAGATTACCACAGACTCCAAACGTGGTAACGACCGTGCACTTGTTCGACGTCACCTAAGATGAGCATCCGATGCAACAAAATTTTTTTGCTCACATCTGGTGCGCTTCTCGAAAGCCGTGCATTAAACGTGCGATGAGATTACCACTAACTCCAAACGTGATAACGACTGTGCACTTGTTCCACGTCACCTAAGATGAGCATCAGGTGCAACAAAATTTTTTTGCACACTTCGGTGCGCGCTCGAATGCCGTGCATCGAACGTGCGACGAGATTACCACTGACCCCAAACGTGGTAACGATCGTGCACTTGTTCCACATCACCTAAGATGAGAATCCGGTGCAACAAAATTTTTTTGCACACCTCTAGTGCGCTTCCCGAAAACCGTGCATCGAACGTGCAACGAGATTACCACTAACTCTAAACGTTGTAACGATCATGCAATTGTTCCACGTCACCTAAGATGAGCATCCGGTGCAACAAAATTTTTTTGCAAACTTGTGGTGCGCTTCCCGAAAGCCGTGCATCGAACGCGTGATGAGATTACAACTGACTCCAAACGTTGTAACGACCGTGCACTTGTTCCACATCACCTAAGACGAGCATCCGGTGCAACCAAAATTTTTGCACACTTCCGTGCGCTTCCGAATGCCGCATCGAGCGTGCGACGAGATTACCACCGACTCCAAACGTGGTAACGATCGTGCACTTGTTCCACGTCACCTAAGAAGAGAATCCAAAGGCAACAAAATTTTTTGCACACTTCTAGTGCGCTTCCCAAAAGCCGTCATCGAACTTGCAACGAGATTACCACTAACTCCAAACGTTGCAACGATCATGCAATTGTTCCACGTCACCTAAGATGAGCATCCGGTGCAACAAAATTTTTTTGCACACTTGTGGTGCGCTTTCTGAAAGCCGTGCATCGAACGTGTGATGAGATTACCGCTGACTCCAAATGTTGTAACGACCGTGCCCTTGTTCCACGTCACCTAAGACGAGCATCTGGTGCAACAAAATTTTTTTGCACACTTCCGGTGCGCTTCCCGAATGCCGTGCATCGAACGTGCGACGAGATTACCATTGACTCCAAACGTGGAAACGATCGCGGCACTTGTTCCACGTCACCTAAGATAAGCATCCGGTGCAACAAATTTTATTTGCACACTTGTGGTGCGCTCCCCGAAAGCGCGTGCATCAAACGTGTGATGAGATTACCACAGACTCTAAACGTGGTAACGACCGTGCACTTGTGCGACGTCGCCTAAGATGAGCATCCGATGCAACAAAAAATTTTTGCTCACTTCGGTGCACTTCTCGAAAGCCTGCATCAAACATGCGATGAGATTACCACCGACTCCAAACGTGGTAACGACCGTGCACGTGTTCCACGTTACCTAAGATGACCATCCGGTGCAACAAATTTTTTTTGCACACTTTTGGTGCGCTTCTCGAAAGCCATGCATCGAACGTGCGATGAGATTACCAATGACTCCAAACGTGGTAACGACCGTGCACTTGTTCCACGTCACCTAAGACGAGCATCTAGTGCAACCAAAATTTTTTGCACACTTCGGTGCGCGCGGCCCCGAATGCCGTGCATCGAACGTGCGACGAGATTACCATCGACTCCAAACGTGGTAACGATCGTGCACTTGTTCCACGTCACCTAAGAAGAGAATCCAGTGCAACAAAATTTTTTGCACACTTCGGTGATCGAGCGTGCGACAAGATTACCACTAACTCCAAACGTGGTAACGACCGTACACTTATTCCACGTCACCTAAGATGAGAAAAACGGTGCAACAAAATTTTTTTGCACACTTGTGGTGCGTTTGCCTAAAGCCGTGCATTGAACGTGCGACAAGATTACCACCGACTCCAAACATGGTAACGACCGTGCACTTGTTCCACGTCACCTAAGACGAGCATCCGGTGCAACAAAATTTTTTTGCACACTTCCGGTGCGCTTCTCGAATGCCGTGCATCGAACGTGAGACGAGATTGCCACTGACTCCAGACGTGGTAACGATCATGCACTTGTTCCACGTCACCTAAGATGAGCATCCGGTGCAACAAATTTTTTTTGCACACTTGTGGTGCGCTTCCCGAAAGCCGTGCATCGAGCGTGTGATGAGATTACCACAGACTCCAAACGTGGTAACGACCGTGCACTTGTTCGACGTCGCCTAAGATGAGCATCCGATGCAACAAAATTTTTTGCTCACTTCGGTGCACTTCGAAAGCCTGCATCAAACATGCGATGAGATTACCACCGACTCCAAACGTGGTGACGACCCGTGCACTTGTTCCACGTCACCTAAGATGACCATCCGGTGCAACAAATTTTTTTTTTGCACACTTTTTGGTGCGCTTCTCGAAAGCCATGCATCGAACGGCGATGAGATTACCAATGACTCCAAACGTGGTAACGACCGCGGCACTTGTTCCACGTCACCTAAGACGAGCATCTGGTGCAACCAAAATTTTTGCACACTTCGTGCGCTTCCCGAATGCCGTGCATCGAACGTGCGACGAGATTACCACTGACTCCAAACGTGGTAACGATCGTGCACTTGTTCCACGTCACCTAAGAAGAGAATCCAGTGCAACAAAATTTTTTTGCACACTTCTAGTGCGCTTCCCGAGAGCCGTGCATCGAACGTGCAACGAGATTACCACTAACTCCAAACGTTGCAACGATCATGCAATTGTTCCACGTCACCTAAGATAAGCATCCGGTGCAACAAAATTTTTTTGCACACTTGTGGTGCGCTTTCTGAAAGCCGTGCATCGAACGTGTGATGAGATTACCGCTGACTCCAAATGTTGTAACGACCGTGCCCTTGTTCCACGTCACCTAAGACGAGCATCCGGTGCAACAAATTTTTTTGCACACTTCCGGTGCGCTTCCCGAATGCCGTGCATCGAAGCGTGCGACGAGATTACCACCGACTCCAAACGTGGAAACGATCGTGCACTTGTTCCACGTCACCTAAGATAAGCATCCGGTGCAACAAATTTTATTTGCACACTTGTGCGCTTCCTGAAAAGCTGTGCATCAAACGTGTGATGAGATTACCACGGACTCCAAACGTGGTAACGACCGTGCACAATGCGGCGTCGCCTAAGATGAGCATCCGATGCAACAAAATTTTTGCTTTCTGGTGCACTTCGAAAAGCCTGCATCAAACATGCGATGAGATTACCACCGACTCCAAACGTGGTAACGACCGTGCACTTGTTCCACGTCACCTAAGATGACCATCCGGTGCAACAAATTTTTTTTGCACACTTTTGGTGCGCTTCTCGAAAGCCATGCATCGAACGTGCGATGAGATTACCAATGACTCCAAACGTGGTAACGACCGTGCACTTGTTCCACGTCACCTAAGACGAGCATCTGGTGCAACCAAAATTTTTTGCACACTTCTGGTGCGCTTCCCGAATGCCGTGCATCGAACGTGCGACGAGATTACCACTGACTCCAAACGTGGTAACGATCGTGCACTTGTTCCACGTCACCTAAGAAGAGAATCCAGTGCAACAAAATTTTTTTGCACACTTCTGGTGCGCTTCCCGAAAGCCGTGGATCGAACGTGCGACAAGATTACCACTAAATCCAAACGTGGTAACGACCGTACACTTATTCCACGTCACCTAAGATGAGAAAACGGTGCAACAAAATTTTTTTGCACACTTGTGGTGCATTTGCCTAAAGCCGTGCATTGAACGTGCGACAAGATTACCACTGACTCCAAACATGGTAACGACCGTGCACTTGTTCCACGTCACCTAAGACGAGCATCTGGTGCAACAAAATTTTTTTGCACACTTCTGGTGCGCTTCTCGAATGCCGTGCATCGAACGTGAGACGAGATTGCCACTGACTCCAGACGTGGTAACGATCATGCACTTGTTCCACGTCACCTAAGATGAGCATCCGGTGCAACAAATTTTTTTTTGCACACTTGTGGTGCGCTTCCCGAAAAGCCGTGCATCGAACGTATGATGAGATTACCCACGGACTCCAAACGTGGTAACGATCGTGCACTTGTTCCACGTCACCTAAGATAAGCATCCGGTGCAACAAATTTTATTTGCACACTTGTGGTGCGCTCCGAAAAGCTGTGCATCAAACGTGTGATGAGATTACCACGGACTCCAAACGTGGTAACGACCGTGCACTTGTGCGACGCCGCCTAAGATGAGCATCCGATGCAACAAAATTTTTTTGATCGCCGGTGCACTTCTCGAAAGCCTGCATCAAACATGTGATGAGACTACCATCGACTCCAAACGTGGTGACGACCGTGCACTTGTTCCACGTCACCTAAGATGACCATCCGGTGCAACAAATTTTTTTTTTGCACACTTTTTGGTGCGCTTCTCGAAAGCCATGCATCGAACGTGCGATGAGATTACCAATGACTCCAAACGTGGTAACGACCGTGCACTTGTTCCACGTCACCTAAGAAGAGAATCCAGTGCAACAAAATTTTTTGCACACTTCTGGTGCGCTTCGAAAGCCGCGTGGATCGAGCGTGCGGACGAGATTACCACTAACTCCAAACGTGGTAACGACCGTACACTTATTCCACGTCACCTAAGATGAGAAAACGGTGCAACAAAATTTTTTTGCACACTTGTGGTGCGTTTGCCTAAAGCCGTGCATTGAGCGTGCGACAAGATTACCACCGACTCAAACATGGTAACGACCGTGCACTTGTTCCACGTCACCTAAGGCGAGCATCCGGTGCAACAAAATTTTTTTTGCACACTTACAGTGCGCTTCTCGAATGCCGTGCATCGAACGTGCGACGAGCTTGCCACTGACTCCAAACGTGGTAACGATCGTGCACTTGTTCCACGTCACCTAAGATGAGCATCCGGTGCAACAATTTTTTTTTGCACACTTGTGGTGCGCTTCCGAAAAGCGTGCATCGAGCGTATGATGAGATTACCACGGACTCAAACGTGGTAACGACCGTGCACTTGTTCGGACGTCACCTAAGATGAGCATCCGATGCAACAAATTTTTTTTTTGCTCACATCTGGTGCGCTTCTCGAAAGCCGTGCATTAAACGTGCGATGAGATTACCACTAACTCCAAACGTGATAACGACGTGCACTTGTTCCACGTCACCTAAGATGAGCATCCGGTGCAACAAAATTTTTTGCACACTTCTGGTGCGCTTCCCGAATGCCGTGCATCGAACGTGCGACGAGATTACCACTCGACTCCAAACGTGGTAACGATCGTGCACTTGTTCCACGTCACCTAAGTTGAGCATCCGGTGCAACAAATTTTTTTTTGCACACTTGTGGTGCATTTGCCTAAAGCCGTGCATTGAACGTGCGACAAGATTACCACCGACTCCAAACATGGTAACGACCGTGCACTTGTTCCACGTCACCTAAGACGAGCATCCGGTGCAACAAAATTTTTTGCACACTTACGGTGCGCTTCTCGAATGCCGTGCATCGAACGTGCGACGAGCTTGCCACCGACTCAAACGTGGTAACGATCGTGCACTTGTTCCACGTCACCTAAGATGAGCATCCGGTGCAACAAATTTTTTTTTGCACACTTGTGGTGCGCTTCCGAAAGCGTGCATCGAGCGTATGATGAGATTACCACGGACTCCAAACGTGGTAACGACCGTGCACTTGTGCGGACGTCGCCTAAGATGAGCATCCGATGCAACAAAATTTTTTGCTCACTTCTGGTGCACTTCTCGAAAGCCTGCATCAAACATGCGATGAGATTACCACCGACTCCAAACGTGGTAATGACCGTGCACTTGTTCCACGTCACCTAAGATGACCATCCGGTGCAACAAATTTTTTTTGCACACTTTTGGTGCGCTTCTCGAAAGCCATGCATCGAACGTGCGATGAGATTACCAATGACTCCAAACCTGGTAACGACCGTGCACTTGTTCCACGTCACCTAAGACGAGCATCTGGTGCAACCAAAATTTTTGCACACTTCGGTGCGCTTCCCGAATGCCGTGCATCGAGCGTGCGACGAGATTACCACCGACTCCAAACGTGGTAACGATCGTGCACTTGTTCCACGTCACCTAAGAAGAGAATCCAGTGCAACAAAATTTTTTTGCACACTTCTGGTGCGCTTCCGAAAGCCGTGGATCGAGCGCGCGACAAGATTACCACTAACTCCAAACGTGGTAACGACCGTACACTTATTCCACGTCACCTAAGATGAGAAAACGGTGCAACAAAATTTTTTTTGCACACTTGTGGTGCGTTTGCCTAAAGCCGTGCATTGAACGTGCGACAAGATTACCACCGACTCAAACATGGTAACGACCGTGCACTTGTTCCACGTCACCTAAGACGAGCATCTGGTGCAACAAAATTTTTTTTTGCACACTTCTGGTGCGCTTCTCGAATGCCGTGCATCGAACGCGTGCGACGAGCTTGCCACCGACTCCAAACGTGGTAACGATCGTGCACTTGTTCCACGTCACCTAAGATGAGCATCCGGTGCAACAAATTTTTTTTGCACACTTGTGGTGCGCTTCCCCGAAAAGCTGTGCATCGAACGTATGATGAGATTACCACGGACTCAAACGTGGTAACGACCGTGCACTTGTGCGACGTCGCCCTAAGATGAGCATCCGATGCAACAAAAATTTTTTGCTCACTTCGGTGCACTTCTCGAAAGCCTGCATCAAACATGCGATGAGATTACCATCGACTCCAAACGTGGTAACGACCGTGCACTTGTTCCACGTCACCTAAGATGACCATCCGGTGCAACAAATTTTTTTTGCACACTTTTTGGTGCGCTTCTCGAAAGCCATGCATCGAACGTGCGACGAGATTACCAATGACTCCAAACGTGGTAACGACCGTGCACTTGTTCCACGTCACCTAAGACGAGCATCTGGTGCAACAAAATTTTTTTGCACACTTCTGGTGCGCTTCTCGAATGCCGTGCATCGAGCGTGCGACGAGCTTGCCATCGACTCCAAACGTGGTAACGATCGTGCACTTGTTCCACGTCACCTAAGATGAGCATCCGGTGCAACAAATTTTTTTTTGCACACTTGTGGTGCGCTTCCCGAAAGTTGTGCATCGAGCGTATGATGAGATTACCACGGACTCCAAACGTGGTAACGACCGTGCACTTGTTCGACGTCACCTAAGATGAGCATCCGATGCAACAAAATTTTTTTGCTCACATCTGGTGCGCTTCTCGAAAGCCGTGCATTAAACGTGCGATGAGATTACCACTAACTCCAAACGTGATAACGACTGTGCACTTGTTCCACGTCACCTAAGATGAGCATACGGTGCAACAAAATTTTTTTGCACACTGCGGTGCGCTTCCTTCGAATGCCGTGCATCGAGCGTGCGACGAGATTACCACTGACTCCAAACGTGGTAACGATCGTGCACTTGTTCCACGTCACCTAAGATGAGCATCCGGTGCAACAAATTTTTTTTTGCACACTTGTGGTGCGCTTCCTGAAAGCTGTGCATCGAACGTATGATGAGATTACCACAGACTCCAAACGTGGTAACGATCGTGCACTTGTTCCACGTCACCTAAGATAAGCATCCGGTGCAACAAATTTTATTTGCACACTTGTGGTGCGCTTCCCGAAAAGCTGTGCATCAAACGTGTGATGAGATTACCACAGACTCAAACGTGGTAACGACCGTGCACTTGTGCGACGTCGCCTAAGATGAGCATCCGATGCAACAAAATTTTTTGATCACCGGTGCACTTCTCGAAAGCCTGCATCAAACATGCGATGAGATTACCACTGACTCCAAACGTGGTAACGACCGTGCACTTGTTCCACGTCACCTAAGATGACCATCCGGTGCAACAAATTTTTTTTGCACACTTTTGGTGCGCTTCTCGAAAGCCATGCATCGAACGTGCGACGAGATTACCAATGACTCCAAACGTGGTAACGACCGTGCACTTGTTCCACGTCACCTAAGGCGAGCATCCGGTGCAACCAAAATTTTTGCACACTTCTGGTGCGCTTCCCGAATGCCGTGCATCGAACGTGCGACGAGATTACCACCGACTCCAAACGTGGTAACGATCGTGCACTTGTTCCACGTCACCTAAGAAGAGAATCCAGTGCAACAAAATTTTTTGCACACTTCGTGCGCTTCCCCGAAAGCCGTGGATCGAGCGTGCGACAAGATTACCACTAACTCCAAACGTGGTAACGACCGTACACTTATTCCACGTCACCTAAGATGAGAAAAACGGTGCAACAAAATTTTTTTTGCACACTTGTGGTGCGTTTGCCTAAAGCCGTGCATTGAACGTGCGACAAGATTACCATTGACTCCAAACATGGTAACGACCGTGCACTTGTTCCACGTCACCTAAGACGAGCATCCGGTGCAACAAATTTTTTTTGCACACTTCTGGTGCGCTTCTCGAATGCCGTGCATCGAACGTGCGACGAGCTTGCCATCGACTCCAAACGTGGTAACGATCGTGCACTTGTTCCACGTCACCTAAGATGAGCATCCGGTGCAACAAATTTTTTTGCACACTTGTGGTGCGCTTCCCGAAAAGCCGTGCATCGAGCGTATGATGAGATTACCACGGACTCCAAACGTGGTAACGACCGTGCACTTGTTCGACGTCACCTAAGATGAGCATCCGATGCAACAAAATTTTTTTGCTCACATCGGTGCGCTTCTCGAAAAGCCGTGCATTAAACGTGCGATGAGATTACCACTAACTCCAAACGTGATAACGACCGTGCACTTGTTCCACGTCACCTAAGATGAGCATCCGGTGCAACAAAATTTTTTGCACACTTCCGGTGCGCTTCCCGAATGCCGTGCATCGAACGTGCGACGAGATTACCACCGACTCCAAACGTGGTAACGATCGTGCACTTGTTCCACGTCACCTAAGAAGAGAATCAAGTGCAACAAAATTTTTTTGCACACTTTCGTGCGCTTCGAAAGCCGTGCATCGAGCGTGCAACGAGATTACCACTAACTCCAAACGTTGCAACGATCATGCAATTGTTCCACGTCACCTAAGATGAGCATCCGGTGCAACAAAATTTTTTGCACACTTGTAGTGCGCTTTCGAAAAGCCGTGCATCGAGCGTGTGATGAGATTACCGCTGACTCCAAATGTTGTAACGACCGTGCCCTTGTTCCACGTCACCTAAGACGAGCATCCGGTGCAACAAAATTTTTTGCACACTTCCGGTGCGCTTCCCCGAATGCCGTGCATCGAACGTGCGACGAGATTACCACCCGACTCCAAACATGGAAACGATCGTGCACTTGTTCCACGTCACCTAAGATAAGTATCCGGTGCAACAAATTTTATTTGCACACTTGTGGTGCGCTTCGTGAAAAGCTGTGCATCAAAGCGTGTGATGAGATTACCACAGACTCCAAACGTGGTAACGGCCGTGCACTTGTGCGGACGTCGCCTAAGATGAGCATCCGATGCAACAAAATTTTTTGCTCACGCCGGTGCACTTCTCGAAAGCCTGCATCAAACATGCGATGAGATTACCACTAACTCCAAACGTGGTAACGACCGTGCACTTGTTCCACGTCACCTAAGATGACCATCCGGTGCAACAAATTTTTTTTGCACACTTTTGGTGCGCTTCTCGAAAGCCATGCATCGAAGCGTGCGACGAGATTACCAATGACTCCAAACGTGGTAACGACCGTGCACTTGTTCCACGTCACCTAAGACGAGCATCGGTGCAACAAAATTTTTTTGCACACTTCGGTGCGCTTCTCGAATGCCGTGCATCGAACGTGCGACGAGCTTGCCACCGACTCCAAACGTGGTAACGATCGTGCACTTGTTCCACGTCACCTAAGATGAGCATCCGGTGCAACAAATTTTTTTGCACACTTGTGGGTGCGCTTCCGAAAGTTGTGCATCGAACGTATGATGAGATTACCACAGACTCCAAACGTGGTAACGACCGTGCACTTGTTCGACGTCACCTAAGATGAGCATCCGATGCAACAAAATTTTTTTGCTCACATCTGGTGCGCTTCTCGAAAAGCCGTGCATTAAACGTGCGATGAGATTACCACTAACTCCAAACGTGATAACGACGTGCACTTGTTCCACGTCACCTAAGATGAGCATCCGGTGCAACAAAATTTTTTGCACACCGGTGCGCTTCCCGAATGCCGTGCATCGAACGTGCGACGAGATTACCACTGACTCCAAACGTGGTAACGATCGTGCACTTGTTCCACGTCACCTAAGATGAGCATCCGGTGCAACAAATTTTTTTTTGCACACTTGTGGTGCGCTTCCTGAAAAGCTGTGCATCGAAGCGTATGATGAGATTACCACGGACTCCAAACGTGGTAATGATCGTGCACTTGTTCCACGTCACCTAAGATAAGCATCCGGTGCAACAAATTTTATTTGCACACTTGTGGTGCGCTTCCCGAAAAAGCTGTGCATCAAACGTGTGATGAGATTACCACGGACTCCAAACGTGGTAACGACCGTGCACTTGTGCGACGTCGCCTAAGATGAGCATCCGATGCAACAAAATTTTTTTGATCACTTCTGGTGCACTTCTCGAAAGCCTGCATCAAACATGCGATGAGATTACCACTGACTCCAAACGTGGTAACGACCGTGCACTTGTTCCACGTCACCTAAGATGACCATCCGGTGCAACAAATTTTTTTTGCACACTTTTGGTGCGCTTCTCGAAAGCCATGCATCGAACGTGCGACGAGATTACCAATGACTCCAAACGTGGTAACGACCGTGCACTTGTTCCACGTCACCTAAGACGAGCATCTGGTGCAACCAAAATTTTTTGCACACTTCTGGTGCGCTTCCCGAATGCCGTGGCATCGAACGCGACGAGATTACCACCGACTCCAAACGTGGTAACGATCGTGCACTTGTTCCACGTCACCTAAGAAGAGAATCCAGTGCAACAAAATTTTTTTGCACACACTCGTGCGCTTCCCGAAAGCCGTGGATCGAGCGTGCGACAAGATTACCACTAACTCCAAACGTGGTAACGACCGTACACTTATTCCACGTCACCTAAGATGAGAAAACGGTGCAACAAAATTTTTTTGCACACTTGTGGTGCGTTGCCTAAAGCCGTGCATTGAGCGTGCGACAAGATTACCATTGACTCCAAACATGGTAACGACCGTGCACTTGTTCCACGTCACCTAAGAGGCGAGCATCTGGTGCAACAAAAATTTTTTGCACACTTCGGTGCGCTTCTCGAATGCCGTGCATCGAACGCGTGCGACGAGCTTGCCGCCCGACTCCAAACGTGGTAACGATCGTGCACTTGTTCCACGTCACCTAAGATGAGCATCCGGTGCAACAAATTTTTTTTTGCACACTTGTGGTGCGCTTCCCGAAAGTTGTGCATCGAGCGTATGATGAGATTACCACAGACTCCAAACGTGGTAACGACCGTGCACTTGTTCGACGTCACCTAAGATGAGCATCCGATGCAACAAAATTTTTTTTGCTCACATCCGTGCGCTTCTCGAAAAGCCGTGCATTAAACGCGTGCGATGAGATTACCACTGACTCCAAACGTGGTAACGACCGTGCACTTGTTCCACGTCACCTAAGATGAGCATCCGGTGCAACAAAATTTTTTTGCACACTTCTGGTGCGCTTCCCGAATGCCGTGCATCGAACGTGCGACGAGATTACCACTGACTCCAAACGTGGTAACGATCGTGCACTTGTTCCACGTCACCTAAGATGAGCATCCGGTGCAACAAATTTTTTTGCACACTTGTGGTGCGCTTCCCGAAAGCTGTGCATCGAGCGTATGATGAGATTACCACGGACTCAAACGTGGTAACGATCGTGCACTTGTTCCACGTCACCTAAGATAAGCATCCGGTGCAACAAATTTTATTTGCACACTTGTGGTGCGCTTCCCGAAAGCTGTGCATCAAACGTGTGATGAGATTACCACAGACTCAAACGTGGTAACGACCGTGCACTTGTGCGACGTCGCCTAAGATGAGCATCCGATGCAACAAAATTTTTTTGATCACTTCGGTGCACTTTCGAAAGCCCTGCATCAAACATGCGATGAGATTACCACCGACTCCAAACGTGGTAACGACCGTGCACTTGTTCCACGTCACCTAAGATGACCATCCGGTGCAACAAATTTTTTTTGCACACTTTTTGGTGCGCTTCTCGAAAAGCCATGCATCGAACGTGCGACGAGATTACCAATGACTCCAAACGTGGTAACGACCGTGCACTTGTTCCACGTCACCTAAGACGAGCATCTGGTGCAACCAAAATTTTTGCACACTCGTGCGCCCCGAATGCCGTGCATCGAGCGTGCGACGAGATTACCACGACTCCAAACGTGGTAACGATCGTGCACTTGTTCCACGTCACCTAAGAAGAGAATCCGGTGCAACAAAATTTTTTTGCACACTTGGTGCGCTTCCCGAAAGCCGTGGATCGAACGTGCGACAAGATTACCACTAACTCCAAGCGTGGTAACGACCGTACACTTATTCCACGTCACCTAAGATGAGAAAAACGGTGCAACAAAATTTTTTTGCACACTTGTGGTGCGTTTGCCTAAAGCCGTGCATTGAGCGTGCGACAAGATTACCATTGACTCCAAACATGGTAACGACCGTGCACTTGTTCCACGTCACCTAAGACGAGCATCCGGTGCAACAAAATTTTTTGCACACTTACGGTGCGCTTCTCGAATGCCGTGCATCGAAGCGTGCGACGAGCTTGCCACCGACTCCAAGCGTGGTAACGATCGTGCACTTGTTCCACGTCACCTAAGATGAGCATCCGGTGCAACAAATTTTTTTGCACACTTGTGGTGCGCTTCCTGAAAGCTGTGCATCGAGCGTATGATGAGATTACCACGGACTCCAAACGTGGTAACGACCGTGCACTTGTTCGACGTCACCTAAGATGAGCATCCGATGCAACAAAATTTTTTGCTCACATCCGGTGCGCTTCTCGAAAAGCCGTGCATTAAACGTGCGATGAGATTACCACTAACTCCAAACGTGATAACGACTGTGCACTTGTTCCACGTCACCTAAGATGAGCATCTGGTGCAACAAAATTTTTTTTGCACACTTCTGGTGCGCTTCCCGAATGCCGTGCATCGAACGTGCGACGAGATTACCACTGACTCCAAACGTGGTAACGATCGTGCACTTGTTCCACGTCACCTAAGAAGAGAATCAAGTGCAACAAAATTTTTTTTTTTTGCACACTTCTCGTGCGCTTCCCGAAAGCCGTGCATCGAACGTGCAACGAGATTACCACTAACTCCAAACGTTGCAACGATCATGCAATTGTTCCACGTCACCTAAGATGAGCATCCGGTGCAACAAAATTTTTTTGCACACTTGTGGTGCGCTTTCTGAAAGCCGTGCATCGAACGTGTGATGAGATTACCGCTGACTCCAAATGTTGTAACGACCGTGCCCTTGTTCCACGTCACCTAAGACGAGCATCTGGTGCAACAAAATTTTTTTGCACACTTCCGGTGCGCTTCCCGAATGCCGTGCATCGAACGTGCGACGAGATTACCACTGACTCCAAACATGGAAACGATCGTGCACTTGTTCCACGTCACCTAAGATAAGTATCCGGTGCAACAAATTTTATTTGCACACTTGTGGTGCGCTTCGTGAAAGCTGTGCATCAAACGTGTGATGAGATTACCACAGACTCCAAACGTGGTAACGACCGTGCACTTGTGCGACGTCGCCTAAGATGAGCATCCGATGCAACAAAATTTTTTTGCTCACTTCTGGTGCACTTCTCGAAAGCCTGCATCAAACATGCGATGAGATTACCACTAACTCCAAACGTGGTAACGACCGTGCACTTGTTCCACGTCACCTAAGATGACCATCCGGTGCAACAAATTTTTTTTTGCACACTTTTGGTGCGCTTCTCGAAAGCCATGCATCGAACGTGCGACGAGATTACCAATGACTCCAAACGTGGTAACGACCGTGCACTTGTTCCACGTCACCTAAGACGAGCATCTGGTGCAACAAAATTTTTTTGCACACTTCTGGTGCGCTTCTCGAATGCCGTGCATCGAACGTGCGACGAGCTTGCCACTGACTCCAAACGTGGTAACGATCGTGCACTTGTTCCACGTCACCTAAGATGAGCATCCGGTGCAACAAATTTTTTTTTGCACACTTGTGGTGCGCTTCCTGAAAGTTGTGCATCGAACGTATGATGAGATTACCACAGACTCCAAACGTGGTAACGACCGTGCACTTGTTCGACGTCACCTAAGATGAGCATCCGATGCAACAAAATTTTTTTGCTCACATCTGGTGCGCTTCTCGAAAGCCGTGCATTAAACGTGCGATGAGATTACCACTAACTCCAAACGTGATAACGACTGTGCACTTGTTCCACGTCACCTAAGATGAGCATCCGGTGCAACAAAATTTTTTTGCACACTTCTGGTGCGCTTCCCGAATGCCGTGCATCGAACGTGCGACGAGATTACCACTGACTCCAAACGTGGTAACGATCGTGCACTTGTTCCACGTCACCTAAGATGAGCATCCGTGCAACAAATTTTTTGCACACACTTGTGGTGCGCTTCCGAAAGCTGTGCATCGAACGTATGATGAGATTACCACAGACTCCAAACGTGGTAATGATCGTGCACTTGTTCCACGTCACCTAAGATAAGCATCCGGTGCAACAAATTTTATTTGCACACTTGTGGTGCGCTTCCTGAAAGCTGTGCATCAAACGTGTGATGAGATTACCACGGACTCCAAACGTGGTAACGACCGGCACTTGTGCGACGTCGCCTAAGATGAGCATCCGATGCAACAAAATTTTTTGATCACTTCGGTGCACTTCTCGAAAAGCCTGCATCAAACATGCGATGAGATTACCACCGACTCCAAACGTGGTAACGACCGTGCACTTGTTCCACGTCACCTAAGATGACCATCCGGTGCAACAAATTTTTTTTGCACACTTTTTGGCGCGCTTCTCGAAAGCCATGCATCGAACGTGCGACGAGATTACCAATGACTCCAAACGTGGTAACGACCGTGCACTTGTTCCACGTCACCTAAGACGAGCATCTGGTGCAACCAAAATTTTTTGCACACTTCTGGTGCGCTTCCCGAATGCCGTGCATCGAACGTGCGACGAGATTACCACTGACTCCAAACGTGGTAACGATCGTGCACTTGTTCCACGTCACCTAAGAAGAGAATCCAGTGCAACAAAATTTTTTTGCACACTTCTGGTGCGCTTCCCGAAAGCCGTGGATCGAACGTGCGACAAGATTACCACTAACTCCAAACGTGGTAACGACCGTACACTTATTCCACGTCACCTAAGATGAGAAAACGGTGCAACAAAATTTTTTTGCACACTTGTGGTGCGTTTGCCTAAAGCCGTGCATTGAACGTGCGACAAGATTACCATTGACTCCAAACATGGTAACGACCGTGCACTTGTTCCACGTCACCTAAGACGAGCATCTGGTGTGCAACAAATTTTTTTGCACACTGGTGCGCTTCTCGAATGCCGTGCATCGAACGTGCGACGAGCTTGCCAATCGACTCCAAACGTGGTAACGATCGTGCACTTGTTCCACGTCACCTAAGATGAGCATCCGGTGCAACAATTTTTTTTTGCACACTTGTGGTGCGCCCCTGAAAGCTGTGCATCGAACGTATGATGAGATTACCACGGACTCCAAACGTGGTAACGACCGTGCACTTGTTCGACGTCACCTAAGATGAGCATCCGATGCAACAAAATTTTTTTGCTCACATCTGGTGCGCTTCTCGAAAGCCGTGCATTAACGCGTGCGATGAGATTACCACTAACTCCAAACGTGATAACGACGCGTGCACTTGTTCCACGTCACCTAAGATGAGCATCCGGTGCAACAAAATTTTTTTTGCACACTTAAAGTGCGCGCCTCCCGAATGCCGTGCATCGAACGTGCGACGAGATTACCACCGACTCCAAACGTGGTAACGATCGTGCACTTGTTCCACGTCACCTAAGAAGAGAATCAAGTGCAACAAAATTTTTTTGCACACTTCTCGTGCGCTTCCCGAAAGCCGTGCATCGAACGTGCAACGAGATTACCACTAACTCCAAACGTTGCAACGATCATGCAATTGTTCCACGTCACCTAAGATGAGCATCCGGTGCAACAAAATTTTTTGCACACTTGTGGTGCGCTTTTCTGAAAGCCGTGCATCGAACGTGTGATGAGATTACCGCTGACTCCAAATGTTGTAACGACCGTGCCCCTTGTTCCACGTCACCTAAGACGAGCATCCGGTGCAACAAAATTTTTTTGCACACTTCCGGTGCGCTTCCCGAATGCCGTGCATCGAACGTGGGACGAGATTACCACTGACTCCAAACATGGAAACGATCGTGCACTTGTTCCACGTCACCTAAGATAAGTATCCGGTGCAACAAATTTTATTTGCACACTTGTGGTGCGCTTCGTGAAAGCTGTGCATCAAACGTGTGATGAGATTACCACAGACTCCAAACGTGGTAACGACCGTGCACTTGTGCGACGTCGCCTAAGATGAGCATCCGATGCAACAAAATTTTTTTGCTCACTTCGGTGCACTTCTCGAAAGCCTGCATCAAACATGCGATGAGATTACCACTAACTCCAAACGTGGTAACGACCGTGCACTTGTTCCACGTCACCTAAGATGACCATCCCGTGCAACAATTTTTTTTTGCACACTTTTGTGCGCTTTCGAAAGCCATGCATCGAACGTGCGATGAGATTACCAATGACTCCAAACGTGGTAACGACCGTGCACTTGTTCCACGTCACCTAAGATGAGCATCCGGTGCAACAAAATTTTTGCACACTTCTGGTGCGCTTCCCAAGAGCTGTGCATTGAACGTGCGACGAGATTACCATTGACTCCAAACGCGGTAACGACCATGCACTTGTTCCACGTCACCTAAGATGAGCATCCAAATTGCAACACAATTTTTTTGCACACTTCGGGTGCGCTTCCCGAAAAGCCGTGGATCGAATGTGCGACAAGATTACCACTAACTCCAAACGTGGTAACGACCGTGCACTTATTCCACGTCACCTAAGATGAGAAAACGGTGCAACAAAATTTTTTTGCACACTTGTGGTGCGCTTGCCTAAAGCCGTGCATTGAAGCGTGCGACAAGATTACCACCGACTCCAAACATGGTAACGACCGTGCACTTGTTCCACGTCACCTAAGACGAGCATCATCGGTGCAACAAAATTTTTTTGCACACTTCACGGTGCGCTTCTCGAATGCCGCATCGAACGTGCGACGAGCTTGCCATCGACTCCAAACGTTGTAACGATCGTGCACTTGTTCCACGTCACCTAAGATGAGCATCCGGTGCAACAAATTTTTTTTTTTTGCACACTTGTGGTGCGCTTCCTGAAAGCTGTGCATCGAACGTGTGATGAGATTACCACAGACTCCAAACGTGGTAACGACCGTGCACTTGTTCGACGTCACCTAAGATGAGCATCCGATGCAACAAAAATTTTTTGCTCACATCTGGTGCGCTTCTCGAAAGCCGTGCATTAAACGTGCGATGAGATTACCACTAACTCCAAACGTGATAACGACTGTGCACTTGTTCCACGTCACCTAAGATGAGCATCCGGTGCAACAAAATTTTTTTGCACACTTCTGGTGCGCTTCCCGAATGCCGTGCATCGAACGCGTGTGACGAGATTACCACCGACTCCAAACGTGGTAACGATCGTGCACTTGTTCCACGTCACCTAAGATGAGAATCCGGTGCAACAAAATTTTTTGCACACTTGTGGTGCGCTTTCTGAAAGCCGTGCATCGAACGTTTGATGAGATTACCGCTGACTCCAAATGTTGTAACGACCGTGCCCCCTTGTTCCACGTCACCTAAGACGAGCATCTGGTGCAACAAAATTTTTTGCACACTTCCGGTGCGCTTCCCGAATGCCGCATCGAACGTGCGACGAGATTACCACCGACTCCAAACATGGAAACGATCGTGCACTTGTTCCACGTCACCTAAGATAAGTATCCGGTGCAACAAATTTTATTTGCACACTTGTGGTGCGCTTCCCGAAAAGCTGTGCATCAAACGTGTGATGAGATTACCACAGACTCCAAACGTGGTAACGGCCACCGCGGCACTTGTGCGACGCCGCCTAAGATGAGCATCCGATGCAACAAAATTTTTTTGCTCACTTCGGTGCACTTCGAAAGCCTGCATCAAACATGCGATGAGATTACCACTAACTCCAAACGTGGTAACGACCGTGCACTTGTTCCACGTCACCTAAGATGACCATCCCGTGCAACAATTTTTTTTTGCACACTTTTGGTGCGCTTCTCGAAAGCCATGCATCGAACGTGCGATGAGATTACCAATGACTCCAAACGTGGTAACGACCGTGCACTTGTTCCACGTCACCTAAGATGAGCATCCGGTGCAACAAAATTTTTTGCACAATTCTGGTGCGCTTCCCAAGAGCTGTGCATTGAACGTGCGACGAGATTACCATTGACTCCAAACGCGGTAACGACCATGCACTTGTTCCACGTCACCTAAGATGAGCATCCAATTGCAACACAATTTTTTTGCACACTTCTGGTGCGCTTCGAAAAGCCGTGGATCGAATGTGCGACAAGATTACCACTAACTCCAAACGTGGTAACGACCGTGCACTTATTCCACGTCACCTAAGATGAGAAAACGGTGCAACAAAATTTTTTTGCACACTTGTGGTGCGTTTGCCTAAAGCCGTGCATTGAACGTGCGACAAGATTACCACTGACTCCAAACGTGGTAACGACCGTGCACTTGTTCCACGTCACCTAAGACGAGCATCCGGTGCAACAAAATTTTTTTTGCACACTGGTGCGCTTCTCGAATGCCGTGCATCGAACGCGTGCGACGAGCTTGCCACCGACTCCAAACGTTGTAACGATCGTGCACTTGTTCCACGTCACCTAAGATGAGCATCCGGTGCAACAAATTTTTTTTTTTTTTGCCCACTTGTGGTGCGCTTCCCGAAAGTCGTGCATCGAACGTGTGATGAGATTACCACGGACTCCAAACGTGGTAACGACCGTGCACTTGTTCGACGTCACCTAAGATGAGCATCCGATGCAACAAAATTTTTTTGCTCACATCTGGTGCGCTTCTCGAAAGCCGTGCATTAAACGCGTGCGAAGAGATTACCACTAACTCCAAACGTGATAACGACGCGGCACTTGTTCCACGTCACCTAAGATGAGCATCCGGTGCAACAAAATTTTTTGCACACTTCTGGTGCGCTTCCCGAATGCCGTGCATCGACGCGTGTGACGAGATTACCACATCGACTCCAAACGTGGTAACGATCGTGCACTTGTTCCACGTCACCTAAGATGAGAATCCGGTGCAACAAAATTTTTTTGCACACTTGTGGTGCGCTTTCTGAAAGCCGTGCATCGAACGTTTGATGAGATTACCGCTGACTCCAAATGTTGTAACGACCGTGCCCTTGTTCCACGTCACCTAAGACGAGCATCTGGTGCAACAAAATTTTTTTGCACACTTCCGGTGCGCTTCCCGAATGCCGTGCATCGAACGTGCGACGAGATTACCACTGACTCCAAACATGGAAACGATCGTGCACTTGTTCCACGTCACCTAAGATAAGTATCCGGTGCAACAAATTTTATTTGCACACTTGTGGTGCGCTTCCTGAAAGCTGTGCATCAAACGTGTGATGAGATTACCACAGACTCCAAACGTGGTAACGACCGTGCACTTGTGCGACGTCGCCTAAGATGAGCATCCGATGCAACAAAATTTTTTTGCTCACTTCTGGTGCACTTCTCGAAAGCCTGCATCAAACATGCGATGAGATTACCACTAACTCCAAACGTGGTAACGACCGTGCACTTGTTCCACGTCACCTAAGATGACCATCCGTGCAACAATTTTTTTTTTTGCACACTTTTTTGTGCGCTTCTCGAAAGCCATGCATCGAACGTGCGATGAGATTACCAATGACTCCAAACGTGGTAACGACCGTGCACTTGTTCCACGTCACCTAAGATGAGCATCCGGTGCAACAAAATTTTTTGCACACTTCTGGTGCGCTTCCCAAGAGCTGTGCATTGAACGTGCGACGAGATTACCATTGACTCCAAACGCGGTAACGACCATGCACTTGTTCCACGTCACCTAAGATGAGCATCCAGTGCAACACAATTTTTTTGCACACTTCTGGTGCGCTTCCCGAAAGCCGTGGATCGAACGTGCGACAAGATTACCACTAACTCCAAACGTGGTAACGACCGTGCACTTATTCCACGTCACCTAAGATGAGAAAACGGTGCAACAAAATTTTTTTGCACACTTGTGGTGCGTTTGCCTAAAGCCGTGCATTGAACGTGCGACAAGATTACCACTGACTCCAAACATGGTAACGACCGTGCACTTGTTCCACGTCACCTAAGACGAGCATCTGGTGCAACAAAATTTTTTTGCACACTTCTGGTGCGCTTCTCGAATGCCGTGCATCGAACGTGCGACGAGCTTGCCACTGACTCCAAACGTTGTAACGATCGTGCACTTGTTCCACGTCACCTAAGATGAGCATCCGGTGCAACAAATTTTTTTTTTTGCCCACTTGTGGTGCGCTTCCTGAAAGCTGTGCATCGAACGTGTGATGAGATTACCACAGACTCCAAACGTGGTAACGACCGTGCACTTGTTCGACGTCACCTAAGATGAGCATCCGATGCAACAAAATTTTTTTGCTCACATCTGGTGCGCTTCTCGAAAGCCGTGCATTAAACGTGCGATGAGATTACCACTAACTCCAAACGTGATAACGACAGTGCACTTGTTCCACGTCACCTAAGATGAGCATCTGGTGCAACAAAATTTTTTTGCACACTTACGGTGCGCTTCCCGAATGCCGTGCATCGAACGTGTGACGAGATTACCGCGACTCCAAACGTGGTAACGATCGTGCACTTGTTCCACGTCACCTAAGATGAGAATCCGGTGCAACAAAATTTTTTGCACACTTGTGGTGCGCTTTTCGAAAAGCCGTGCATCGAACGTTTGATGAGATTACCGCTGACTCCAAATGTTGTAACGACCGTGCCCTTGTTCCACGTCACCTAAGACGAGCATCTGGTGCAACAAAATTTTTTTGCATACTTCCGGTGCGCTTCCCGAATGCCGTGCATCGAACGTGCGACGAGATTACCACTGACTCCAAACATGGAAACGATCGTGCACTTGTTCCACGTCACCTAAGATAAGTATCCGGTGCAACAAATTTTATTTGCACACTTGTGGTGCGCTTCCCCGAAAAGCTGTGCATCAAACGTGTGATGAGATTACCCACAGACTCCAAACGTGGTAACGACCGTGCACTTGTGCGACGCCGCCTAACATGAGCATCCGATGCAACAAAATTTTTTTGCTCACTTCTGGTGCACTTCTCGAAAGCCTGCATCAAACATGCGATGAGATTACCACTAACTCCAAACGTGGTAACGACCGTGCACTTGTTCCACGTCACCTAAGATGACCATCCCGTGCAACAATTTTTTTTGCACACTTTTGCGCGCTTCTCGAAAGCCATGCATCGAACGCGTGCGATGAGATTACCAATGACTCCAAACGTGGTAACGACCGTGCACTTGTTCCACGTCACCTAAGATGAGCATCCGGTGCAACAAAATTTTTTGCACACTTCTGGTGCGCTTCCCAAGAGCTGTGCATTGAAGCGTGCGACGAGATTACCATTGACTCCAAACGCGGTAACGACCATGCACTTGTTCCACGTCACCTAAGATGAGCATCCAAAGTGCAACACAATTTTTTGCACACCGGTGCGCTTCGAAAGCCGTGGATCGAATGTGCGACAAGATTACCACTAACTCCAAACGTGGTAACGACCGTGCACTTATTCCACGTCACCTAAGATGAGAAAACGGTGCAACAAAATTTTTTTGCACACTTGTGGTGCGTTTGCCTAAAGCCGTGCATTGAACGTGCGACAAGATTACCACTGACTCCAAACATGGTAACGACCGTGCACTTGTTCCACGTCACCTAAGACGAGCATCTGGTGCAACAAAATTTTTTTGCACACTTCTGGTGCGCTTCTCGAATGCCGTGCATCGAGCGCGGCGACGAGCTTGCCACCGACTCCAAACGTTGTAACGATCGTGCACTTGTTCCACGTCACCTAAGATGAGCATCCGGTGCAACAAATTTTTTTTTTTTGCCCACTTGTGGTGCGCTTCCCGAAAAGCCGTGCATCGAGCGTGTGATGAGATTACCACAGACTCCAAACGTGGTAACGACCGTGCACTTGTTCGACGTCACCTAAGATGAGCATCCGATGCAACAAAATTTTTTTGCTCACATCTGGTGCGCTTCTCGAAAGCCGTGCATTAAACGTGCGATGAGATTACCACTAACTCCAAACGTGATAACGACTGTGCACTTGTTCCACGTCACCTAAGATGAGCATCTGGTGCAACAAAATTTTTTTTGCACACTTCTGGTGCGCTTCCCGAATGCCGTGCATCGAACGTGTGACGAGATTACCACTGACTCCAAACGTGGTAACGATCGTGCACTTGTTCCACGTCACCTAAGATGAGAATCCGGTGCAACAAAATTTTTTGCACACTTGTGGTGCGCTTTCCGAAAAGCCGCCGTGCATCGAACGTTTGATGAGATTACCGCTGACTCCAAATGTTGTAACGACCGTGCCCTTGTTCCACGTCACCTAAGACGAGCATCTGGTGCAACAAAATTTTTTTGCACACTTCCGGTGCGCTTCTCGAATGCCGTGCATCGAACGCGTGCGACGAGCTTGCCACCGACTCCAAACGTTGTAACGATCGTGCACTTGTTCCACGTCACCTAAGATGAGCATCCGGTGCAACAAATTTTTTTTTTTTGCCCACTTGTGGTGCGCTTCCCGAAAAAGCCGTGCATCGAACGTGTGATGAGATTACCACGGACTCCAAACGTGGTAACGACCGTGCACTTGTTCGACGTCACCTAAGATGAGCATCCGATGCAACAAAATTTTTTGCTCACATCCGGTGCGCTTCTCGAAAGCCGTGCATTAAACGTGCGATGAGATTACCACTAACTCCAAACGTGATAACGACTGTGCACTTGTTCCACGTCACCTAAGATGAGCATCTGGTGCAACAAAATTTTTTGCACACTTCCGGTGCGCTTCCCGAATGCCGTGCATCGAACGTGCGACGAGATTACCACCGACTCCAAACATGGAAACGATCATGCACTTGTTCCACGTCACCTAAGATAAGCATCCGGTGCAACAAATTTTATTTGCACACTTGTGGTGCGCTTCCTGAAAGCTGTGCATCAAACGTGTGATGAGATTACCACAGACTCAAACGTGGTAACGACCGTGCACTTGTGCGACGTCGCCTAAGATGAGCATCCGATGCAACAAAATTTTTTGCTCACTTCGGTGCACTTCTCGAAAGCCTGCATCAAACATGCGATGAGATTACCACTAACTCCAAACGTGGTAACGACCGTGCACTTGTTCCACGTCACCTAAGATGACCATCCCGTGCAACAAATTTTTTTTTGCACACTTTTGGTGCGCTTCTCGAAAGCCATGCATCGAACGTGCGATGAGATTACCAATGACTCCAAACGTGGTAATGACCGTGCACTTGTTCCACGTCACCTAAGATGTGCATCCGGTGCAACAAAATTTTTTGCACACTTCTGGTGCGCTTCCCAAGAGCTGTGCATTGAACGTGCGACGAGATTACCATTGACTCCAAACGCGGTAACGACCATGCACTTGTTCCACGTCACCTAAGATGAGCATCCAGTGCAACACAATTTTTTTGCACACTTCTGGTGCGCTTCCCGAAAGCCGTGGATCGAATGTGCGACAAGATTACCACTAACTCCAAACGTGGTAACGACCGTGCACTTATTCCACGTCACCTAAGGTGAGAAAACGGTGCGACAAAATGTTTTTGCACACTTGTGGTGCGTTTGCCTAAAGCCGTGCATTGAACGTGCGACAAGATTACCACTGACTCCAAACATGGTAACGACCGTGCACTTGTTCCACGTCACCTAAGACGAGCATCTGGTGCAACAAAATTTTTTTGCACACTTCTGGTGCGCTTCTCGAATGCCGTGCATCGAACGTGCGACGAGCTTGCCACTGACTCCAAACGTTGTAACGATCGTGCACTTGTTCCACGCCACCTAAGATGTGCATCCGGTGCAACAAAATTTTTTTTTGCACACTTGTGGTGCGCTTCCTGAAAGCTGTGCATCGAACGTGTGATGAGATTACCACAGACTCCAAACGTGGTAACGACCGTGCACTTGTTCGACGTCACCTAAGTTGAGCATCCGATGCAACAAAATTTTTTTGCTCACATCTGGTGCGCTTCTCGAAAGCCGTGCATTAAACGTGCGATTAGATTACCACTAACTCCAAACGTGATAATGACTGTGCACTTGTTCCACGTCACCTAAGATGAGCATCTGGTGCAACAAAATTTTTTTTGCACACTTCTGGTGCGCTTCCCGAATGCCGTGCATCGAACGTGTGACGAGATTACCACTGACTCCAAACGTGGTAACGATCGTGCACTTGTTCCACGTCACCTAAGATGAGAATCCGGTGCAACAAAATTTTTTGCACACTTCTAGTGCGCTTCCCGAAAACCGTGCATCGAACGTGCAACGAGATTACCACTAACTCCAAACGTTGTAATGATCATGCAATTGTTCCACGTCACCTAATATGAGCATCCGGTGCAACAAAATTTTTTTGCAAACTTGTGTTGCGCTTCCCGAAAGCCGTGCATCGAACGCGTGATGAGATTACCACTGACTCCAAACGTTGTAACGACCGTGCACTTGTTCCACATCACCTAAGACGAGCATCTGGTGCAACCAAAATTTTTTGCACACTTCTGGTGCGCTTCCCGAATGCCGTGCATCGAACGTGCGACGAGATTACCACGGACTCCAAACGTGGTAACGATCGTGCACTTGTTCCACGTCACCTAAGATGAGAATCCATTGCAACAAAATTTTTTTTGCACACTTCTAGTGCGCTTCCGAAAGCCGTGCATCGAACGTGCAACGAGATTACCACTAACTCCAAACGTTGCAACGATCATGCAATTGTTCCACGTCACCTAAGATGAGCATCCGGTGCAACAAAATTTTTTGCACACTTGTGGTGCGCTTTTCGAAAGCCGTGCATCGAACGTGTGATGAGATTACCGCCCGACTCCAACCGCCGTAACGACCGTGCCCTTGTTCCACGTCACCTAAGACGAGCATCTGGTGCAACAAAATTTTTTTGCACACTTCCGGGTGCGCTTCCCGAATGCCGTGCATCGAACGTGCGACGAGATTACCACCGACTCCAAACGTGGCAACGATCGTGCACTTGTTCCACGTCACCTAAGATAAGCATCCGTGCAACAAATTTTATTTGCACACTTGTGGTGCGCTTCCCGAAAAGCCGTGCATCAAACGTGTGATGAGATTACCACAGACTCTAAATGTGGTAACGACCGTGCACTTGTGCGACGTCGCCTAAGATGAGCATCCGATGCAACAAAATTTTTTGCTCACTTCGGTGCACTTCTCGAAAGCCTGCATCAAACATGCGATGAGATTACCACTAACTCCAAACGTGGTAACGACCGTGCACTTGTTCCACGTCACCTAAGATGACCATCCCGTGCAACAAAATTTTTTTTGCACACTTTTGGTGCGCTTCTCGAAAGCCATGCATCGAACGTGCGATGAGATTACCAATGACTCCAAACGTGGTAACGACCGTGCACTTGTTCCACGTCACCTAAGTGAGCATCCGGTGCAACAAAATTTTTTGCACACTTCCCCGGTGCACTTCCCAAGAGCTGTGCATTGAACGTGCGACGAGATTACCATTGACTCCAAACGCGGTAACGACCATGCACTTGTTCCACGTCACCTAAGATGAGCATCCGGCAACACAATTTTTTTGCACACTTCGGGTACGCTTCAAAAGCCGTGGATCGAACGTGCGACAAGATTTCCACTAACTCCAAACGTGGTAACGACCTGTGCACTTATTCCACGTCACCTAAGATGAGAAAACGGTGCAACAAATTTTTTTTGCACACTTGTGGTGCGTTTGCCGAAAGCCGTGCGTTGAACGTGCGACAAGATTACCACTGACTCCCAACATGGTAACGACCGTGCACTTGTTCCACGTCACCTAAGACGAGCATCCGGTGCAACAAAATTTTTTGCACACACGGTGCGCTTCTCGAATGCCGTGCATCGAACGAACGCGGCGACGAGCTTGCCATCGACTCCAAACGTGGTAACGATCGTGCACTTGTTCCACGTCACCTAAGATGAGCATCCGGTGCAACAAATTTTTTTTGCACACTTGTGGCGCGCTTCCCGAAAAGCTGTGCATCGAACGTATGATGAGATTACCACGGACTCCAAACGTGGTAACGACCGTGCACTTTTTCGACGTCACCTAAGATGAGCATCCGATGCAACAAAATTTTTTTGCTCACATCTGGTGCGCTTCTCGAAAGCCGTGCATTAAACGTGCGATGAGATTACCACTAACTCCAAACGTGATAACGATCGCGTGCACTTGTTCCACGTCACCTAAGATGAGCATCCGGTGCAACAAAATTTTTTTGCACACTTGTGGTGCGCTTCCCGAATGCCGTGCATCGAACGTGTGACGAGATTACCACTGACTCCAAACGTGGTAACGATCGTGCACTTGTTCCACGTCACCTAAGATGAGAATCCGGTGCAACAAAATTTTTTTGCACACTTGTGGTGTGCTTTCTGAAAGCCGTGCATCGAACGTTTGATGAGATTACCGCTGACTCCAAATGTTGTAACGACCGTGCCCTTGTTCCACGTCACCTAAGACGAGCATCTGGTGCAACAAAATTTTTTTGCACACTTCGGTGCGCTTCCCGAATGCCGTGCATCGAACGCGGCGACGAGATTACCACCGACTCCAAACATGGAAACGATCGTGCACTTGTTCCACGTCACCTAAGATAAGCATCCGTGCAACAAATTTTATTTGCACACTTGTGGTGCGCTTCCTGAAAGCTGTGCATCAAACGTGTGATGAGATTACCACAGACTCCAAACGTGGTAACGACCGTGCACTTGTGCGACGTCGCCTAAGATGAGCATCCGATGCAACAAAATTTTTTTGCTCACTTCTGGTGCACTTCTCGAAAGCCTGCATCAAACATGCGATGAGATTACCACTAACTCCAAACGTGGTAACGACCGTGCACTTGTTCCACGTCACCTAAGATGACCATCCCGTGCAACAATTTTTTTTTGCACACTTTTGGTGCGCTTCTCGAAAGCCATGCATCGAACGTGCGATGAGATTACCAATGACTCCAAACGTGGTAATGACCGTGCACTTGTTCCACGTCACCTAAGATGTGCATCCGGTGCAACAAAATTTTTTGCACACTTCTGGTGCGCTTCCCAAGAGCTGTGCATTGAACGTGCGACGAGATTACCATTGACTCCAAACGCGGTAACGACCATGCACTTGTTCCACGTCACCTAAGATGAGCATCCGAGTGCAACACAATTTTTTTGCACACTTCAGTGCGCTTCCCGAAAGCCGTGGATCGAATGTGCGACAAGATTACCACTAACTCCAAACGTGGTAACGACCGTGCACTTATTCCACGTCACCTAAGGTGAGAAAACGGTGCGACAAAATGTTTTTGCACACTTGTGGTGCGTTTGCCTAAAGCCGTGCATTGAGCGTGCGACAAGATTACCAGCGACTCCAAACATGGTAACGACCGTGCACTTGTTCCACGTCACCTAAGACGAGCATCCGGTGCAACAAAATTTTTTGCACACTTCTGGTGCGCTTCTCGAATGCCGTGCATCGAAGCGTGCGACGAGCTTGCCACCGACTCCAAACGTTGTAACGATCGTGCACTTGTTCCACGCCACCTAAGATGTGTGCATCCGGTGCAACAAAATTTTTTTGCACACTTGTGGTGCGCTTCCCGAAAAGCTGTGCATCGAGCGTGTGATGAGATTACCACGGACTCCAAACGTGGTAACGACCGTGCACTTGTTCGACGTCACCTAAGTTGAGCATCCGATGCAACAAAATTTTTTGCTCACATCTGGTGCGCTTCTCGAAAGCCGTGCATTAAGCGTGCGATTAGATTACCACTAACTCCAAACGTGATAATGACTGTGCACTTGTTCCACGTCACCTAAGATGAGCATCCGGTGCAACAAAATTTTTTTTGCACACTTCGTGCGCTTCCCCGAATGCCGTGCATCGAGCGTGTGACGAGATTACCATCGACTCCAAACGTGGTAACGATCGTGCACTTGTTCCACGTCACCTAAGATGAGAATCCGGTGCAACAAAATTTTTTTGCACACTTCTAGTGCGCTTCCGAAAACCGTGCATCGAGCGTGCAGCGAGATTACCACTAACTCCAAACGTTGTAATGATCATGCAATTGTTCCACGTCACCTAATATGAGCATCCGGTGCAACAAAATTTTTTTGCAAACTTGTGTTGCGCTTCCGAAAAGCCGTGCATCGAGCGCGTGATGAGATTACCACCGACTCCAAACGTTGTAACGACCGTGCACTTGTTCCACATCACCTAAGACGAGCATCTGGTGCAACCAAAATTTTTGCACACTTCTGGTGCGCTTCGAATGCCGTGCATCGGCGTGCGACGAGATTACCACGGACTCCAAACGTGGTAACGATCGTGCACTTGTTCCACGTCACCTAAGATGAGAATCCAGTGCAACAAAATTTTTTTTTGCACACTTCTAGTGCGCGCTTCGAAAGCCGTGCATCGAGCGTGCAACGAGATTACCACTAACTCCAAACGTTGCAACGATCATGCAATTGTTCCACGTCACCTAAGATGAGCATCCGGTGCAACAAAATTTTTTGCACACTTGTGGTGCGCTTTCGAAAGCCGTGCATCGAGCGTGTGATGAGATTACCGCTGACTCAACTGCTGTAACGACCGTGCCCTTGTTCCACGTCACCTAAGGCGAGCATCTGGTGCAACAAAATTTTTTTTGCACACTTCCGGTGCGCTTCCCGAATGCCGTGCATCGAGCGTGCGACGAGATTACCACCGACTCCAAACGTGGCAACGATCGTGCACTTGTTCCACGTCACCTAAGATAAGCATCCGGTGCAACAAATTTTATTTGCACACTTGTGGTGCGCTTCCCCGAAAGCTGTGCATCAAAGCGTGTGATGAGATTACCACAGACTCAAATGTGGTAACGACCGTGCACTTGTGCGACGTCGCCTAAGATGAGCATCCGATGCAACAAAATTTTTTTGCTCACTTCGGTGCACTTCTCGAAAGCCTGCATCAAACATGCGATGAGATTACCACTAACTCCAAACGTGGTAACGACCGTGCACTTGTTCCACGTCACCTAAGATGACCATCCGTGCAACAAATTTTTTTTGCACACTTTTGGTGCGCTTCTCGAAAGCCATGCATCGAACGTGCGATGAGATTACCAATGACTCCAAACGTGGTAACGACCGTGCACTTGTTCCACGTCACCTAAGTGAGCATCCGGTGCAACAAAATTTTTTGCACACTTCTGGTGCGCTTCCCAAGAGCTGTGCATTGAGCGTGCGGCGAGATTACCATTGACTCCAAACGCGGTAACGACTATGCACTTGTTCCACGTCACCTAAGATGAGCATCCGATTGCAACACAATTTTTTTGCACACTTCTGGTACGCTTCCCAAAAGCCGTGGATCGAAGCGTGCGACAAGATTTCCACTAACTCCAAACGTGGTAACGACTGTGCACTTATTCCACGTCACCTAAGATGAGAAAAACGGTGCAACAAATTTTTTTGCACACTTGTGGTGCGTTTGCCGAAAGCCGTGCGTTGAACGTGCGACAAGATTACCACTGACTCCCAACATGGTAACGACCGTGCACTTGTTCCACGTCACCTAAGACGAGCATCGGTGCAACAAAATTTTTTTGCACACTTCGTGCGCTTCTCGAATGCCGTGCATCGAGCGTGCGACGAGCTTGCCATCGACTCCAAACGTGGTAACGATCGTGCACTTGTTCCACGTCACCTAAGATGAGCATCCGGTGCAACAAATTTTTTTGCACACTTGTGGCGCGCTTCTGAAAGCCGTGCATCGAGCGTATGATGAGATTACCACGGACTCCAAACGTGGTAACGACCGTGCACTTTTTTCGGCGTCACCTAAGATGAGCATCCGATGCAACAAAAATTTTTTGCTCACATCTGGTGCGCTTCGAAAAGCCGTGCATTAAACGTGCGATGAGATTACCACTAACTCCAAACGTGATAACGACTGTGCACTAGTTCCACGTCACCTAAGATGAGCATCCGGTGCAACAAAATTTTTTGCACACTTCGGTGCGCTTCCCGAATGCCGTGCATCGAGCGTGCGACGAGATTACCCACCGACTCCAAACGTGGTAACGATCGTGCACTTGTTCCCGTCACCTAAGAAGAGAATCAAGTGCAACAAAATTTTTTTGCACACTTCTAGTGCGCTTCCCGAAAGCCGCCGTGCATCGAACGTGCAACGAGATTACCACTAACTCCAAACGTTGCAACGATCATGCAATTGTTCCACGTCACCTAAGATGAGCATCGGTGCAACAAAATTTTTTGCAAACTTGTGGTGCGCTTCCCAAAAAGCCGTGCATCGAACGCGTGATGAGATTACCACTGACTCCAAACGTTGTAACGACCGTGCACTTGTTCCACATCACCTAAGACGAGCATCCGGTGCAACCAAAATTTTTTGCACACTTCAGTGCGCTTCCCGAATGCCGTGCATCGAACGTGCGACGAGATTACCACGGACTCCAAACGTGGTAACGATCGTGCACTTGTTCCACGTCACCTAAGATGAGAATCCAGTGCAACAAAATTTTTTTTGCACACTTCTAGTGCGCTTCCCGAAAGCCGTGCATCGAGCGTGCAACGAGATTACCACTAACTCCAAACGTTGCAACGATCATGCAATTGTTCCACGTCACCTAAGATGAGCATCCGGTGCAACAAAATTTTTTGCACACTTGTGGTGCGCTTTCGGAAAGCCGTGCATCGAGCGTGTGATGAGATTACCACTGACTCCAAGCGTTGTAACGACCGTGCCCTTGTTCCACGTCACCTAAGACGAGCATCCGGTGCAACAAAATTTTTTGCACACTTCCGGTGCGCTTCCGAATGCCGTGCATCGAGCGTGCGACGAGATTACCATCGACTCCAAACGTGGAAACGATCGTGCACTTGTTCCACGTCACCTAAGATAAGCATCCGGTGCAACAAATTTTATTTGCACACTTGTGGTGCGCTTCACGAAAAGCTGTGCATCAAACGTGTGATGAGATTACCACAGACTCCAAACGTGGTAACGACCGTGCACTTGTGCGACGTCGCCTAAGATGAGCATCCGATGCAACAAAATTTTTTTGCTCACTTCTGGTGCGCTTCTCGAAAGCCGTGCATTAAACGTGCAATGAGATTACCACTAACTCCAAACGTGATAACGACTGTGCACTTGTTCCACGTCACCTAAGATGAGCATCCGGTGCAACAAAATTTTTTTGCACACTTCGGTGCGCTTCCCGAATGCCGTGCATCAGGCGCGTGCGACGAGATTACCACCGACTCCAAACGTGGTAACGATCGTGCACTTGTTCCACGTCACCTAAGATAAGAATCCGGTGCAACAAAAATTTTTTTGCACACTTCTAGTGCGCTTCCCGAAAACCGTGCATCGAACGTGCAACGAGATTACCACTAACTCCAAACGTTGTAACGATCATGCAATTGTTCCACGTCACCTAAGATGAGCATCCGGTGCAACAAAATTTTTTTGCAAACTTGTGGTGCGCTTCCGAAAAGCCGTGCATCGAACGCGTGATGAGATTACCACCGACTCCAAATGTTGTAACGACCGTGCACTTGTTCCACATCACCTAAGGCGAGCATCCGGTGCAACCAAAATTTTTGCACACTTCTGGTGCGCTTCCCGAATGCCGTGCATCGAGCGTGCGCGACGAGATTACCACCGACTCCAAACGTGGTAATGATCGTGGCACTTGTTCCACGTCACCTAAGATGAGAATCCAGTGCAACAAAATTTTTTGCACACTTCTAGTGCGCTTCGAAAAGCCGTGCATCGAGCGTGCAACGAGATTACCACTAACTCCAAACGTTGCAACGATCATGCAATTGTTCCACGTCACCTAAGATGAGCATCCGTGCAACAAATTTTTTTGCACACTTGTGGTGCGCTTTTCGAAAGCCGTGCATCGAGCGTGTGATGAGATTACCGCTGACTCAACTGTTGTAACGACCGTGCCCTTGTTCCACGTCACCTAAGACGAGCATCTGGTGCAACAAAATTTTTTTGCACAATTCGGTGCGCTTCCCGAATGCCGTGCATCGAAGCGTGCGACGAGATTACCACCGACTCCAAACGTGGAAACGATCGTGCACTTGTTCCCCCGTCACCTAAGATAAGCATCCGGTGCAACAAATTTTATTTGCACACTTGTGGTGCGCTTCTGAAAGCTGTGCATCAAGCGTGTGATGAGATTACCACCGACTCCAAACGTGGTAATGATCGTGCACTTGTTCCACGTCACCTAAGATGAGAATCCAAAGTGCAACAAAATTTTTTTGCACACTTCTAGTGCGCGCTCGAAAGCCGTGCATCGAAGCGTGCAACGAGATTACCACTAACTCCAAACGTTGCAACGATCATGCAATTGTTCCACGTCACCTAAGATGAGCATCCGGTGCAACAAAATTTTTTTGCAAACTTGTGGTGCGCTTCCCAAAAAAGCCGTGCATCGAACGCGTGATGAGATTACCACCGACTCCAAACGTTGTAACGACCGTGCACTTGTTCCACATCACCTAAGACGAGCATCTGGTGCAACCAAAATTTTTTTGCACACTTGCGGTGCGCTTCCCGAATGCCGTGCATCGAGCGTGCGACGAGATTACCACGGACTCCAAACGTGGTAACGATCGTGCACTTGTTCCACGTCACCTAAGATGAGAATCCAGTGCAACAAATTTTTTTTGCACACTTCTAGTGCGCTTCGAAAGCCGTGCATCGAGCGTGCAACGAGATTACCACTAACTCCAAACGTTGCAACGATCATGCAATTGTTCCACGTCACCTAAGATGAGCATCCGGTGCAACAAAATTTTTTTTGCACACTTGTGGTGCGCTTTTCAAAGCCGTGCATCGAGCGTGTGATGAGATTACCGCCCGACTCCAACCGTTGTAACGACCGTGCCCTTGTTCCACGTCACCTAAGACGAGCATGCGGTGCAACAAAATTTTTTGCACACTTCCGGTGCGCTTCCGAATGCCGTGCATCGAAGCGTGCGACGAGATTACCACCGACTCCAAACGTGGAACGATCGTGCACTTGTTCCACGTCACCTAAGATAAGCATCCGGTGCAACAAATTTTATTTGCACACTTGTGGTGCGCTTCACGAAAAGCTGTGCATCAAGCGTGTGATGAGATTACCACGGACTCCAAACGTGGTAACGACCGTGCACTTGTGCGACGTCGCCTAAGATGAGCATCCGATGCAACAAAATTTTTTGCTCACTTCTGGTGCGCTTTCGAAAAGCCGTGCATTAAACGTGCAATGAGATTACCACTAACTCCAAACGTGATAACGGCGTGCACTTGTTCCACGTCACCTAAGATGAGCATCCGGTGCAACAAAAATTTTTTGCACACTTCTGGTGCGCTTCGAATGCCGTGCATCGAAGCGTGCGACGAGATTACCACATCGACTCCAAACGTGGTAACGATGCGTGCACTTGTTCCACGTCACCTAAGATAAGAATCCGGTGCAACAAAAATTTTTTGCACACTTCTAGTGCGCTTCCGAAAACCGTGCATCGAAGCGTGCAACGAGATTACCACTAACTCCAAACGTTGTAACGATCATGCAATTGTTCCACGTCACCTAAGATGAGCATCCGGTGCAACAAAATTTTTTTGCAAACTTGTGGTGCGCTTCGAAAAGCCGTGCATCGAGCGCGTGATGAGATTACCACCGACTCCAAATGTTGTAACGACCGTGCACTTGTTCCACATCACCTAAAGGCGAGCATCCGGTGCAACCAAAATTTTTGCACACTTCTCGGTGCGCTTCCCCGAATGCCGTGCATCGAGCGTGCGACGAGATTACCCGACTCCAAAGCGTGGTAATGATCGTGCACTTGTTCCACGTCACCTAAGATGAGAATCCAAAGTGCAACAAAATTTTTTGCACACTTCTAGTGCGCTTCCGAAAAGCCGTGCATCGAGCGTGCAACGAGATTACCACTAACTCCAAACGTTGCAACGATCATGCAATTGTTCCACGTCACCTAAGATGAGCATCCGGTGCAACAAAATTTTTTTTGCACACTTGTGGTGCGCTTTTGAAAGCCGTGCATCGAGCGTGTGATGAGATTACCGCTGACTCCAACTGTTGTAACGACCGTGCCCTTGTTCCACGTCACCTAAGACGAGCATCTGGTGCAACAAAATTTTTTTGCACAATTCCGGTGCGCTTCCCGAATGCCGTGCATCGAACGTGCGACGAGATTACCACTGACTCCAAACGTGGAAACGATCGTGCACTTGTTCCCCGTCACCTAAGATAAGCATCCGGTGCAACAAATTTTATTTGCACACTTGTGGTGCGCTTCACGAAAGTCGTGCATCAAACGTGTGATGAGATTACCACTGACTCCAAACGTGGTAATGATCGTGCACTTGTTCCACGTCACCTAAGATGAGAATCCAGTGCAACAAAATTTTTTTGCACACTTCTAGTGCGCTTCGAAAAGCCGTGCATCGAGCGTGCAACGAGATTACCACTAACTCCAAACGTTGCAACGATCATGCAATTGTTCCACGTCACCTAAGATGAGCATCCGGTGCAACAAAATTTTTTTGCACACTTGTGGTGCGCTTTCGAAAGCCGTGCATCGAGCGTGTGATGAGATTACCGCTGACTCCAAGCGTTGTAACGACCGTGCCCTTGTTCCACGTCACCTAAGACGAGCATCCGGTGCAACAAAATTTTTTTGCACACTTCGGTGCGCTTCCCGAATGCCGTGCATCGAGCGTGCGACGAGATTACCACCCGACTCCAAACGTGGAAACGATCGTGCACTTGTTCCACGTCACCTAAGATAAGCATCCGGTGCAACAAATTTTATTTGCACACTTGTGGTGCGCTTCACGAAAAGCTGTGCATCAAGCGTGTGATGAGATTACCACGGACTCAAACGTGGTAACGACCGTGCACTTGTGCGACGTCGCCTAAGATGAGCATCCGATGCAACAAAATTTTTTGCTCACTTCGGTGCACTTTCGAAAGCCTGCATCAAACATGTGATGAGATTACCACTAACTCCAAACGTGGTAACGACCGTGCACTTGTTCCCCGTCACCTAACATGACCATCCGTGCAACAAATTTTTTTTTGCAAACTTTTGGTGCGCTTCTCGAAAGCCATGCATCGAGCGTGCGATGAGATTACCAATGACTCCAAATGTGGTAACGACCGTGCACTCGTTCCACGTCACCTAAGACGAGCATCGGTGCAACAAAATTTTTTTGCACACTTACGGTGCGCTTCTCGAATGCCGTGCATCGAAGCGTGCGACGAGATTGCCCGCGACTCCAAACGTGGTAACGATCGTGCACTTGTTCCACGTCACCTAAGATGAGCATCCGGTGCAACAAATTTTTTTTTTTGCACACTTGTGGTGCGCTTCACGAAAAGCTGTGCATCGAGCGTGTGATGAGATTACCACAGACTCCAAACGTGGTAACGACCCGGCGCGACTTGTTCGGCGTCACCTAAGATGAGCATCCGATGCAACAAAATTTTTTTGCTCACATCAGTGGTGCGCTTCTCGAAAGCTGTGCATTAAAGCGTGCAATGAGATTACCACTAACTCCAAACGTGATAACGACTGTGCACTTGTTCCACGTCACCTAAGATGAGCATCTGGTGCAACAAAAATTTTTTGCACACTTCTGGTGCGCTTCCCGAATGCCGTGCATCGAAGCGTGCGACGAGATTACCACCGACTCCAAACGTGGTAACGATTGTGCACTTGTTCCACGTCACCTAAGATAAGAATCCGGTGCAACAAAATTTTTTTTGCACACTTCTAGTGCGCTTCGAAAACCGTGCATCGAGCGTGCAACGAGATTACCACTAACTCCAAACGCTGTAACGATCATGCAATTGTTCCACGTCACCTAAGATGAGCATCCGGTGCAACAAAATTTTTTTTTGCAAACTTGTGGTGCGCTTCCCGAAAAGCCGTGCATCGAGCGCGTGATGAGATTACCACCGACTCCAAATGTTGTAACGACCGTGCACTTGTTCCACATCACCTAAGGCGAGCATCCGGTGCAACCAAAATTTTTTGCACACTTACGGTGCGCTTCGAATGCCGTGCATCGAGCGTGCGACGAGATTACCACCGACTCCAAACGTGGTAATGATCGTGCACTTGTTCCACGTCACCTAAGATGAGAATCCAGTGCAACAAAATTTTTTTTGCACACTTCTAGTGCGCTTCGAAAGCCGTGCATCGAGCGTGCAACGAGATTACCACTAACTCCAAGCGTTGCAACGATCATGCAATTGTTCCACGTCACCTAAGATGAGCATCCGGTGCAACAAAATTTTTTTTTGCACACTTGTGGTGGGCTTTTACGAAAGCCGTGCATCGAAAGTGTGATGAGATTACCGCCGACTCCAAATGTTGTAACGACCGTGCCCTTGTTCCACGTCACCTAAGGCGAGCATCTGGTGCAACAAAATTTTTTTGCACAATTCGGTGCGCTTCGAATGCCGTGCATCGAACGTGCGACGAGATTACCACCGACTCCAAACGTGGAAACGATCGTGCACTTGTTCCCCGTCACCTAAGATAAGCATCCGGTGCAACAAATTTTATTTGCACACTTGTGGTGCGCTTCACGAAAGCTGTGCATCAAACGTGTGATGAGATTACCACAGACTCCAAACGTGGTAACGACCGTGCACTTGTGCGGCGTCGCCTAAGATGAGCCTCCGATGCAACAAAATCTTTTTTGCTCACTTACGGTGCACTTCTCGAAAGCCTGCATCAAACATGCGATGAGATTACCACTAACTCCAAACGTGGTAACGACCGTGCACTTGTTCCACGTCACCTAAGATGACCATCTGTGCAACAAATTTTTTTTTTTGCACACTTTTGGTGCGCTTCTCGAAAGCCATGCGTCGAGCGTGCGATGAGATTACCAATGACTCCAAACGTGGTAATGACCGTGCACTTGTTCCACGTCACCTAAGATGAGCATCCGGTGCAACAAAATTTTTTGCACACTTACGGTGCGCTTCCCAAGAGCTGTGCATTGAGCGTGCGACGAGATTACCATTGACTCCAAACGCGGTAACGACCATGCACTTGTTCCACGTCACCTAAGATGAGCATCGAAAGCAACAGAATTTTTTTGCACACTTCAGTGCGCTTCCGAAAGCCGTGGATCGAACATGCGACAAGATTACCACTAACTCCAAACGTGGTAACGACCGTGCACTTATTCCACATCACCTAATATGAGAATCCGGTGCAACAAAATTTTTTTGCACACTTGTGGTGCGTTTCCGAAAGCCGTGCATTGAGCGTGCGACAAGATTACCACCGACTCCAAACATGGTAACGACCGTGCACTTGTTCCACGTCACCTAAGACGAGCATCTGGTGCAACAAAATTTTTTGCACACTTCGGTGCGCTTCTCGAATGCCCGTGCATCGAAGCGTGCGACGAGAGTGCCACCGACTCCAAACGTGGTAACGATCGTGCACTTGTTCCATGTCACCTAAGATGAGCATCGATTGCAACAAATTTTTTTTGCACACTTGTGGTGCGCTTCCGAAATCTGTGCATCGAGCGTGTGATGAGATTACGACAGACTCCAAACGTGGTAACGACCGTGCACTTGTTCGGCGTCACCTAAGATGAGCATCCGATGCAACAAAATTTTTTTGCTCACATGTGGTGCGCTTCTCGAAAGCCGTGCATTAAACGTGCGATGAGATTACCACTAACTCCAAACGTGATAACGACGTGCACTTGTTCCACGTCACCTAAGATGAGCATCCGGTGCAACAAAATTTTTTTGCACACTTACAGTGCGCCCCGAGTGCCGTGCATCGAACGTGCGACGAGATTACCACCGACTCCAAACGTGGTAACGATCGTGCACTTGTTCCACGTCACCTAAGATAAGAATCCGGTGCGACAAAATGTTTTTGCACACTTCTAGTGCGCTTCGAAAACCGTGCATCGAGCGTGCAACGAGATTACCACTAACTCCAAACGTTGTAACGATCATGCAATTGTTCCACGTCACCTAAGATGAGCATCCGGTGCAACAAAATTTTTTGCAAACTTGTGGTGCGCTTCCCGAAAAGCCGTGCATCGAACGCGTGATGAGATTACCACTGAATCCAAAGCGTTGTAACGACCGTGCACTTGTTCCACATCACCTAAGACGAGCATCTGGTGCAACCAAAATTTTTTGCACACTTCTGGTGCGCTTCCCGAATGCCGTGCATCGATAATGCGACGAGATTACCACCGACACCAAACGTGGTAACGATCGTGCACTTGTTCCACGTCACCTAAGATGAGAATTCAGTGCAACAAAATTTTTTTCACACTTCTAGTGCGCTTCGAAAGCCGTGCATCGAGCGTGCAACGAGATTACCACTAACTCCAAACGTTGCAACGATCATGCAATTGTTCCACGTCACCTAAGATGAGCATCCGGTGCAACAAAATTTTTTGCACACTTGTGGTGGGCTTTTCAAAGCCGTGCATCGAACGTGTGATGAGATTACCGCTGACTCCAAATGTTGTAACGGCCGTGCCCCTGTTCCACGTCACCTAAGGCGAGCATCCGGTGCAACAAAATTTTTTTGCACAATTCCGCACGCCGTGCATCGAACGTGCGACGAGATTACCACCCGACTCCAAAGCGTGGAAACGATCGTGCACTTGTTCCACGTCACCTAAGATAAGCATCCGGTGCAACAAATTTTATTTGCACACTTGTGGTGCGCTTCCCGAAAAAGCGTGCATCAAAGCGTGTGATGAGATTACCACGGACTCAAAACGTGGTAACGACCGTGCACTTGTGCGACGTCGCCTAAGATGAGCATCCGATGCAACAAAAATTTTTTGCTCACTTCGGTGCACTTTCGAAAAGCCTGCATCAAACATGCGATGAGATTACCACTAACTCCAAGCGTGGTAACGACCGTGCACTTGTTCCACGTCTCCTAAGATGACCATCCCGTGCAACAAATTTTTTTGCATACTTCTAGTGCGCTTCCCGAAAACCATGCATCGAACGTGCAACGAGATTACCACTAACTCCAAACGTTGTAACGATCATGCAATTGTTCCACGTCACCTAAGATTGGCATCCGGTGCAACAAAATTTTTTTTGCAAACTTGTGGTGCGCTTCCGAAAAAGCCGTGCATCGAACGCATGATGAGATTACCACCGACTCCAAACGTTGTAACGACCGTGCACATGTTCCACGTCACCTAAGACGAGCATCTAGTGCATCAAAATTTTTTGCACACTTCTGGTGCGCTTCCCGAATGCCGTGCATCGAACGTGCGACGAGATTACCACTGACTCCAAACGTGGTAACGATCGTGCACTTGTTCCACGTCACCTAAGATGAGCGTCCGGTGCAACAAAATTTTTTTGCACACTTCTAGTGCGCTTCCCGAAAGCCGTGCATCGAACGTGCAATGAGATTACCACTAACTCCAAAAGTTGTAACGATCAAGCACTTGTTCCACGTAACCTAAGATGAGCGTCCGGTGCAACAAAATTTTTTTGCACACTTGTGGTGTGTTTCCCAAAAGCCGTGCATCGAATGTGCGACGAGATTACCACTAACTCCAAACATGGTAACGACCGTGCACTTGTTCCACGTCAGCTAAGATGAGCATCCGGTGCAACAAAATTTTTTTGCAAACTTGTGGTGCGCTTCCCGAAAGCCGTGTTTCGAACAGCGTGATGAGATTACCACCGACTCCAAACGTTGTAACGACCCGTGCACTTGTTCCACATCACCTAAGACGCGCATGCGGTGCAACAAAATTTTTTGCACACTTCGGTGCGCTTCGAATGCCGTGCATCGAGCGTGCGACGAGATTACCACCGACTCCAAGCGTGGTAACGATCGTGCACTTGTTCCACTCACCTAAGATGAGAATCCGGTGCAACAAAATTTTGTGCACACTTCTAGTGCGCTTCCCGAAAGCCGTGCATCGAGCGTGCAACGAAATTACCACTAACTCCAAACGTTGTAACGATCACGCAATTGTTCCACGTCACCTAAGATGAGCATCCGGTGCAACAAAATTTTTTTTGCAAACTTGTGGTGCGCTTCTCGGGAAGCCGTGCATCGAACAGCGTGATGAGATTACCCGCCCGACTCCAAACGTGGTAACGATCGTGCACTTGTTCCACGTCACCTAAGATGAGAATCCGGTGCAACAAAATTTTTTTGCACACTTCTAGTGCGCTTCCCGAAAGCCGTGCATCGAACGTGCGACGAGATTACCACTGACTCCAAACGTGGTAACGATCGTGCACTTGTTCCACGTCACCTAAGATAAGCATCCGGTGCAACAAATTTTATTTGCACACTTGTGGTGCGCTTCCTGAAAGCTGTGCATCAAACGTGTGATGAGATTACCACAGACTCCAAACGTGGTAACGACCGTGCACTTGTGCGGCGTCGCCTAAGATGAGCATCCGATGCAACAAAATTTTTTGCTCACTACGGAGCACTTCTCGAAAGCCTGCATCAAACATGCGATGAGATTACCACTAAATCCAAACGTGGTAACGACCGTGCACTTGTTCCACGTCACCTAAGATGACCATCCCGTGCAACAAATTTTTTTTTGCACACTTTTGGTGCGCTTCTCAAAAGCCATGCATCGAACGTGCGATGAGATTACCAATGACTCCAAACGTGGTAACGACCGTGCACTTGTTCCACGTCACCTAAGATGAGCATCCGGTGCAACAAAATTTTTTGCACACTTCTGGTGCGCTTCCCAAGAGCTGTGCATTGAGCGTGCGACAAGATTACCATTGACTCAAACGCGGTAACGACCATGCACTTGTTCCACGTCGCCTAAGATGAGCATCCGATTGCAACACAATTTTTTTGCACACTTCCGGTGCGCTTCCCGAAAGCCGTGGATCGAGCGTGCGACAAGATTACCACTAACTCCAAATGTGGTAACCACCGTGCACTTATTCCACGTCACCTAAGATGAGAATCCGGTGCAACAAAATTTTTTGCACACTTGTGGTGCGTTTGCCTAAAGCCGTGCATTGAGCGTGCGACAAGATTACCACCGACTCCAAACATGATAACGACCGTGCACTTGTTCCACGTCACCTAAGACGAGCATCACGGTGCAACAAAATTTTTTTGCACACTGGCTGGTGCGCTTCTCGAATGCCGTCCATCGAGCGTGCGGCGAGATTGCCGCCCGACTCCAAAGCGTGGTAACGATCGTGCACTTGTTCCACGTCCCCTAAGATGAGCATCCGGTGCAACATTTTTTTTTTTTTGCGGACTTGTGGTGCGCTTCACGAAAAAGCTGTGCATCGAGCGTGTGATGAGATTACCACAGACTCCAAAGCGTGGTAACGACCGTGCACTTGTTCGGCGTCACCTAAGATGAGCATCCGATGCAACAAAAAATTTTTTGCTCACATCCGGTGCGCTTCGAAAGCCGTGCATTAAGCGTGCGATGAGATTACCACTAACTCCAAACGTGATAACGGCGTGCACTTGTTCCACGTCACCTAAGATGATGAGCATCCGGTGCAACAAAATTTTTTTGCACACTTCTAGTGCGCTTCCCGAATGCCGTGCATCGAGCGTGCGAGGAGATTACCACCGACTCCAAACGTGGTAACGATCGTGCACTTGTTCCACGTCACCTGAGATGGGAATCCGGTGCAACAAAATTTTTTTGCACACTTCTAGTGCGCTTTCGAAAACCGTGCATCGAGCGTGCAACGAGATTACCACTAACTCCAAACGTTGTAACGATCATGCAATTGTTCCACGTCACCCGAGATGAGCATCCGGTGCAACAAAATTTTTTGCAAACTTGTGGTGCGCTTCCCGAATGCCGTGCGTCGAAGCAGCGTGATGAGATTACCACTGACTCCAAACGTTGTAACGACCGTGCACTTGTTCCACGTCACCTAAGACGAGCATCCGGTGCAACCAAAATTTTTGCACACTTTGGTGCGCTTTCCGAATGTCGTGCATCGAGCGTGCGACGAGATTACCACCGACTCAAAGCGTGGTAACGATCGTGCACTTGTTCCACGTCACCTAAGATGAGAATCCGGTGCAACAAAATTTTTTTGCACACTTCTAGTGCGCTTCCGAAAGCCGTGCATCGAGCGTGCAACGAGATTACCACTAACTCCAAAGCGTTGCAACGATCATGCAATTGTTCCACGTCACCTAAGATGAGCATCCGGTGCAACAAAATTTTTTTGCACACTTCGGTGCACTTCTCGAAAAGCCTGCATCAAACATGCGATGAGTTTACCACTAAATCCAAACGTGGTAACGACCGTGCACTTGTTCCACGTCACCTAAGATGACCATCCCGTGCAACAAATTTTTTTTTTGCACACTTTTTGCGCGCTTCTCAAAAGCCATGCATCGAGCGTGCGATGAGATTACCAATGACTCCAAACGTGGTAACGACCGTGCACTTGTTCCACGTCACCTAAGATGAGCATCCGGTGCAACAAAATTTTTGCACACTTCTGGTGCGCTTCCCAAAGAGCCGTGCATTGAACGTGCGACAAGATTACCATTGACTCCAAACGCGGTAACGACCATGCACTTGTTCCACGTCGCCTAAGATGAGCATCAGTGCAACACAATTTTTTTGCACACTTCTGCTGCGCTTCCGAAAAGCCGTGGATCGAACGTGCGACAAGATTACCACTAACTCCAAATGTGGTAACGACCGTGCACTTATTCCACGTCACCTAAGATGAGAATCCGGTGCAACAAAATTTTTTTGCACACTTGTGGTGCGTTGCCTAAAAGCCGTGCATTGAGCGTGCGACAAGATTACCACCGACTCCAAACATGATAACGACCGTGCACTTGTTCCACGTCACCTAAAGGCGAGCATCTGGTGCAACAAAATTTTTTGCACTGCGCTGGTGCGCTTCTCGAATGCCGCCCATCGAGCGTGCGGCGAGATTGCCACCGACTCCAAACGTGGTAACGATCGTGCACTTGTTCCACGCCCCTAAGATGAGCATCCGGTGCAACAATTTTTTTGCACACTTGTGGTGCGCTTCCCGAAAGCTGTGCATCGAGCGTGTGATGAGATTACCCGCAGACTCCAAACGTGGTAACGACCGTGCACTTGTTCGACGTCACCTAAGATGAGCATCCGATGCAACAAAATTTTTTGCTCACATCTGGTGCGCTTCTCGAAAGCCGTGCATTAAAGCGTGCGATGAGATTACCACTAACTCCAAACGTGATAACGACTGTGCACTTGTTCCACGTCACCTAAGATGAGCATCCGGTGCAACAAAATTTTTTTGCACACTTCTAGTGCGCTTCCCGAATGCCGTGCATCGAACGTGCGAGGAGATTACCACTCGACTCCAAAGCGTGGTAACGATCGTGCACTTGTTCCACGTCACCTAAGATGAGAATCCGGTGCAACAAAATTTTTTGCACACTTCTAGTGCGCTTTCCGAAAACCGTGCATCGAGCGTGCAACGAGATTACCACTAACTCCAAACGTTGTAACGATCATGCAATTGTTCCACGTCACCCGAGATGAGCATCCGGTGCAACAAAATTTTTTGCAAACTTGTGGTGCGCTTCCCGAATGCCGCGTGCGTCGAACGCGTGATGAGATTACCACCGACTCCAAACGTTGTAACGACCGTGCACTTGTTCCACATCACCTAAGACGAGCATCTGGTGCAACCAAAATTTTTGCACACCGGTGCGCTTCACGAATGTCGTGCATCGAACGTGCGACGAGATTACCATCGACTCCCAAACGTGGTAACGATCGTGCACTTTTTCCACGTCACCTAAGATGAGAATCCAGTGCAACAAAATTTTTTTGCACACTTCTAGTGCGCTTCCGAAAGCCCGTGCATCGAGCGTGCAACGAGATTACCACTAACTCCAAACGTTGCAACGATCATGCAATTGTTCCACGTCACCTAAGATGAGCATCCGGTGCAACAAAAATTTTTTGCACACTTCGGTGCACTTTCGAAAAGCCTGCATCAAACATGCGATGAGTTTACCACTAAATCCAAACGTGGTAACGACCGTGCACTTGTTCCACGTCACCTAAGATGACCATCCGTGCAACAAATTTTTTTTTTGCACACTTTTGGTGCGCTTCTCAAAAGCCATGCATCGAGCGCACGATGAGATTACCAATGACTCCAAACGTGGTAACGACCCTGCACTTGTTCCACGTCACCTAAGATGAGCATCCGGTGCAACAAAATTTTTTGCACACTTCTGGTGCGCTTCCCAAGAGCTGTGCATTGAACGTGCGACAAGATTACCATTGACTCCAAACGCGGTAACGACCATGCACTTGTTCCACGTCACCTAAGATGAGCATCCAAAGGCAACACAATTTTTTTGCACACTTCGGGCGCGCCGAAAAAAGCCGTGGATCGAACGTGCGACAAGATTACCAATAACTCCAAATGTGGTAACGACCGTGCACTTATTCCACGTCACCTAAGATGAGAATCCGGTGCAACAAATTTTTTTTTTGCACACTTGTGGTGCGTTTGCCTAAAGCCGTGCATTGAACGTGCGACAAGATTACCACTGACTCCAAACATGATAACGACCGTGCACTTGTTCCACGTCACCTAAGACGAGCATCCGGTGCAACAAAATTTTTTTGCACACTTCGTGCGCTTCTCGAATGCCGCCCATCGAACGTGCGACGAGATTGCCACCGACTCCAAACGTGGTAACGATCGTGCACTTGTTCCACGCCCCTAAGATGAGCATCCGTGCAACAATTTTTTTTTTTGCACACTTGTGGTGCGCTTCGAAAAGCTGTGCATCGAACGTGTGATGAGATTACCACAGACTCCAAACCTGGTAACGACCGTGCACTTGTTCGACGTCACCTAAGATGAGCATCCGATGCAACAAAATTTTTTGCTCACATCCGTGCGCTTCTCGAAAAGCCGTGCATTAAACGTGCGATGAGATTACCACTAACTCCAAACGTGATAACGACCGTGCACTTGTTCCACGTCACCTAAGATGAGCATCCGGTGCAACAAAATTTTTTGCACACTTCTAGTGCGCTTCCCGAATGCCCGCATCGAACGTGCGAGGAGATTACCATCGACTCCAAACGTGGTAACGATCGTGCACTTGTTCCACGTCACCTAAGATGAGAATCCGGTGCAACAAAATTTTTTTGCACACTTCTAGTGCGCTTTCGAAAAACCGTGCATCGAACGTGCAACGAGATTACCACTAACTCCAAACGTTGTAACGATCATGCAATTGTTCCACGCCACCCGAGATGAGCATCCGGTGCAACAAAATTTTTTGCAAACTTGTGGTGCGCTTCCCGAATGCCGTGCGTCGAACGCGTGATGAGATTACCACTGACTCCAAACGTTGTAACGACCGTGCACATGTTCCACATCACCTAAGACGAACATCTGGTGCAACAAATTTTTTTTGCACACTTCTAGTGCGCTTCCCGAATGCCGTGCATCGAACGCGTGCGAGGAGATTACCACCGACTCCAAACGTGGTAACGATCGTGCACTTGTTCCACGTCACCTAAGATGAGAATCGGTGCAACAAAATTTTTTGCACACTTCTAGTGCGCTTTCCGAAAACCATGCATCGAACGTGCAACGAGATTACCACTAACTCCAAACGTTGTAACGATCATGCAATTGTTCCACGTCACCTGAGATGAGCATCCGGTGCAACAAAATTTTTTGCAAACTTGTGGTGCGCTTCCCCGAATGCCGTGCGTCCGAACAGCGTGATGAGATTACCACCGACTCCAAACGTTGTAACGACCGTGCACTTGTTCCACATCACCTAAGATGAGCATCCGGTGCAACCAAAAATTTTTGCACACTTCTGGTGCGCTCGAATGTCGTGCATCGAAGCGTGCGACGAGATTACCACCGACTCCAAACGTGGTAACGATCGTGCACTTGTTCCACGTCACCTAAGATGAGAATCCGGTGCAACAAAATTTTTTGCACACTTCTAGTGCGCTTCCCGAAAGCCGTGCATCGAACGTGCAACGAGATTACCACTAACTCCAAACGTTGCAACGATCATGCAATTGTTCCACGTCACCTAAGATGAGCATCCGGTGCAACAAAATTTTTTTGCACACTTCTGGTGCACTTCTCGAAAGCCTGCATCAAACATGCGATGAGTTTACCACTAAATCCAAACGTGGTAACGACCGTGCACTTGTTCCACGTCACTTAAGATGACCATCCCGTGCAACAAATTTTTTTTTGCACACTTTTGGTGCGCTTCTCAAAAGCCATGCATCGAACGTGCGATGAGATTACCAATGACTCCAAACGTGGTAACGACCGTGCACTTGTTCCACGTCACCTAAGATGAGCATCCGGTGCAACAAAATTTTTTGCACACTTCTGGTGCGCTTCCCAAGAGCTGTGCATTGAAGCGTGCGACAAGATTACCATTGACTCCAAACGCGGTAACGACCATGCACTTGTTCCACGTCACCTAAGATGAGCATCGATTGCAACACACAATTTTTTGCACACTTCTCCGGCGCTTCCCGAAAGCCGTGGATCGAGCGTGCGACAAGATTACCAATAACTCCAAATGTGGTAACGACCGTGCACTTATTCCACGTCACCTAAGATGAGAATCCGGTGCAACAAAATTTTTTTGCACACTTGTGGTGCGTTTGCCTAAAGCCGTGCATTGAACGTGCGACAAGATTACCACTGACTCCAAACATGATAACGACCGTGCACTTGTTCCACGTCACCTAAGACGAGCATCCGGTGCAACAAAATTTTTTGCACACTTCTGGTGCGCTTTCGAATGCCGTCCATCGAACGTGCGACGAGATTGCCACCGACTCCAAACGTGGTAACGATCGTGCACTTGTTCCACGTCCCCTAAGATGAGCATCCGGTGCAACAATTTTTTTTTGCACACTTGTGGTGCGCTTCCCGAAAGTCGTGCATCGAACGTGTGATGAGATTACCACAGACTCCAAACGTGGTAACGACCGTGCACTTATTCGACGTCACCTAAGATGAGCATCCGATGCAACAAAAATTTTTTGCTCACATCCGGTGCGCTTCGAAAAGCCGTGCATTAAACGTGCGATGAGATTACCACTAACTCCAAACGTGATAACGCGTGCACTTGTTCCACGTCACCTAAGATGAGCATCTGGTGCAACAAAATTTTTTTTGCACACTTGTGGAGCGCTTCCCGAAAACCGTGCATCGAACGTGCAACGAGATTACCACTGACTCCAAACGTTGTAACGATCATGCAATTGTTCCACATCACCTAAGATGAGCATCCGGTGCAGCAAAATTTTTTTGCAAACTTGTGGAGCGCTTCAAAAGCCGTGCATCGAACGCGTGATGAGATTACCATCGACTCCAAACGTTGTAACGACCGTGCACAAGTTCCACGTCACCTAAGACGAGCATCTGGTGCAACAAAATTTTTTTGCACACTTCTAGTGCGCTTCCCGAATGCCGTGCATCGAACGTGCGACGAGATTACCACTAACTTCAAAAGTTGTAACGATCAAGCACTTGTTCCACGTCACCTAAGATGAGCGTCCGGTGCAACAAAATTTTTTTGCACACTTGTGGAGTGTTTCCCAAAAGCCGTGCATCGAATGTGCGACGAGATTACCACTAACTCCAAACATGGTAACGACCGTGCACTTGTTCCACGTCAGCTAAGATGAGCGTCCGGTGCAACAAAATTTTTTTGCAAACTTGTGGTGCGCTTCCCGAAAGCCGTTGATGTGAACCCGTTAGGGTTTTTGCCCGATCTTTCGATGAGAGGCGTGGGATAACTCGATTGGTGAATGGAGATGACGTTCACGGCTCGACTACAGCCTTCCAAGACTGCGCCTTAGCAACCGATACACCACCCCAATGGCTGTCACGATCTTGTGGAGCGCAACACCCGGCCACTAGGGCACTCGTCCTGCAAGCAATCGAAGAACCAGCAAGAACAAGTAGAACAAGCACTGAATTAATAAATATAAATGAAGGTTTCAACTCAATCTCCAATGAAGTGGGGTTCCGAAGACAAGAAGACGGGCGGCTGATCCAGCACGCGCGCTTACAAGCAAGTAGCGAAGGCTAAACTTGATCTAAACAAAACCCAATCTGTTTGTGGCGGCTATGGGGGTATATGAGAGGGTAGAGGACGTCCTTGACCTGGTATAGGTCGTCCCACAACCCTAGGACGCGCCCTTATTGGGCCCCACTTGATACACGGCCCATCAGGCAACAATCAGGTGACACAGCACCCTGGACAGGAAAAGGTCTCTGTATTAAATCGATGATTCCGGCCGCCTCGGAGAAGATATGGACATGATTCTGGATCCATATGAAAGTAGACTTTATAAGCTTTCCATGAAGTACTAGAACATCCCAATCGGAGTCTATATGAAGTCGTGGTGGCCCGTGCAAGCTGGAGTTGTTCTGCAGTCCGAATCCAATTCCAAAACGTGTTGGATTTGGACTCTTTTTTTCCCCTGTGCCAAAGGTGACGTGGTGGCTTGGTGGAGGACATTATGGATACTTGGACCTGGTCCCCAATCAACCTCATGAACCATCCATGCTTCCCGGATGCGATCCACTCTACTCTTGATCCATGTAAGCACTACTGAAAATGAAAACAAAGACACTTTCTGGTGCAGCAACAATTCATCAAATATATAGAATGTAAACCTAACATGGATTAACTTCACCTTTGGTTTAGAAGTGGTTAACTTGATCATATCTGAGCTGGTGATGTTCTCATCAGCCGTGCATCGAACGCGTGATGAGATTACCACTGACTCCAAACGTTGTAACGACCGTGCACATGTTCCACATCACCTAAGACGAACATCTGGTGCAACAAATTTTTTTGCACACTTCGTGCGCTTCCCGAATGCTGTGCATCGAACGTGCGACGAGATTACCATCGACTCCAAACGTGGTAACGATCGTGCACTTGTTCCACTCACATAAGATGAGAATCCCGGTGCAACAAAATTTTTTGCACACTTCTAGTGCGCTTCCCAAAAGCCGTGCATCGAGCGTGCAACGAAATTACCACTAACTCCAAACGTTGTAACGATCATGCAATTGTTCCACGTCACCTAAGATGAGCATCCGGTGCAACAAAATTTTTTTGCAAACTTGTGGTGCGCTTCCCGAAAAGCCATGCATCGAACGCGTGATGAGATTACCACTGACTCCAAACGTAGTAACGACCGTGGAATTGTTCCACATCACCTAAGACGAGCATCCGGTGCAACAAAATTTTTTGCACACTTCAGTGCGCTTCGAATGCCGTGAATCAAATGTGCGACGAGATTACCATCGACTCCAAACGTGGTAACGATCGTGCACTTGTTCCACGTCACCTAAGATGAGAATCCGGTACAACAAAATTTTTTTGCACACTTCTAGTGCGCTTCCCGAAAAAGCCGTGCATCAAGCGTGCAACGAGATTACCACTAACGCCAAACATTGTAACGATCATGCACTTGTTCCACGTCACCTAAGATGAGCATCGGTGCAACAAAATTTTTTGCACACTTCTGGTGCGCTTCCCAAGAGCCGTGCATTGAACGTGCGACGAGATTTACCCGACTCCAAACGTGGTAACGACCGTGCACTTGTTCCACGTCACCTAAGATGAGCATCCGATTGCAACACAATTTTTTTGCACACTTCTGGTGCGCTTCCCGAAATCCGTGCATCGAACGTGCGACGAGATTACCACTAACTCCAGACGTGGTAATGACCGTGCACTTATTCCACGTCACCTAAGATGAGAATCCGGTGCCACAAAATTTTTTTGCACACTTCTAGTGCGCGCTTCCCAAAAGCCGTGCATCGAAGCGTGCAACGAGATTACCACCAACTCCAAACGTTGTAACGATCGTGCACTTGTTCCACATCACCTAAGATGAGCATCCGGTGCAACAAAATTTTTTGCTCACATCTGGTGCGCTTTCGAAAAGCCGTGCATTAAACGTGCGATGAGATTACCACTAACTCCAAACGTGATAACGACCGTGCACTTGTTCCACGTCACCTAAGATGAGCATCCGGTGCAACAAAATTTTTGCACACTTCGGGTGCGCTTCCCAAGAGCTGTGCATTGAACGTGCGGCGAGAGATTACCATTGACTCCAAACGCGGTAACGACCATGCAATTGTTCCACGTCACCTAAGATGAGCATCCGGTGCAACACAATTTTTTTTGCACACTTCGGTGCGCTCCCAAAAGCCGTGGATCGAGCGTGCGACAAGATTACCACTAACTCCAAACGTGGTAACGACCGTGCACTTATTCCACGTCACCTAAGATGAGAATCCGGTGCAACAAAATTTTTTGCACACTTGTGGTGCGTTTCCGAAAGCCGTGCATTGAGCGTGCGACAAGATTACCACCGACTCAAACATAGTAACGACCGTGCACTTGTTCCACGTCACCTAAGACGAGCATCCGGTGCAACAAAAATTTTTTTGCACTTCACGGTGCGCTTCTCGAATGCCGTGCATCGAACGTGCAAAGAGATTGCCACTGACAACAAAACGTGGTAATGATCGTGCACTTGTTCCACGTCACCTAAGATGAGCATCCGGGGCAACAAATTTTTTTTGCCCACTTGTGGTGCGCTCTCGAAAAGCCGTGCATCGAACGTGTGATGAGATTACCACGGACTCCAAACGTGGTAACGACCGTGCACTTGTTCGACGTCACCTAAGATGAGCATCCGATGCAACAAAAATTTTTTGCTCACATCCGGTGCGCTTCTCTCGAAAGCCGTGCATTAAACGTGCGATGAGATTACCACTAACTCGAAACGTGATAACGACCGTGCACTTGTTCCACGTCACCTAAGATGAACATCCGGTGCAACAAAAATTTTTGCACACTTCGGTGCGCTCCCCGAATGCCGCATCGAACGTGCGACGAGATTACCACTCGCTCCAAACGTGGTAACGATCGCACTTGTTCCACGTCACCTAAGATGAGAATCCGGTGCAACAAAATTTTTTTGCACACTTCTAGTGCGCTTCGAAAACCGTGCATCGAGCGTGCAACGAGATTACCACTAACTCCAAACGTTGTAACGATCATGCAATTGTTCCACGTCACCTAAGATGAGCATCCCGGTGCAACAAATTTTTTTGCAAACTTGTGGTGCGCTTCCGAAAAACCGTGCATCGAAGCGGCGTGATGAGATTACCACCGACTCCAAACGTTGTAACGACCGTGCACATGTTCCACGTCACCTAAGACGAGCATCCGGTGCAACAAAATTTTTTTTGCACACTTCCGGTGCGCTTCCCGAATGCCGTGCATCGAACGTGCGCGACGAGATTACCACCGACTCCAAACATGGTAACGGCCGTGCACTTGTTCCACGCCGCCTAAGATGAGCATCCCGGTGCAACAAAATTTTTTGCAAACTTGTGGTGCGCGCTCCCGAAAAGCCGAGCATCGAACAGCGTGATGAGATTACCACCGACTCCGGACGTTGTAACGACCGTGAACTTGTTCCACATCACCTAAGACGAGCATCCGGTGCAACAAAATTTTTTGCACACTTCGTGCGCTTCTCGAATGCCGTGCATCGAACGCGTGCGACGAGATTACCATCGACTCCAAACGTGGTAACGATCGTGCACTTGTTCCACGTCACCTAAGATGAGAATCCGGTGCAACAAAATTTTTTTGCACACTTCAATCGCGCGCTTCCCGAAAGCCGTGCATCGAACGTGCAACGAAATTACCACTATCTCCAAACGTTGTAACGATCATGCAATTGTTCCACGTCTCCTAAGATGAGCATCCGGTGCAACAAAATTTTTTTTTGCAAACTTGTGGTGCGCTTCCCGAAAGCCGTGCATCGAACAGCGTGATGAGATTACCACCGACTCCAAACGTAGTAACGACCGTGCACTTGTTCCACATCACCTAAGACGCAGCATCCGGTGCAACAAAAATTTTTTGCACACTTCGTGCGCTTCCCGAATGCCGTGCATCGAGCGTGCGACGAGATTACCACCCGACTCCAAACGTGGTAACGATCGTGCACTTGTTCCACGTCACCTAAGATGAGAATCCGATGCAACAAAATTTTTTTGCACACTTCTTGTGCGGTTCCCGAAAGCCGTGCATCAAACGTGCAACGAGATTACCACTAACGCCAAACATTGTAACGATGATGCACTTGTTCCACGTCACCTAAGATGAGCATCTGGTGCAACAAAATTTTCTTGCACACTTGTGGTCCGCCTCCCGAAAAGCCGTGCATCGAACGTATGATGAGATTACCACCGACTCCAAACGTTGTAACGACCGTGCACTTGTTCCACGTCACCTAAGGCGAGCATCCGGTGCAACAAAATTTTTTGCACACTTCAGTGCGGTTCCGAATGCCGTGCATCGAACGCGTGCGATGAGATTACCACCGACTCCAAGCGTGGAAACGATCATGCATTTGTTCCACGTCACCTAAGATGAGCATCCAGTGCAACACAATTTTTTTGCACACTTCTAGTGCGCTTCCCGAAAGCCGTGCATCGAACGTGCGATGAGATTACCACTAACTCCAGACGTGGTAACGACCGTGCACTTATTCCACGTCACCTAAGATGAGAATCCGGTGCAACAAAAATTTTTTTTCACACTTCTAGTGCGCTTCCCAAAAAAGCCGTGCATCGAACGTGCAACGAGATTACCACCAACTCCAAACGTTGTAACGATCGTGCACTTGTTCCACGTCACCTAAGATGATCATCCGGTGCAACAAATTTTTTTGCACACTTTTTGGTGCGCTTCTCGAAAGCCATGCATCGAGCGTGCGATGAGATTACCAATGACTCCCAAACGTGGTAACGACCGTGCACTTGTTCCACGTCACCTAAGATGAGCATCCCGTGCAACAAAATTTTTTGCACACTTCTCGTGCGCTTCCCAAGATTTTGTGCATTGAACGTTCGACGATATTACCATTGACTCCAAACGCGGTAACGACCATGCACACTTGTTCCACGTCACCTAAGATGAGTATCCAGTGCAACACAATTTTTTTGCACACTTCGCGTGCGCTTCCCGAAAAGCCGTGGATCGAAGCGTGCGACAAGATTACTACTAACTCCAAACGTGGTAACGACCATGCACTTATTCCACGTCACCTTAGATGAGAATCCGGTGCAAAAAAATTTTTTTGCACACTTGTGGTGCGCTTGCCTAAAGCCGTGCATTGAACGTGCGACAAGATTACCACCGACTCCAAACAAGGTAACGACCGTGCACTTGTTCGACGTCACCAAAGACGCGAGCATCCGGTGCAACAAAATTTTTTGCACACTTCGGTGCGCTTCTCGAATGCCGCGGCATCGAACGTGCGACGAGTTTGCCATCGACTCCAAACGTGGTAACGACCGTGCACTTGTTCCACGTCACCTAAGATGAGCATCCGGTAACACAATTTTTTGCACACTTCTGTGCGCCCGAAAGCCGTGCATCGAGCGTGCAACGAGATTACCACCAACTCCAAACGTTGTAACGATCGTGCACTTGTTCCACGTCACCTAAGATGAGCATCCGGTGCAACAAAATTTTCTTGCACACTTGGGGTGCGTTTCCCCAAAGCCGTGCATCGAACGTGCGACGAGATTACCACCGACTCAAACATAGTAACGACCGTGCACTTGTTCCACGCCGCCTAAGATGAGCATCCGGTGCAACAAAAATTTTTTGCACACTTGTGGTCCGCCTCCCGAAAGCCGTGCATCGAACGTATGATGAGATTACCACCGACTCCAAACGTTGTAACGACCGTGCACTTGTTCGCGCCACCTAAGACGAGCATCCGGTGCAACAAAATTTTTTGCACACGCCGTGCGGTTCCCCGAATGCCGTGCATCGAACGTGCGGCGAGATTACCATCGACTCCAAGCGTGGAAACGATCATGCATTTGTTCCACGCCACCTAAGATGAGCATCCAAAGGTAACACAATTTTTTTGCACACTTCTAGTGCGCTTCCCGAAAGCCGTGCGAACGCGTGCGATGAGGTTACCACTAACTCCGGGCGTGGTAACGACCGTGCACTTATTCCACGTCACCTAAGATGAGAATCCGGTGCAACAAAATTTTTTCACACTTCTAGTGCGCTTCCCAAAAGCCGTGCATCGAACGTGCAACGAGATTACCACCAACTCCAAACGTTGTAACGATCGTGCACTTGTTCCACGTCACCTAAGATGATCATCCGGTGCAACAAATTTTTTTTTTGCACACTTTTGGTGCGCTTCTCGAAAGCCATGCATCGAACGCGTGCGATGAGATTACCAATGACTCCAAACGTGGTAACGACCGTGCACTTGTTCCACGTCACCTAAGATGAGCATCCCGTGCAACAAAATTTTTGCACACTTCGTGCGCTTCCCAAGAGCTGTGCATTGAACGTTCGACGATATTACCATTGACTCCAAACGCGGTAACGACCATGCACTTGTTCCACGTCACCTAAGATGAGCATCCAAAGGCAACACAATTTTTGCACACTTCTCGTGCGCTTCCGAAAGCCGTGGATCGAACGCATGCGACAAGATTACCACTAACTCCAAACGTGGTAACGACCGTGCACTTATTCCACGTCACCTTAGATGAGAATCCGGTGCAACAAAATTTTTTGCACACTTGTGGTGCGTTGCCTAAAGCCGTGCATTGAACGTGCGACAAGATTACCACTGACTCCAAACATGGTAACGACCGTGCACTTGTTCGACGTCACCAAAGACGAGCATCTGGTGCAACAAAATTTTTTTGCACACTTCTGGTGCGCTTCTCGAATGCCGTGCATCGAACGTCGGCGACGAAGTTTGCCATCGACTCCAAACGTGGTAACGACCGTGCACTTGTTCCACGTCACCTAAGATGAGCATCCAAAGGCAACACAATTTTTTGCACACTTCGTGCGCTTCGAAAAGCCGTGCATCGAACGTGCAACGAGATTACCACCAACTCCAAACGTTGTAACGATCGTGCACTTGTTCCACGTCACCTAAGATGAGCATCTGGTGCAACAAAATTTTCTTGCACACTTGTGGTGCGTTTCCAAAAAGCCGTGCATCGAACGTGCGACGAGATTACCACCGACTCCAAACATAGTAACGACCGTGCACTTGTTCCACGCCGCCTAAGATGAGCATCCGGTGCAACAAAAATTTTTTGCACACTTGTGGTCCGCCTCCCGAAAAGCCGTGCATCGAACGTATGATGAGATTACCATCGACTCCAAACGTTGTAACGACCGTGCACTTGTTCCGCGCCACCTAAGACGAGCATCCGGTGCAACAAAATTTTTTGCACACTTCGGTGCGGTTCCCGAATGCCGTGCATCGAGCGTGCGACAGATTACCATCGACTCCAAGCGTGGAAACGATCATGCATTTGTTCCACGTCACCTAAGATGAGCATCCAAAGGCAACACAATTTTTTGCACACTTCTAGTGCGCTTCCAAAAGCCCGCATCGAGGCGTGCGATGAGGTTACCACTAACCTCAGGACGTGGTAACGACCGCGGCACTTATTCCACGTCACCTAAGACGAGCATCTGGTGCAACAAAATTTTTTTGCACACTTCTGGTGCGGTTCCCGAATGCCGTGCATCGAACGTGCGACGAGATTACCACTGACTCCAAGCGTGGAAACGATCATGCATTTGTTCCACGTCACCTAAGATGAGCATCCAAAGGTAACACAATTTTTTGCACACTTCTAGTGCGCTTCCCGAAAGCCGCATCGAACGCGATGAGGTTACCACTAACTCCGCACGTGGTAACGACCGCACTTATTCCACGTCACCTAAGATGAGAATCCGGTGCAACAAAAATTTTTTCACACTTCTAGTGCGCTTCCCAAAAGCCGTGCATCGAACGTGCAACGAGATTACCACCAACTCCAAACGTTGTAACGATCGTGCACTTGTTCCACGTCACCTAAGATGATCATCCGGTGCAACAAATTTTTTTTGCACACTTTTTGTGCGCTTCTCGAAAGCCATGCATCGAACGTGCGATGAGATTACCAATGACTCCAAACGTGGTAACGACCGTGCACTTGTTCCACGTCACCTAAGATGAGCATCCCGTGCAACAAAATTTTTGCACACTTCTCGTGCGCTTCCCAAGAGCTGTGCATTGAACGCTCGACGATATTACCATTGACTCCACGCGCAGTAACGACCATGCACTTGTTCCACGTCACCTAAGATGAGCATCCAAAGGTAACACAATTTTTTGCACACTTCGTGCGCCCCGAAAGCCGTGGATCGAACGTGCGACAAGATTACCACTAACTCCAAACGCGTGGTAACGACCGTGCACTTATTCCACGTCACCTTAGATGAGAATCCGGTGCAACAAAATTTTTTTGCACACTTGTGGTGCGCTTTGCCTAAAAGCCGCATTGAACGTGCGACAAGATTACCACCCGACTCCAAACATGGTAACGACCGTGCACTTGTTCGACGTCACCAAAGACGCAGCATCCGGTGCAACAAAATTTTTTGCACACTTCGGTGCGCTTCTCGAATGCCGCATCGAGCGCGGCGACCCAGTTTGCCACTCGACTCCAAACGTGGTAACGACCGTGCACTTGTTCCACGCCACCTAAGATGAGCATCCAAAGGCAACACAATTTTTTGCACACTTCGTGCGCTTCCCGAAAGCCGCATCGAACGTGCAACGAGATTACCACCAACTCCAAACGTTGTAACGATCGCGGCACTTGTTCCACGTCACCTAAGATGAGCATCCGGGTGCAACAAAATTTTCTTGCACACTTGTGGTGCGTTTCCGAAAAGCCGTGCATCGAACGCGCGACGAGATTACCACCGACTCCAAACATAGTAACGACCCGTGCACTTGTTCCACGTCGCCTAAGATGAGCATCCGGTGCAACAAAAAATTTTTGCACACTTGTGGTCCGCCTCCAAAGCCGTGCATCGAACGTATGATGAGATTACCACACCGACTCCAAACGTTGTAACGACCGTGCACTTGTTCCGCGCCACCTAAAGACGCAGCATCCGGTGCAACAAAATTTTTTGCACACTTCGTGCGGTTCCCGAATGCCGCATCGAACGTGCGACGAGATTACCACCGACTCCAAGCGTGGAAACGATCATGCATTTGTTCCACGTCACCTAAGATGAGCATCCAAAGGCAACACAATTTTTTGCACACTTCTAGTGCGCTTCCCGAAAGCCGTGCATCGAACGTGCGATGAGGTTACCACTAACTCCAGACGTGGTAACGACCGTGCACTTATTCCACGTCACCTAAGACGAGCATCTGGTGCAACAAAATTTTTTTGCACACTTCTGGTGCGGTTCCCGAATGCCGTGCATCGAACGTGCGATGAGATTACCACTCGACTCCAAGCGTGGAAACGATCATGCATTTGTTCCACGTCACCTAAGATGAGCATCCAAAGGCAACACAATTTTTTTGCACACTTCTAGTGCGCTTCCCGAAAAAGCCGTGCATCGAACGCGGCGATGAGATTACCACTAACTCCAGACGTGGTAACGACCCGTGCACTTATTCCACGTCACCTAAGATGAGAATCCCGTGCAACAAAAATTTTTTCACACTTCTAGTGCGCTTCCCAAAAGCCGCATCGAACGTGCAACGAGATTACCACCAACTCCAAACGTTGTAACGATCGTGCACTTGTTCCACGTCACCTAAGATGATCATCCGTGCAACAAATTTTTTTGCACACTTTTTGCGCTTCTCGAAAGCCATGCATCGAACGCGTGCGATGAGATTACCAATGACTCCAAACGTGGTAACGACCGTGCACTTGTTCCACGTCACCTAAGATGAGCATCCCGTGCAACAAAATTTTTTTGCACACTTCTCGTGCGCTTCCCAAGAGTCGTGCATTGAACGCTCGACGATATTACCATTGACTCCAAACGCGGTAACGACCATGCACTTGTTCCACGCCACCTAAGATGAGCATCCAAAGGTAACACAATTTTTTGCACACTTTGGTGCGCTTCCCGAAAGCCGTGGATCGAACGTGCGACAAGATTACCACTAACTCCAAACGTGGTAACGACCGTGCACTTATTCCACGTCACCTTAGATGAGAATCCGGTGCAACAAAATTTTTTTGCACACTTGTGGTGCGTTTGCCTAAAGCCGTGCATTGAACGTGCGACAAGATTACCACTGACTCCAAACATGGTAACGGCCGTGCACTTGTTCGACGTCACCAAAGACGGCGAGCATCCGTGCAACAAAATTTTTTTGCACACTTCTGGTGCGCTTCTCGAATGCCGTGCATCGAACGTGCGACGAGTTTGCCACTGACTCCAAACGTGGTAACGACCGTGCACTTGTTCCACGTCACCTAAGATGAGCATCCAGTGCAACACAATTTTTTTGCACACTTCGTGCGCTTCCCGAAAGCCCGCATCGAACGTGCAACGAGATTACCACCAACTCCAAACGTTGTAACGATCGTGCACTTGTTCCACGTCACCTAAGATGAGCATCGGTGCAACAAAATTTTCTTGCACACTTGTGGTGCGTTTCCGAAAAGCCGTGCATCGAACGATGCGGCGAGATTACCACCGACTCCAAACATAGTAACGACCGCGGCACTTGTTCCACGCCGCCTAAGATGAGCATCCGGTGCAACAAAAATTTTTGCACACTTGTGGTCCGCCCCGAAAGCCGTGCATCGAACGTATGATGAGATTACCACCGACTCCAAACGTTGTAACGACCGTGCACTTGTTCCACGCCACCTAAGACGAGCATCCGGTGCAACAAAATTTTTTTGCACACTGCGTGCGCTTCCCGAATGCCGTGCATCGAACGCGGCGCGACAGATTACCATCGACTCCAAAGCGTGGAAATGATCATGCATTTGTTCCACGTCACCTAAGATGAGCATCCAATTGCAACACAATTTTTTGCACACTTCTAGTGCGCTTCCCGAAAGCCGTGCATCGAATGTGCGATGAGATTACCACTAACTCCGGGCACGTGGTAACGACCGCGGCACTTATTCCACGCCACCTAAGATGAGAATCGGTGCAACAAAAATTTTTTCACACTTCTAGTGCGCTTCCCAAAAGCCGTGCATCGAACGTGCAACGAGATTACCACCAACTCCAAACGTTGTAACGATCGTGCACTTGTTCCACGTCACCTAAGATGACCATCCGGTGCAACAAATTTTTTTTGCACACTTTTTGCGCTTCTCGAAAGCCATGCATCGAACGTGCGATGAGATTACCAATGACTCCAAACGTGGTAACGACCGTGCACTTGTTCCACGTCACCTAAGATGAGCATCCCGTGCAACAAAATTTTTGCACACTTCTGGTGCGCTTCCCAAGAGCTGTGCATTGAACGTTCGATGAGATTACCATTGACTCCAAACGCGGTAACGACCATGCACTTGTTCCACGTCACCTAAGATGAGCATCCAGTGCAACACAATTTTTTTGGACACTTCGGGTGCGCTTCCAAAAAGCCGTGGATCGAACGTGCGACAAGATTACCACTAACTCCAAACGTGGTAACGACCGCACTTATTCCACGTCACCTTAGATGAGAATCCGGTGCAACAAAATTTTTTGCACACTTGTGGTGCGTTTGCCTAAAGCCGTGCATTGAACGTGCGACAAGATTACCAATCGACTCCAAACATGGTAACGACCGCGTGCACTTGTTCGACGTCACCAAAGACGAGCATCCGGTGCAACAAAATTTTTTGCACACTTCGCGGTGCGCTTCTCGAATGCCGTGCATCGAGCGCGTAAACGAAGTTTGCCACCGACTCCAAACGTGGTAACGACCGTTGCACTTGTTCCACGTCACCTAAGATGAGCATCCAGTGCAACACAATTTTTTTGCACACTTCTGGTGCGCTTCCCCGAAAGCCGTGCATCGAGCGTGCAACGAGATTACCACCAACTCCAAACGTTGTAACGATCGTGTGCTTGTTCCACGCCACCTAAGATGAGCATCCGGTGCAACAAAAATTTTCTTGCACACTTGTGGTGCGTTTCCCAAAAGCTGTGCATCGAGCGTGCGACGAGATTACCACCGACTCAAACATAGTAACGACCGTGCACTTGTTCCACGCCGCCTAAGATGAGCATCCGGTGCAACAAAAATTTTTGCACACTTGTGGTCCGCCTCCCGAAAAGCCGTGCATCGAAGCATTATGATGAGATTACCACGACTCCAAAGCGTTGTAACGACCGTGCACTTGTTCCGCGCCACCTAAGGCGAGCATCCGGTGCAACAAAATTTTTTTGCACACTTTCGTGCGCTTCGAATGCCGTGCATCGAGCGTGCGACGAGATTACCATCGACTCCAAGCGTGGAAACGATCATGCATTTGTTCCACGTCACCTAAGATGAGCATCCAGTGCAACACAATTTTTTTGCACACTTCTAGTGCGCTTCGAAAAGCCGTGCATCGAAGCGTGCGATGGTTACCACTAACTCCGCACGTGGTAACGACCGTGCACTTATTCCACGTCACCTAAGATGAGAATCCGGTGCAACAAAATTTTTTTTCACACTTCTAGTGCGCTTCCCAAAGCCGCGTGCATCGAGCGTGCAACGAGATTACCACCAACTCCAAACGTTGTAACGATCGTGCACTTGTTCCACGTCACCTAAGATGACCATCCGGTGCAACAAATTTTTTTTGCACACTTTTGGTGCGCTTCTCGAAAAGCCATGCATCGAATGTGCGATGAGATTACCAATGACCCCAAACGTGGTAACGACCGTGCACTTGTTCCACGTCACCTAAGATGAGCATCCGTGCAACAAAATTTTTTGCACACCGGGTGCGCTTCCCAACAGCTGTGCATTGAACGTTCGACGAGATTACCATTGACTCCAAACGCGGTAACGACCATGCACTTGTTCCACGTCACCTAAGATGAGCATCCAAAGGCAACACAATTTTTTGCACACTTCGGTGCGCTTTCCCTAAAAGCCGTGGATCGAGCGTGCGACAAGATTACCACTAACTCCAAACGTGGTAACGACCGTGCACTTATTCCACGTCACCTTAGATGAGAATCCGGTGCAACAAAATTTTTTGCACACTTGTGGTGCGTTTGCCTAAAGCCGTGCATTGAGCGTGCGACAAGATTACCACCGACTCCAAACATGGTAACGACCGTGCACTTGTTCGACGTCACCAAAGACGAGCATCTGGTGCAACAAAATTTTTTGCACGCCGGTGCGCTTCTCGAATGCCGTGCATCGAACGTCGCGACGAGTTTGCCACCGACTCCAAACGTGGTAACGACCGCGGCACTTGTTCCACGTCACCTAAGATGAGCATCCGATTGCAACACAATTTTTTGCACACTCTCGGTGCGCTTCCTAAAAGCCGTGCATCGAGCGTGCAACGAGATTACCACCAACTCCAAACGTTGTAACGATCGTGCACTTGTTCCACGTCACCTAAGATGAGCATCCGGTGCAACAAAATTTTCTTGCACACTTGTGGTGCGTTTCCCGAAAAGCCGTGCATCGAGCGTGCGACGAGATTACCACCGACTCCAAACATAGTAACGACCGTGCACTTGTTCCACGCCGCCTAAGATGAGCATCCGGTGCAACAAAATTTTTTGCACACTTGTGGTCCGCCTCCCGAAAAGCCGTGCATCGAACGTATGATGAGATTACCACCGACTCCAAACGTTGTAACGACCGTGCACTTGTTCCACGCCACCTAAGACGAGCATCTGGTGCAACAAAATTTTTTTGCACACTTCTGGTGCGCTTCCCGAATGCCGTGCATCGAACGTGCGACGAGATTACCACTGACTCCAAGCGTGGAAATGATCATGCATTTGTTCCACGTCACCTAAGATGAGCATCCGAAGGCAACACAATTTTTTGCACACTTCTAGTGCGCTTCCCGAAAAGCCGTGCATCGAATGTGCGATGAGATTACCACTAACTCCGGACGTGGTAACGACCGTGCACTTATTCCACGCCACCTAAGATGAGAATCCGGTGCAACAAAATTTTTTCACACTTCTAGTGCGCTTCCCAAAAGCCGTGCATCGAACGTGCAACGAGATTACCACCAACTCCAAACGTTGTAACGATCGTGCACTTGTTCCACGTCACCTAAGATGACCATCCGGTGCAACAAATTTTTGCACACTTTTGGTGCGCTTCTCGAAAGCCATGCATCGAGCGTGCGATGAGATTACCAATGACTCCAAACGTGGTAACGACCGTGCACTTGTTCCACGTCACCTAAGATGAGCATCCCGTGCAACAAAATTTTTTGCACACTTCTGGTGCGCTTCCCAAGAGAGCGTGCATTGAACGTTCGATGAGATTACCATTGACTCCAAACGCGGTAACGACCATGCACTTGTTCCACGTCACCTAAGATGAGCATCCAAGTGCAACACAATTTTTTGGACACTTCTGGTGCGCTTCGAAAAGCCGTGGATCGAACGTGCGACAAGATTACCACTAACTCCAAACGTGGTAACGACCGTGCACTTATTCCACGTCACCTTAGATGAGAATCCGGTGCAACAAAATTTTTTGCACACTTGTGGTGCGTTTGCCTAAAGCCGTGCATTGAAGCGTGCGACAAGATTACCACCGACTCCAAACATGGTAACGACCGTGCACTTGTTCGACGTCACCAAAGACGAGCATCCGGTGCAACAAAATTTTTTGCACACTTGCAGTGCGCTTCTCGAATGCCGTGCATCGAACGTGCAACGAGTTTGCCATCGACTCCAAACGTGGTAACGACCGTGCACTTGTTCCACGTCACCTAAGATGAGCATCCCGATTGCAACACAATTTTTTTGCACACTTCTGGTGCGCTTCCCGAAAGCCGTGCATCGAACGTGCAACGAGATTACCACCAACTCCAAACGTTGTAACGATCGTGCACTTGTTCCACGTCACCTAAGATGAGCATCCGGTGCAACAAAATTTTCTTGCACACTTGTGGTGCGTTTCCGAAAAAGCTGTGCATCGAGCGTGCGACGAGATTACCACCGACTCCAAACATAGTAACGACCGTGCACTTGTTCCACGTCGCCTAAGATGAGCATCGGTGCAACAAAAATTTTTGCACACTTGTGGTCCGCCTCCCGAAAAGCCGTGCATCGAGCGTATGATGAGATTACCACCGACTCCAAACGTTGTAACGACCGTGCACTTGTTCCGCGCCACCTAAGGCGAGCATCCGGTGCAACAAAATTTTTTGCACACGCCACGGTGCGCTTCCCGAATGCCGTGCATCGAGCGTGCGACGAGATTACCACCGACTCCAAGCGTGGAAACGATCATGCATTTGTTCCCGTCACCTAAGATGAGCATCGATTGCAACACAATTTTTTGCACACTTCTAGTGCGCTTCGAAAGCCGTGCATCGAGCGTGCGATGAGGTTACCACTAACTCCGGGCGTGGTAACGACCGTGCACTTATTCCACGTCACCTAAGATGAGAATCCGGTGCAACAAAAATTTTTTCACACTTCTAGTGCGCTTCCCAAAAGCCGTGCATCGAGCGTGCAACGAGATTACCACCAACTCCAAACGTTGTAACGATCGTGCACTTGTTCCACGTCACCTAAGATGACCATCGGTGCAACAAATTTTTTTTGCACACTTTTTGGTGCGCTTCTCGAAAGCCATGCATCGAAGCGTCGCGATGAGATTACCAATGACCCCAAACGTGGTAACGACCGTGCACTTGTTCCCGTCACCTAAGATGAGCATCCCGTGCAACAAAATTTTTGCACACTTAAGTGCGCTTCCCAACAGCTGTGCATTGAGCGTTCGACGAGATTACCATTGACTCCAAACGCGGTAACGACCATGCACTTGTTCCACGTCACCTAAGATGAGCATCGATTGCAACACAATTTTTTTGCACACTTACGGTGCGCTTCCCGAAAAGCCGTGGATCGAGCGTGCGACAAGATTACCACTAACTCCAAAGCGTGGTAACGACCGTGCACTTATTCCACGTCACCTTAGATGAGAATCCGGTGCAACAAAATTTTTTTTGCACACTTGTGGTGCGTTTGCCTAAAGCCGTGCATTGAAGCGTGCGACAAGATTACCACCGACTCAAACATGGTAACGACCGTGCACTTGTTCGGCGTCACCAAAGACGAGCATCCGGTGCAACAAAATTTTTTTGCACACTTCTGGTGCGCTTCTCGAATGCCGTGCATCGAGCGTGCGACGAGTTTGCCAGCGACTCCAAACGTGGTAACGACCGTGCACTTGTTCCACGTCACCTAAGATGAGCATCGATTGCAACACAATTTTTTGCACGCCGGTGCGCTTCCGAAAAAGCGTGCATCGAGCGTGCAGCGAGATTACCACCAACTCCAAGCGTTGTAACGATCGTGCACTTGTTCCACGTCACCTAAGATGAGCATCCGGTGCAACAAAAATTTTCTTGCACACTTGTGGTGCGTTTCCGAAAAGCCGTGCATCGAAGCGTGCGACGAGATTACCACCGACTCCAAACATAGTAACGACCGTGCACTTGTTCCACGTCGCCTAAGATGAGCATCGGTGCAACAAAATTTTTGCACACTTGTGGTCCACCGAAAAGCCGTGCATCGAGCGTATGATGAGATTACCACCGACTCCAAACGTTGTAACGACCGTGCACCTGTTCCACGTCACCTAAGATGAGCATCGATTGCAACACAATTTTTTGCACACTTAAGTGCGCTTCGAAAGCCGTGCATCGAGCGTGCAACGAGATTACCACCAACTCCAAACGTTGTAACGATCGTGCACTTGTTCCACGTCACCTAAGATGAGCATACGGTGCAACAAAATTTTCTTGCACACTTGTGGTGCGTTTCCGAAAGCCGTGCATCGAACGTGCGACGAGATTACCACTGACTCCAAACATAGTAACGACCGTGCACTTGTTCCACGTCGCCTAAGATGAGCATCCGGTGCAACAAAAATTTTTTGCACACTTGTGGTCCGCCTCCCGAAAGCCGTGCATCGAACGTATGATGAGATTACCACGCGACTCCAAACGTTGTAACGACCGTGCACTTGTTCCACGCCACCTAAGACGAGCATGCGGTGCAACAAAATTTTTTTGCACACTTCTGGTGCGCTTCCGAAATGCCGTGCATCGAAGCGTGCGGCGAGATTACCATCGACTCCAAGCGTGGAAAGCGATCATGCATTTGTTCCACGTCACCTAAGATGAGCATCGATTGCAACACAATTTTTTGCACACTTCTAGTGCGCTTCCGAAAGCCGTGCATCGAAGCGTGCGGCGAGATTACCATGACTCCAAGCGTGGAAACGATCATGCATTTGTTCCACGTCACCTAAGATGAGCATCCGATTGCAACACAATTTTTTGCACACTTCTAGTGCGCTCCCGAAAGCCGTGCATCGAGCGTGCGATGAGGTTACCACTAACTCGGGCGTGGTAACGACCGTGCACTTATTCCACGTCACCTAAGATGAGAATCCGGTGCAACAAAATTTTTTCACACTTCTAGTGCGCTTCCCAAAAGCCGTGCATCGAGCGTGCAACGAGATTACCACCAACTCCAAACGTTGTAACGATCGTGCACTTGTTCCCGTCACCTAAGATGACCATCCGGTGCAACAAATTTTTTGCACACTTTTGGTGCGCTTCTCGAAAGCCATGCATCGAAGCGTGCGATGAGATTACCAATGACTCCAAACGTGGTAACGACCGTGCACTTGTTCCACGTCACCTAAGATGAGCATCCCGTGCAACAAAATTTTTGCACACCGGTGCGCTTCCCAACAGCTGTGCATTGAGCGTTCGACGAGATTACCATTGACTCCAAACGCGGTAACGACCATGCACTTGTTCCACGTCACCTAAGATGAGCATCCGATTGCAACACAATTTTTTTGCACACTTCGCGGTGCGCTTCGAAAAGCCGCGTGGATCGAGCGTGCGACAAGATTACCACTAACTCCAAACGTGGTAACGACCGTGCACTTATTCCACGTCACCTTAGATGAGAATCCGGTGCAACAAAATTTTTTGCACACTTGTGGTGCGTTTGCCTAAAAGCCGTGCATTGAGCGTGCGACAAGATTACCACCGACTCCAAACATGGTAACGACCGTGCACTTGTTCGGCGTCACCAAAGGCGAGCATCCGGTGCAACAAAATTTTTTGCACACTTCGGTGCGCTTCTCGAATGCCGTGCATCGAGCGTGCGGCGAGTTTGCCCGCGACTCCAAACGTGGTAACGACCGTGCACTTGTTCCACGTCACCTAAGATGAGCATCCGATTGCAACACAATTTTTGCACACCACGGTGCGCTTCCCGAAAGCCGTGCATCGAGCGGCAACGAGATTACCACCAACTCCAAACGTTGTAACGATCGTGCACTTGTTCCACGTCACCTAAGATGAGCATCTGGTGCAACAAAATTTTCTTGCACACTTGTGGGTGCGTTTCCGAAAAGCCGTGCATCGAACGTGCGACGAGATTACCACTGACTCCAAACATAGTAACGACCGTGCACTTGTTCCACGTCGCCTAAGATGAGCATCCGGTGCAACAAAAATTTTTTGCACACTTGTGGTCCACCTCCCGAAAGCCGTGCATCGAACGTATGATGAGATTACCACTGACTCCAAACGTTGTAACGACCGTGCACTTGTTCCACGTCACCTAAGATGAGCATCCAGTGCAACACAATTTTTTTGCACACTTCTGGTGCGCTTCCCGAAAGCCGTGCATCGAACGTGCAACGAGATTACCACCAACTCCAAACGTTGTAACGATCGTGCACTTGTTCCACGTCACCTAAGATGAGCATCCGGTGCAACAAAATTTTCTTGCACACTTGTGGTGCGTTCCAAAGCCGTGCATCGAGCGTGCGGACGAGATTACCACCGACCCCAAACATAGTAACGACCGTGCACTTGTTCCACGTCGCCTAAGATGAGCATCCGGTGCAACAAAAATTTTTTGCACACTTGTGGTCCGCCTCCGAAAGCCCGTGCATCGAAGCGTATGATGAGATTACCATCGACTCCAAACGTTGTAACGACCGTGCACTTGTTCCACGCCACCTAAGACGAGCATCCGGTGCAACAAAAATTTTTTGCACACTTCGGTGCGCTTCCCGAATGCCGTGCATCGAACGTGCGACGAGATTACCACTGACTCCAAGCGTGGAAACGATCATGCATTTGTTCCACGTCACCTAAGATGAGCATCCAGTGCAACACAATTTTTTTGCACACTTCTAGTGCGCTTCGAAAGCCGTGCATCGAACGTGCGGCGAGATTACCACCGACTCCAAACATAGTAACGACCGTGCACTTGTTCCACGTCGCCTAAGATGAGCATCCGGTGCAACAAAAATTTTTTGCACACTTGTGGTCCGCCTCCCGAAAGCCGTGCATCGAACGTGCGACGAGATTACCACTGACTCCAAACATAGTAACGACCGTGCACTTGTTCCACGTCGCCTAAGATGAGCATCCGGTGCAACAAAAATTTTTGCACACTTGTGGTCCGCCTCCCGAAAGCCGTGCATCGAGCGTATGATGAGATTACCACCGACTCCAAACGTTGTAACGACCGTTGCACTTGTTCCACGTCACCTAAGACGAGCATCTGGTGCAACAAAATTTTTTGCACGCGGCAGTGTGCGCTTTCCGAATGCCGTGCATCGAACGCGTGCGACGAGATTACCACCGACTCCAAGCGTGGAAACGATCATGCATTTGTTCCACGTCACCTAAGATGAGCATCCAGTGCAACACAATTTTTTTGCACACTTCTAGTGCGCTTCCCGAAAGCCGTGCATCGAACGTGCGATGAGATTACCACTAACTCCAGACGTGGTAACGACCGTGCACTTATTCCACGTCACCTAAGATGAGAATCCGGTGCAACAAAATTTTTTTCACACTTCTAGTGCGCTTCCCAAAAGCCGTGCATCGAACGTGCAACGAGATTACCACCAACTCCAAACGTTGTAACGATCGTGCACTTGTTCCACGTCACCTAAGATGACCATCCGGTGCAACAAATTTTTTTTGCACACTTTTGGTGCGCTTCTCGAAAGCCGTGCATCGAACGTGCGATGAGATTACCAATGACTCCAAACGTGGTAACGACCGTGCACTTGTTCCACGTCACCTAAGATGAGCATCCCGTGCAACAAAATTTTTGCACACTTCGGGGTGCGCTTCCCAAGAGCCGTGCATTGAGCGTTCGACGAGATTACCATTGACTCCAAATGCGGTAACGACCATGCACTTGTTCCACGTCACCTAAGATGAGCATCCAAAGTGCAACACAATTTTTTTGCACACTTCTGGTGCGCTTCGAAAGCCGTGGATCGAGCGTGCGACAAGATTACCACTAACTCCAAACATGGTAACGACGGTGCACTTATGCCCGTCACCTTAGATGAGAATCCGGTGCAACAAAATTTTTTGCACACTTGTGGTGCGTTGCCTAAAGCCGTGCATTGAGCGTGCGACAAGATTACCACTGACTCAAACTTGGTAACGACCGTGCACTTGTTCGACGTCACCAAAGACGAGCATCTGGTGCAACAAAATTTTTGCACACTTACGGTGCGCTTCTCGAATGCCGTGCATCGAGCGTGCGACGAGTTTGCCACCGACTCCAAGCGTGGTAACGACCGTGCACTTGTTCCACGTCACCTAAGATGAGCATCCAGTGCAACACAATTTTTTTGCACACCGGTGCGCTTCCGAAAAGCCGTGCATCGAGCGTGCAACGAGATTACCACCAACTCCAAACGTTGTAACGATCGTGCACTTGTTCCACGTCACCTAAGATGAGCATCTGGTGCAACAAAAATTTTTTGCACACTTGTGGTCCGCCTCCGAAAGCCGTGCATCGAACGTATGATGAGATTACCACTGACTCCAAACGTTGTAACGACCGTGCACTTGTTCCACGTCACCTAAGACGAGCATCTGGTGCAACAAAATTTTTTTGCACACTTCTAGTGCACTTCTCGAATGCCGTGCATCGAACGTGCGACGAGTTTGCCACTGACTCCAAACGTGGTAACGACCGTGCACTTGTTCCACGTCACCTAAGATGAGCATCCAGTGCAACACAATTTTTTTGCACACTTCTGGTGCGCTTCCCGAAAGCCGTGGATCGAACGTGCGACAAGATTACCACTAACTCCAAACATGGTAACGACAGTGCACTTATGCCACGTCACCTTAGATGAGAATCCGGTGCAACAAAATTTTTTTGCACACTTGTGGTGCGTTTGCCTAAAGCCGTGCATTGAGCGTGCGACAAGATTACCCCGACTCCAAACTTGGTAACGACCGGTGCACTTGTTCGGCGTCACCAAAGACGAGCATCCGGTGCAACAAAATTTTTTGCACACACGGTGCGCTTCTCGAATGCCGTGCATCGAGCGTGCGACGAGTTTGCCATCGACTCCAAACGTGGTAACGACCCGTGCACTTGTTCCACGTCACCTAAGATGAGCATCCGATTGCAACACAATTTTTTGCACACTTCAGTGCGCTTCCAAAAGCCGTGCATCGAGCGTGCAACGAGATTACCACCAACTCCAAACGTTGTAACGATCGTGCACTTGTTCCACGTCACCTAAGATGAGCATCGGTGCAACAAAAAATTTTTGCACACTTGTGGTCCGCCTCCCCGAAAGCCGTGCATCGAGCGTATGATGAGATTACCACCGACTCCAAACGTTGTAACGACCGTGCACTTGTTCCACGTCACCTAAGACGAGCATCCGGTGCAACAAAATTTTTTTGCACGCCCGTGCGCTTCCCGAATGCCGTGCATCGAGCGTGCGACGAGATTACCATCGACTCCAAGCGTGGAAACGATCATGCATTTGTTCCACGTCACCTAAGATGAGCATCCGATTGCAACACAATTTTTTGCACACTTCTAGTGCGCTTCGAAAGCCGTGCATCGAAGCGTGCGATGAGATTACCACTAACTCCGGGCGTGGTAACGACCGTGCACTTATTCCACGTCACCTAAGATGAGAATCCGGTGCAACAAAATTTTTTCACACTTCTAGTGCGCTTCCCAAAAGCCGTGCATCGAGCGTGCAACGAGATTACCACCAACTCCAAACGTTGTAACGATCGTGCACTTGTTCCACGTCACCTAAGATGACCATCCGGTGCAACAAATTTTTTTGCACACTTTTGGTGCGCTTCTCGAAAGCCATGCATCGAGCGTGCGATGAGATTACCAATGACTCCAAACGTGGTAACGACCGTGCACTTGTTCCACGTCACCTAAGATGAGCATCCCGTGCAACAAAATTTTTGCACACTTCTGGTGCGCTTCCCAAGAGCTGTGCATTGAACGTTCGACGAGATTACCATTGACTCCAAACGCGGTAACGACCATGCACTTGTTCCACGTCACCTAAGATGAGCATCCGATTGCAACACAATTTTTTTGCACACTTCGTGCGCTTCCGAAAGCCGTGGATCGAGCGTGCGACAAGATTACCACTAACTCCAAACGTGGTAACGACAGTGCACTTATTCCACGTCACCTTAGATGAGAATCCGGTGCAACAAAATTTTTTGCACACTTGTGGTGCGTTGCCTAAAGCGTGCATTGAACGTGCGACAAGATTACCACTGACTCCAAACATGGTAACGACCGTGCACTTGTTCGACGTCACCAAAGACGAGCATCTGGTGCAACAAAATTTTTTTGCACACTTCTGGTGCGCTTCTCGAATGCCGTGCATCGAACGTGCGACGAGTTTGCCACTGACTCCAAACGTGGTAACGACCGTGCACTTGTTCCACGTCACCTAAGATGAGCATCTAGTGCAACACAATTTTTTTGCACACTTCTGGTGCGCTTCCCGAAAGCCGTGCATCGAACGTGCAACGAGATTACCACCAACTCCAAACGTTGTAACGATCGTGCACTTGTTCCACGTCACCTAAGATGAGCATCTGGTGCAACAAAATTTTCTTGCACACTTGTGGTGCGTTTCCCGAAAGCCGTGCATCGAACGTGCGACGAGATTACCACTGACTCAAACATAGTAACGACCGTGCACTTGTTCCACGTCGCCTTAGATGAGCATCCGGTGCAACAAAAATTTTTTGCACACTTGTGGTCCGCCTCCCGAAAGCCGTGCATCGAACGTATGATGAGATTACCACTGACTCCAAACGTTGTAACGACCGTGCACTTGTTCCACGTCACCTAAGACGAGCATCCGGTGCAACAAAATTTTTTGCACACTTCGGTGCGCTTCGAATGCCGTGCATCGAACGTGCGACGAGATTACCATCGACTCCAAGCGTGGAAACGATCATGCATTTGTTCCACGTCACCTAAGATGAGCATCCAGTGCAACACAATTTTTTTGCACACTTCTAGTGCGCTTCCCGAAAGCCGTGCATCGAACGTGCGATGAGATTACCACTAACTCCAGACGTGGTAACGACCGTGCACTTATTCCACGTCACCTAAGATGAGAATCCGGTGCAACAAAATTTTTTTCACACTTCTAGTGCGCTTCCCAAAAGCCGTGCATCGAGCGTGCAACGAGATTACCACCAACTCCAAACGTTGTAACGATCGTGCACTTGTTCCACGTCACCTAAGATGACCATCCGGTGCAACAAATTTTTTTTGCACACTTTTGGTGCGCTTCTCGAAAGCCATGCATCGAACGTGCGATGAGATTACCAATGACTCCAAACGTGGTAACGACCGTGCACTTGTTCCACGTCACCTAAGATGAGCATCCCGTGCAACAAAATTTTTTGCACACTTCTGGTGCGCTTCCCAAGAGCTGTGCATTGAACGTTCGACGATATTACCATTGACTCCAAACGCGGTAACGACCATGCACTTGTTCCACGTCACCTAAGATGAGCATCCAAAGGCAACACAATTTTTTTGCACACTTCGTGCGCGCTTCCGAAAAGCCGTGGATCGAACATGCGACAAGATTACCACTAACTCCAAACGTGGTAACGACCGTGCACTTATTCCACGTCACCTTAGATGAGAATCCGGTGCAACAAAATTTTTTTGCACACTTGTGGTGCGTTTGCCTAAAGCCGTGCATTGAACGTGCGACAAGATTACCACTGACTCCAAACATGGTAACGACCGTGCACTTGTTCGACGTCACCAAAGACGAGCATCTGGTGCAACAAAATTTTTTTGCACACTTCTAGTGCCCTTCTCGAATGCGTGCATCGAACGCGTGCGACGAGTTTGCCACCGACTCCAAACGTGGTAACGACCGTGCACTTGTTCCACGTCACCTAAGATGAGCATCCAGTGCAACACAATTTTTTTGCACACTTCTGGTGCGCTTCCCGAAAGCCGTGCATCGAACGTGCAACGAGATTACCACCAACTCCAAACGTTGTAACGATCGTGCACTTGTTCCACGTCACCTAAGATGAGCATCTGGTGCAACAAAATTTTCTTGCACAATTGTGGTGCGTTTCCCGAAAGCCGTGCATCGAACGTGCGACGAGATTACCACTGACTCCAAACATAGTAACGACCGTGCACTTGTTCCACGTCGCCTAAGATGAGCATCCGGTGCAACAAAAATTTTTTGCACACTTGTGGTCCGCCTCCCGAAAGCCGTGCATCGAACGTATGATGAGATTACCACTGACTCCAAACGTTGTAACGACCGTGCACTTGTAACACGCCACCTAAGACGAGCATCTGGTGCAACAAAATTTTTTTTGCACACTCTGGTGCGCTTCCCGAATGCCGTGCATCGAACGTGCGACGAGATTACCACTGACTCCAAACATAGTAACGACCGTGCACTTGTTCCACGTCGCCTAAGATGAGCATCCAGTGCAACACAATTTTTTTGCACACTTCTGGTGCGCTTCCCGAAAGCCGTGCATCGAACGTGCGACGAGATTACCACTGACTCCAAGCGTGGAAACGATCATGCATTTGTTCCACGTCACCTAAGATGAGCATCCAGTGCAACACAATTTTTTTGCACACTTCTAGTGCGCTTCCCGAAAGCCGTGCATCGAACGTGCGATGAGATTACCACTAACTCCAGACGTGGTAACGACCGTGCACTTATTCCACGTCACCTAAGATGAGAATCCGGTGCAACAAAATTTTTTTCACACTTCTAGTGCGCTTCCCAAAAGCCGTGCATCGAACGTGCAACGAGATTACCACCAACTCCAAACGTTGTAACGATCGTGCTCTTGTTCCACGTCACCTAAGATGACCATCCGGTGCAACAAATTTTTTTTGCACACTTTTGGTGCGCTTCTCGAAAGCCATGCATCGAACGTGCGATGAGATTACCAATGACTCCAAACGTGGTAACGACCGTGCACTTGTTCCACGTCACCTAAGATGAGCATCCCGTGCAACAAAATTTTTTGCACACTTCTGGTGCGCTTCCCAAGAGCTGTGCATTGAACGTTCGACGAGATTACCATTGACTCCAAACGCGGTAACGACCATGCACTTGTTCCACGTCACCTAAGATGAGCATCCAGTGCAACACAATTTTTTTGCACACTTCTGGTGCGCTTCCCGAAAGCCGTGGATCGAACGTGCGACAAGATTACCACTAACTCCAAACGTGGTAACGACCGTGCACTTATTCCACGTCACCTTAGATGAGAATCCGGTGCAACAAAATTTTTTTGCACACTTGTGGTGCGTTTGCCTAAAGCCGTGCATTGAACGTGCGACAAGATTACCACTGACTCCAAACATGGTAACGACCGTGCACTTGTTCGACGTCACCAAAGACGAGCATCTGGTGCAACAAAATTTTTTTGCACACTTCTGGTGCGCTTCTCGAATGCCGTGCATCGAACGTGCGACGAGTTTGCCACTGACTCCAAACGTGGTAACGACCGTGCACTTGTTCCACGTCACCTAAGATGAGCATCCAGTGCAACACAATTTTTTTGCACACTTCTGGTGCGCTTCCCGAAAGCCGTGCATCGAACGTGCAACGAGATTACCACCAACTCCAAACGTTGTAACGATCGTGCACTTGTTCCACGTCACCTAAGATGAGCATCTGGTGCAACAAAATTTTCTTGCACACTTGTGGTGCGTTTCCCGAAAGCCGTGCATCGAACGTGCGACGAGATTACCACTGACTCCAAACATAGTAACGACCGTGCACTTGTTCCACGTCGCCTAAGATGAGCATCCGGTGCAACAAAAATTTTTTGCACACTTGTGGTCCGCCTCCCGAAAGCCGTGCATCGAACGTATGATGAGATTACCACTGACTCCAAACGTTGTAACGACCGTGCACTTGTTCCACGTCACCTAAGACGAGCATCTGGTGCAACAAAATTTTTTTGCACACTTCTGGTGCGCTTCCCGAATGCCGTGCATCGAACGTGCGACGAGATTACCACTGACTCCAAGCGTGGAAACGATCATGCATTTGTTCCACGTCACCTAAGATGAGCATCCAGTGCAACACAATTTTTTTGCACACTTCTAGTGCGCTTCCCGAAAGCCGTGCATCGAACGTGCGATGAGATTACCACTAACTCCAGACGTGGTAACGACCGTGCACTTATTCCACGTCACCTAAGATGAGAATCCGGTGCAACAAAATTTTTTTCACACTTCTAGTGCGCTTCCCAAAAGCCGTGCATCGAACGTGCAACGAGATTACCACCAACTCCAAACGTTGTAACGATCGTGCACTTGTTCCACGTCACCTAAGATGACCATCCGGTGCAACAAATTTTTTTTTGCACACTTTTGGTGCGCTTCTCGAAAGCCATGCATCGAACGTGCGATGAGATTACCAATGACTCCAAACGTGGTAACGACCGTGCACTTGTTCCACGTCACCTAAGATGAGCATCCCGTGCAACAAAATTTTTTGCACACTTCTGGTGCGCTTCCCAAGAGCTGTGCATTGAACGTTCGACGAGATTACCATTGACTCCAAACGCGGTAACGACCATGCACTTGTTCCACGTCACCTAAGATGAGCATCCAAATTGCAACACAATTTTTTGCACACTTAAGTGCGCTTCGAAAAGCCGTGGATCGAAGCGTGCGACAAGATTACCACTAACTCCAAACGTGGTAACGACCGTGCACTTATTCCACGTCACCTTAGATGAGAATCCGGTGCAACAAAATTTTTTTGCACACTTGTGGTGCGTTTGCCTAAAGCCGTGCATTGAACGTGCGACAAGATTACCACTGACTCCAAACATGGTAACGACCGTGCACTTGTTCCACGTCACCTAAGACGAGCATCCGGTGCAACAAAATTTTTTTTGCACACTTCTGGTGCGCTTCTCGAATGCCGTGCATCGAACGTGCGACGAGCTTGCCACTGACTCCAAACGTGGTAACGATCGTGCACTTGTTCCACGTCACCTAAGATGAGCAACCGGTGCAACAAATTTTTTTTTTTGCACACTTGTGGTGCGCTTCCGAAAGTGTGCATCGAACGTGTGATGAGATTACCCAGACTCCAAACGTGGTAACGATCGCGGCACTTGTTCGACGTCACCTAAGATGAGCATCCGATGCAACAAAATTTTTTGCTCACATCTGGTGCGCTTCTTGAAAGCCGTGCATTAAACGTGCAACGAGATTACCACTAACTCCAGACGAGGTAATGGCGGTGCACTTATTCCACGTCACCTAAGATGAGAATCCGGTGCAACAAAATTTTTTCACACTTCGGTGCGCTTCCCAAAAAAGCCGTGCATCGAACGTGCAACGAGATTACCACCAACTCCAAACGTTGTAACGATCGTGCACTTGTTCCACGTCACCTAAGATGAGCATCCGGTGCAACAAAATTTTCTTGCACACTTGTGGTGCGTTTCCCGAAAGCCGTGCATCGAACGTGCGACGAGATTACCACTGACTCCAAACATAGTAACGACCGTGCACTTGTTCCTCGTCGCCTAAGATGAGCATCCGGTGCAACAAAAATTTTTTGCACACTTGTGGTCCGCTTCAAAAGCCGTGCATCGAACGTGTGATGAGATTACCACTGACTCCAAACGTTGTAACGACCGTGCACTTGTTCCACGTCACCTAAGACGAGCATCTGGTGCAACAAAATTTTTTGCACACACTGGTGCGCTTCCGAATGCCTCGCATCGAACGTGTGACGAGATTACCACCGACTCCAAACGTGGTAATGATCGTGCACTTGTTCCACGTCACCTAAGATGAGAATCCGGTGCAATAAAATTTTTTTGCACACTTCTAGTGCGCTTCCAAAAAGCCGTGCATCGAACGTGCAACGAGATTACCACTAACTCCAAACGTTGTAACGATCATGCACTTGTTCCAAGTCACCTAAGATGAGCCTCCGGTGCAACAAAATTTTTTTGCACACTTGTGGTGCGTTTCCGAAAAGCCGTGCATCGAACGCGTGCGATTTGAGATTACCGCTGACTCCAAACATGGTAACGACCGTGCACTTGTTCCACGTCACCTAAGATGAGCATCGGTGCAACAAATTTTTTGCAAACTTGTGGTGCGCTTCCCGAGAGCCGTGCATCGAACGCGTGATGAGATTACCACTGACTCCAAACGTTGTAACGACCGTGCACTTGTTCCACGTCACCTAAGACGAGCATCTGGTGCAGCAAAATTTTTTTGCACACTTCTGGTGCACTTCCCGAATGCCGTGCATCGAACGTGCGATGAGATTACCACTGACTCCAAACGTGATAACGATCGTGCACTTGTTCCACGTCACCCAAGATGAGAATCCGGTGCAACAAAATTTTTTTACACACTTCTAGTGCGCTTCCCGAAAGCCGTGCATCGAACGTGCAACGAGATTACCACTAACTCCAAAAGTTGTAACGATCATGCACTTGTTCCACGTCACCTAAGATGAGCGTCCGGTCCAACAAAATTTTTTTGCACACTTGTAGTGCGTTTCCCGAAAGCCGTGCATCGAATGTGCGACGAGATTACCACTAACTCCAAACATGGTAACAACCGTGCACTTGTTCCACGTCACCTAAGATGAGCATCCGGTGCAACAAAATTTTTTTGCAAACTTGTGGTGCGCTTCCCGAAAGCCGTGCATCGAACGCGTGATGAGATTACCACCGACTCCAAACGTTGTAACGACCGTGCACTTGTTCCACATCACCTAAGACGAGCATCCGGTGCAACAAAATTTTTTGCACACTTCTAGTGCGCTTCCCGAATGCCGTGCATCGAACGTGCGACGAGATTACCACCGACTCCAAACGTGGTAAAGATCGTGCACTGTTCCACGTCACCAAAGATGAGAATCCGGTGCAACAAAAATTTTTTGCACACTTCTAGTGCGCTTCCCGAAAGCCGTGCATCGAACGTGCAACGAAATTACCAATAACTCCAAACGTTGTAACGATCATGCAATTGTTCCACGTCACCTAAGATGAGCATCCGGTGCAACAAAATTTTTTGCAAACTTGTGGTGCGCGCTTCCCGTAAGCCGTGCATCGAACGCGTGATGAGATTACCACTGACTCCAAACGTAGTAACGACCGTGCACCTGTTCCACATAACGTAAGACGAGCATCCGGTGCAACAAAATTTTTTGCACACTTCGGTGCGCTTTCCGAATGCCGTGCATCGAACGCGCGACGAGATTACCATCGACTCCAAACGTGGTAACGATCGTGCACTTGTTCCACGTCACCTAAGATGAGAATCCGGTGCAACAAAATTTTTTTGCACACTTCTAGTGCGCTTCCCGAAAGCCGTGCATCAAACGTGCAACGAGATTACCACTAACGCCAAACATTGTAACGATCATGCACTTGTTCCACGTCACCTAAGCTGAGCATCCGGTGCAACAAAATTTTTTTGCACACTTCTGGTGCGCTTCCCAAGAGCCGTGCATTGAACGTGCGACGAGATTACCACTGACTCCAAACGTGGTAACGACCGTGCACTTGTTCCACGTCACCTAAGATGAGCATCCAGTGCAACACAATTTTTTTGCACACTTGTGGTGCGCTTCCCGAAAGCCGTGCATCGAACGTGCGACGAGATTACCACTAACTCCAGACGAGGTAATGACCGTGCACTTATTCCACGTCACCTAAGATGAGAATCCGGTGCAACAAAATTTTTTTCACACTTCTGGTGCGCTTCCCAAAAGCCGTGCATCGAACGTGCAACGAGATTACCCCCAACTCCAAACGTTGTAACGATCGTGCACTTGTTCCACGTCACCTAAGATGAGCATCTGGTGCAACAAAATTTTCTTGCACACTTGTGGTGCGTTTCCCGAAAGTCGTGCATCGAACGTGCGACGAGATTACCACAGACTCCAAACATAGTAACAACCGTGCACTTGTTCCTCGTCGCCTAAGATGAGCATCCGGTGCAACAAAAAATTTTTGCACACTTGTGGTCCGCTTTCGAAAAGCCGTGCATCGAACGCGTGTGATGAGATTACCACCGACTCCAAACGTTGTAACGACCGTGCACTTGTTCCACGTCACCTAAGACGAGCATCCGGTGCAACAAAATTTTTTGCACACTTCTCGTGCGCTTCGAATGCTCGCATCGAACGTGCGACGAGATTACCACTGACTCCAAACGTGGTAATGATCGTGCACTTGTTCCACGTCACCTAAGATGAGAATCCGGTGCAATAAAATTTTTTTGCACACTTCTAGTGCGCTTCCCAAAAGCCGTGCATCGAACGTGCAACGAGATTACCACTAACTCCAAACGTTGTAACGATCATGCACTTGTTCCAAGTCACCTAAGATGAGCCTCCGGTGCAACAAAATTTTTTTGCACACTTGTGGTGCGTTTCCCGAAAGCCGTGCATCGAACGTGCGACGAGATTACCGCTGACTCCAAACATGGTAACGACCGTGCACTTGTTCCACGTCACCTAAGATGAGCATCCGGTGCAACAAATTTTTTTTGCAAACTTGTGGTGCGCTTCCCGAGAGCCGCATCGAACGCGTGATGAGATTACCACTCGACTCCAAACGTTGTAACGACCGTGCACTTGTTCCACGTCACCTAAGACGAGCATCTGGTGCAGCAAAATTTTTTGCACACCGGTGCACTTCCCGAATGCCGTGCATCGAACGTGCGATGAGATTACCATCGACTCCAAACGTGATAACGATCGTGCACTTGTTCCACGTCACCCAAGATGAGAATCCGGTGCAACAAAATTTTTTACACACTTCTAGTGCGCTTCCCGAAAGCCGTGCATCGAACGTGCAACGAGATTACCACTAACTCCAAAAGTTGTAACGATCATGCACTTGTTCCACGTCACCTAAGATGAGCGTCCGGTCCAACAAAATTTTTTGCACACTTGTAGTGCGTTTCCCGAAAGCCGTGCATCGAATGTGCGACGAGATTACCACTAACTCCAAACATGGTAACAACCGTGCACTTGTTCCACGTCAGCTAAGATGAGCATCCGGTGCAACAAAATTTTTTTGCAAACTTGTGGTGCGCTTCCCGAAAGCCGTGCATCGAACGCGTGATGAGATTACCACTGACTCCAAACGTTGTAACGACCGTGCACTTGTTCCACATCACCTAAGACGAGCATCTGGTGCAACAAAATTTTTTTGCACACTTCTAGTGCGCTTCCCGAATGCCGTGCATCGAACGTGCGACGAGATTACCACTGACTCCAAACGTGGTAAAGATCGTGCACCTGTTCCACGTCACCAAAGATGAGAATCCGGTGCAACAAAATTTTTTTGCACACTTCTAGTGCGCTTCCCGAAAGCCGTGCATCGAACGTGCAACGAAATTACCAATAACTCCAAACGTTGTAACGATCATGCAATTGTTCCACGTCACCTAAGATGAGCATCCGGTGCAACAAAATTTTTTTGCAAACTTGTGGTGCGCTTCCCGTAAGCCGTGCATCGAACGCGTGATGAGATTACCACTGACTCCAAACGTAGTAACGACCGTGCACCTGTTCCACATAACGTAAGACGAGCATCTGGTGCAACAAAATTTTTTTGCACACTTCTGGTGCGCTTTCCGAATGCCGTGCATCGAACGTACGACGAGATTACCACTGACTCCAAACGTGGTAACGATCGTGCACTTGTTCCACGTCACCTAAGATGAGAATCCGGTGCAACAAAATTTTTTTGCACACTTCTAGTGCGCTTCCCGAAAGCCGTGCATCAAACGTGCAACGAGATTACCACTAACGCCAAACATTGTAACGATCATGCACTTGTTCCACGTCACCTAAGATGAGCATCCGGTGCAACAAAATTTTTTTGCACACTTCTGGTGCGCTTCCCAAGAGCCGTGCATTGAACGTGCGACGAGATTACCACTGACTCCAAACGTGGTAACGACCGTGCACTTGTTCCACGTCACCTAAGATGAGCATCCAGTGCAAGACAATTTTTTTGCACACTTGTGGTGCGCTTCCCGAAAGCCGTGCATCGAACGTGCGACGAGATTACCACTAACTCCAGACGAGGTAATGACAGTGCACTTATTCCACGTCACCTAAGATGAGAATCCGGTGCAACAAAATTTTTTTTCACACTTCTGGTGCGCTTCCCAAAAGCCGTGCATCGAACGTGCAACGAGATTACCACCAACTCCAAACGTTGTAACGATCGTGCACTTGTTCCACGTCACCTAAGATGAGCATCTGGTGCAACAAAATTTTCTTGCACACTTGTGGTGCGTTTCCCGAAAGCCGTGCATCGAACGTGCGACGAGATTACCACTGACTCCAAACATAGTAACGACCGTGCACTTGTTCCTCGTCGCCTAAGATGAGCATCCGGTGCAACAAAAATTTTTTGCACACTTGTGGTCCGCTTCCCGAAAGCCGTGCATCGAACGTGTGATGAGATTACCACTGACTCCAAACGTTGTAACGACCGTGCACTTGTTCCACGTCACCTAAGACGAGCATCTGGTGCAACAAAATTTTTTTGCACACTTCTGGTGCGCTTCCGGAATGCCTGCATCGAACGTGTGACGAGATTACCACTGACTCCAAACGTGGTAATGATCGTGCACTTGTTCCACGTCACCTAAGATGAGAATCCGGTGCAATAAAATTTTTTGCACACTTCTAGTGCGCTTCCCAAAAGCCGTGCATCGAACGTGCAACGAGATTACCACTAACTCCAAACGTTGTAACGATCATGCACTTGTTCCAAGTCACCTAAGATGAGCCTCCGGTGCAACAAAATTTTTTTGCACACTTGTGGTGCGTTTCCGAAAGCCGTGCATCGAACGTGCGACGAGATTACCGCTGACTCCAAACATGGTAACGACCGTGCACTTGTTCCACGTCACCTAAGATGAGCATCCGGTGCAACAAATTTTTTTGCAAACTTGTGGTGCGCTTCCCGAGAGCCGTGCATCGAACGCGTGATGAGATTACCACCGACTCCAAACGTTGTAACGACCGTGCACTTGTTCCACGTCACCTAAGACGAGCATCTGGTGCAGCAAAATTTTTTGCACACTCCGGTGCACTTCCCGAATGCCGTGCATCGAACGCGTGCGATGAGATTACCACTCGACTCCAAACGTGATAACGATCGTGCACTTGTTCCACGTCACCCAAGATGAGAATCCGGTGCAACAAAATTTTTTACACACTTCTAGTGCGCTTCCCGAAAGCCTTGCATCGAACGTGCAACGAGATTACCACTAACTCCAAAAGTTGTAACGATCATGCACTTGTTCCACGTCACCTAAGATGAGCGTCCGGTCCAACAAAATTTTTTTGCACACTTGTAGTGCGTTTCCTGAAAGCCATGCATCGAATGTGCGACGAGATTACCACTAACTCCAAACATGGTAACAACCGTGCACTTGTTCCACGTCAGCTAAGATGAGCATCCGGTGCAACAAAATTTTTTTGCAAACTTGTGGTGCGCTTCCCGAAAGCCGTGCATCGAACGCGTGATGAGATTACCACTGACTCCAAACGTTGTAACGACCGTGCACTTGTTCCACATCACCTAAGACGAGCATCTGGTGCAACAAAATTTTTTTGCACACTTCTAGTGCGCTTCCCGAATGCCGTGCATCGAACGTGCGACGAGATTACCACTGACTCCAAACGTGGTAAAGATCATGCACCTGTTCCACGTCACCAAAGATGAGAATCCGGTGCAACAAAATTTTTTTGCACACTTCTAGTGCGCTTCTTCGAAAGCCGTGCATCGAACGTGCAACGAAATTACCAATAACTCCAAACGTTGTAACGATCATGCAATTGTTCCACGTCACCTAAGATGAGCATCCGGTGCAACAAAAATTTTTTGCAAACTTGTGGTGCGCTTCCCGTAAGCCGTGCATCGAACGCGTGATGAGATTACGACTCCAAACGTAGTAACGACCGTGCACCTGTTCCACATAACGTAAGACGAGCATCTGGTGCAACAAAATTTTTTTGCACACTTCTGGTGCGCTTTCCGAATGCCGTGCATCGAACGTACGACGAGATTACCACTGACTCCAAACGTGGTAACGATCGTGCACTTGTTCCACGTCACCTAAGATGAGAATCCGGTGCAACAAAATTTTTTTGCACACTTCTAGTGCGCTTCCCGAAAGCCGTGCATCAAACGTGCAACGAGATTACCACTAACGCCAAACATTGTAACGATCATGCACTTGTTCCACGTCACCTAAGATGAGCATCCGGTGCAACAAAATTTTTTGCACACTTCGTGCGCTTCCCAAGAGCCGTGCATTGAACATGCGACGAGATTACCACTGACTCCAAACGTGGTAACGACCGTGCACTTGTTCCACGTCACCTAAGATGAGCATCCAGTGCAACACAATTTTTTGCACACTTGTGGTGCGCTTCCCAAAAGCCGTGCATCGAACGTGCGGCGAGATTACCACTAACTCCGCACGAGGTAATGACGGTGCACTTATTCCACGTCACCTAAGATGAGAATCCGGTGCAACAAAATTTTTTCACACTTCTAGTGCGCTTCCCAAAAGCCGTGCATCGAACGTGCAACGAGATTACCACCAACTCCAAACGTTGTAACGATCGTGCACTTGTTCCACGTCACCTAAGATGAGCATCTGGTGCAACAAAATTTTCTTGCACACTTGTGGTGCGTTTCCCGAAAGCCGTGCATCGAACGTGCGACGAGATTACCACTGACTCCAAACATAGTAACGACCGTGCACTTGTTCCTCGTCGCCTAAGATGAGCATCCGGTGCAACAAAATTTTTTGCACACTTGTGGTCCGCTTCCCGAAAGCCGTGCATCGAACGTGTGATGAGATTACCACTGACTCCAAACGTTGTAACGACCGTGCACTTGTTCCACGTCACCTAAGACGAGCATCCGGTGCAACAAAATTTTTTGCACACTTTCGTGCGCTTCCGGAATGCCCTGCATCGAGCGTGTGACGAGATTACCACCGACTCCAAACGTGGTAATGATCGCACTTGTTCCACGTCACCTAAGATGAGAATCCGGTGCAATAAAATTTTTTTTGCACACTTCTAGTGCGCTTCCCAAAAGCCGTGCATCGAACGTGCAACGAGATTGCCACTAACTCCAAACGTTGTAACGATCATGCACTTGTTCCAAGTCACCTAAGATGAGCCTCCGGTGCAACAAAATTTTTTTGCACACTTGTGGTGCGCGTTTCCGAAAAGCCGTGCATCAAACGTGCGACGAGATTACCACTGACTCCAAACATGGTAACGACCGTGCACTTGTTCCACGTCACCTAAGATGAGCATCCGGTGCAACAAATTTTTTTTGCAAACTTGTGGTGCGCTTCCCGAGAGCCGTGCATCGAACGCGTGATGAGATTACCACTGACTCCAAACGTTGTAACGACCGTGCACTTGTTCCACATCACCTAAGACGAGCATCCGTTGCAACCAAAATTTTTGCACACTTCTGGTGCGCTTCCCGAATGCCGTGCATCGAACGCGGCGACGAGATTACCATCGACTCCAAACGTGGTAACGATCGTGCACTTGTTCCACGTCACCTAAGAAGAGAATCTGGTGCAACAAAATTTTTTTGCACACTTCTAGTGCGCTTCCCGAAAGTCATGCATCGAACGTGCAACGAGATTACCACTAACTCCAAACGTTGCAACGATCATGCAATTGTTCCACGTCACCTAAGATGAGCATCCGGTGCAACAAATTTTTTTTGCACACTTGTGGTGCGCTTTCCGAAAGCCGTACATCGAACGTGTGATGAGATTACCGCTGACTCCAAATGTTGTAACGACCGTGCACTTGTTCCACGTCACCTAAGACGAGCATCTGGTGCAACAAAATTTTTTTGCACACTTCTGGTGCGCTTCCCGAATGCCGTGCATCGAACGTGCGACGAGATTACCACTGACTCCAAACGTGGAAACGATCATGCACTTGTTCCACGTCACCTAAGATGAGCATCCGGTGCAACAAATTTTATTTGCACACTTGTGGTGCGCTTCCTGAAAGCTGTGCATCAAACGTGTGATGAGATTCCACAAACTCCAAACGTGGTAACGACCGTGCACTTGTTCCACGTCACCTAAGATGACCATCCGGTGCAACAAATTTTTTTTTTGCACACTTTTGGTGCGCTTCTCGAAAGCCATGCATCGAACGTGCGATGAGATTACCAATGACTCTAAACGTGGTAACGACCGTGCACTTGTTCCACGTCACCTAAGATGAGCATCCGGTGCAACAAAATTTTTTGCACACTTCTGGTGCGCTTCCCAAGAGCCGTGCATTGAACGTGCGACGAGATTACCATTGACTCCAAACGCGGTAACGACCATGCACTTGTTCCACGTCACCTAAGATGAGCATCCAGTGCAACACAATTTTTTTGCACACTTCTAGTGCGCTTCCCAAAAGCCGTGCATCGAACGTGCAACGAGATTACCACCAACTCCAAACGTTGTAACGATCGTGCACTTATTCCACGTCACCTGAGATGAGCATCTGGTGCAACAAAATTTTCTTGCACACTTGTGGTGCGTTTCCCGAAAGCCGTGCATTGAACGTGCGACAAGATTACCACTGACTCCAAACATGGTAACGACCGTGCACTTGTTCCACGTCACCTAAGACGAGCATCTGGTGCAACAAAATTTTTTTGCACACTTCGTGCGCTTCTCGAATGCCGTGCATCGAACGTGTGACGAGATTGCCACTGACTCCAAACGTGGTAACGATCGTGCACTTGTTCCACGTCACCTAAGATGAGCATCCGGTGCAGCAAATTGTTTTTGCACCATTGTGGTGCGCTTCCTGAAAGCTGTGCATCGAACGTGTGGTGAGATTACCACAGACTCCAACGTGGTAACGACCGTGCACTTGTTCGACGTCACCTAAGATGAGCATCCGATGCAACAAAAAATTTTTTGCTCACATCCGTGCGCTTTCGAAAAGCCGTGCACTAAACGTGCGATGAGATTACCACTAACTCCAAACGTGATAACGACTGTGCACTTGTTCCACGTCACCTAAGATGAGCATTTGGTGCAGCAAAATTTTTTTGCACACCTGTGGTGCACTTCCGAAAGCCATGCATCGAACATGCGACGAGATTACCACTGACTCCAAACATGGTAACGACCGTGCACTTGTTCCACGTCACCTAAGATGAGCATCTGGTGCAACAAAATTTTTTTGTACACCTGTGGTGCGCTTCCGGAAAGCCGTGCATCGAACGTGCGATGAGATTACCACTAACTCCAAACGTGGTAGCGACCATGCAATTGTTCCACGTCACCTAAGATGAGCATCCAGTGCAACCAAATTTTTTGCACACTTCTGGTGTGCTTCCCGAAAGCCGTGCATCGAGCATGCGACGAGATTACCACTGACTCTAAACATGGTAATGACCGTGCACTTGTTCTACGTCATCAAAGATGAGCATCCGGTGCAACAAAATGTTTTTGCACACTTGTGGTGCGCTTCCTGAAAGCCGTGCATTGAACGTGTGACGAGAATACCACTAACTCCAAACATGGTAACGACCGTGCACTTGTTCCACGTCAGCTAAGATGAGCATCCGGTGCAACAAAAATTTTTTGCACACCTGTGGTGCGCTTCCCAAAAGCCGTGCATCGAACGTGCGATGAGATTACCACTAGCTCTAAACGTGGTAATGCATGTGCACTTGTTCCACGTCACCTAAGATGAGCATCTGGTGCAACAAAATTTTTTTGCACACTTCTGGTGCGCTTCCCGAAAGCCGTGGATCTAACGTGCGACGAGATGACCACTGAACGTGGTAACGATCGTGCACTTGTTCCACGTCACCTAAGATGAGCATCCGGTGCAACAAAATTTTTTTGCACACCTGTGTGCTCTTCCCCAAAGCCTTGCATCGAACGTGCAATGAGATTACCACTAACTCCAATCGTGGTAACAACCGTGCACTTGTTCCACGTCACCTAAGATGAGCATCCAGTGCAACAAATTTTTTTTGCACACTTCTAGCGCGCTTCCCGAAAGCCGTGGATGGAACATGCGACGAAATGACCACTGAACCTGGTAACGATCGTGCACTTGTTCCACGTCACCTAAGATGAGCATCCGATGCAACAAAATTTTTTACACACTTCTGGCGCGCTTCTATTACTTTGCAGAATCATGGATCGAAAGGATTTTGAAAACAAAGATCGATCGTTGAGCAGTGTGTAACCAATGAGAATCGCGTACGAGAGCGACCCCTCGCACCCCGGGGTCGCGTTTAAATCGTTTGTTTCGAGGTCACGGTCATTCGTATAGCCCCCAAGGGCACAGGGATGAGTCGGTCTTATTTGCCCTCGGGGATTTTTGGGTAATTAGTTTAGACATTTCTGCCCTCGAGCCCCCGAGTGCCTTCACGAGTGTGAGAGCCTGGTCTAGAGGTCGAGTCTTCTCCCCACGCGACCCTTTAGTGGGGTCGGAGGAGGTGGACAACACCGCGCCATCCCTCGATTGGGCCAAAGCGTGGTGTCTGGTTGAGTTACTAGTAGGTCGTTCAAGTGAGGCCCAGGTTCCCGACCTTTACGGCGCACGGTGTGACCAGCCTCATAAATCTAGGTAGTTGATTCGTACTTTTCCCAGACTGTCTACGGGCTCATGGCTTGATGCCTTTTTCGTAAAAATTTCTAAATCAAAGATCAACATTGGACTCGAACACGGCCTGAGAAAGCCCTAATCACGTCGCGTGCCCGGGATATTAGGCCACTAGCGGGCTTCTTTCTCGGGGCGCCCCTCGCTCTGGTGGCCCGGGACGGCTGTGATCCCTTCGCGGGCAAGCCTGCGAACCCCAGGCCTTTTTTGGACCATGTTTATTTGTTTTGATTTGTTCATATAAGCAACGTACAAGCCCGTAATACAGATCGGGAACAGGAAACGACTTTACAAAAAAGGCGAGTAAATTGGGGTAATGATATGGTTCGCGAGATTTTAGCTAAAAGAGCGAGTTTGTCAGACTACCGATCGCGGCCGGGATTATGGCCAGGTCGTAGTCATCGTCGTTGTCGCCGTCATAGTCGCTGAGGAGATAGTCGCAGAGGCCGAGGAAGTACTGCAGTGCCTCCGGATCCTGAAATTCGCTGTCGTCCGCTGTGAGGCCTTTCGTGTTGTCGGGGCGACTACCGCTGTTGCTTCCTGTTTCGGGGTCGATGGTTGCTGGCGTGGCGTCGGGCGCGGGCATCTTGGGAGCCTCCTCTACATCGTGAGCTGAAGGATGCATGGGCACTTCTCGTGGCTGTGGCCGCTGGTGGCGGGTGTCCCGGTTCCTCTGGTGGTTGGAGTCATCAGGACAGTCGGGTTCACCGGTGTGGAGATGTTGGTTGGCGAGCGATGCGGAGACGGCGTCGACGTCGACGTTGGGGGGCAGGAGCACCATGTCGTGGCCCACCCCCATGCTGATGAAGTCCAGGTTCCTAAATCTGACGTGGGTGCCCAGAGGGAGTTGTAGGTCATTGGAGTTGGCCATCTGGAGCTTGGATCTGGGAGACGAAATGCGCAAGGCTGCTACCTAGCGTGCCAACGGTCGGTGTTTCAGAAAAGCACCAACTATTAAATTTATAGATGCGCGTTTATGCCCGAATGATTCGCTAAGAGGACACAGGGGAGTATACTGGTTTGGGCGAGAGGCCCTACGTCTAGTTGTAGCATGGTGTGTTACTTAGTGATAGTTCGTAGTAGGGGTCACAAACGGTTCGAGAAAGGGAGAGGCTCCCAAGTCTCTGTGATTGAGCATGGTGCCAATAGCATGGCGTGCGTTGTTTGTGGATCAGATTGGGTTTAGGGTTCGGTCTCTTTTTTTCTTTTTTGCTTGCCCTTGGGATGGTGGCTCGCCCTCCCTTTTATAGATGAAGGGAGGGGGTGGCCTTACATATACTCCATGTGGGAGGAGTGGGCGTGTTATGCAAAGGAAGAAGAAGAAAGAAAAAAAAGATAATGGTGGAGTGGCTCGTCCGCCTCCCTAGGATTGGGGTGTCCTTTTTCCTGCCTTTGATTACGTCGCCGTGAGCTGTTTACCGGTGTTGTCGTGTCGTTGTTCATGATAGACGGTTCGTTCGGTCACATGTCGCGACATGCCCTGCGTGGGCTAACAGTGCGGCCAAATGACGCCCCATACCCTGCGCTGGCTAACTGTGTACCCCCGACACCTTGTAAGTAGTTCTATACAGTAGTACATAAATATTTTTGAAAATTGTATTATCCTTTTCTTTTAAATATATTTCTATTTATTTTTCTTTTTTTCTCTTATAAATATTACTTAATATCTATTTATTTTGTTTTAAATGTAGAAAGAAAAAAGACTTAAAATTTTCTATTCATATCATGAGACACATATGGAAATATATAACCCACTCATTCATGTACATATATGGAAATATATAAGAGTAGTAGCATAGGTTACAAATTATATTTGATAAATTATTACATGACAAATGAAGTTTTGATTAAATAGAATCTAGCCAGCTGCTATTCTTCCTTGTCCATCGTGGCGCACCCAAGGTGTAGAATTTTGTGGAATGCTACGCTCAACGTTTCTTATCTTCAAAGGATGACCTATAAAGAGAGGCCTCTCACCGAACTAATTAAAATCATTGAGGTCAATTGCACCATCAGCTCCTAAAGCTTGTTGCTTTCCAGAAAGAACTACATGCTTGAGCCTATCGGTACTTTTTCTCTCATTCTTAGGAACGATCTGTTCGACATAGAAGACCTGTGCAGCACGGTTAGCAAGGATCTACAGGTCATCTTTGTAACCTACTTTACTTAGACCAAGAACTCTGAGCCTATGACTATCCACTATGACATGTTTGCCCTCAACCCATTGGCATCGAAACACGGGTGTCTAAAATGCACCGTAGTATAGTTCTCATATATCCTCAATGAAGCCAAAGTATGTATGGATTTCTTCCTTATCATCTATGGCCTCGCAATGAACACCGCTATTTTGTGTCATGCTCTTTTTGTCCCTAGAAATGGTATAAAATGTAAAACCACTAATGTCATAGGTGTGCCATGTTGTGATCTGGCGTGATGGTCCAGCTGTCAACTGCTTGATAGTTTGTTGCTCAATTGTTTCCCCATCTGGAATGTTCTGATCCATTAGCCATATGGTGAATCAATGCTTGTGTTCATTCATTACCCAATCTTTAGTTTGCCCTTGGTTTTGATCGCGTAGCTCTTGCATGTGTTGGTCGATCAAAGCCTCCATTATCGAGATTTGATGTAGGATGCTGTAATATGCCTCGAGGACAATATTGAAGTCCGACGGGATAAATGATTTCTGTCTCATCCTACCACTTCCATGTAGCCTGCCCTCTTGTCGAGATGGAGGCAAACCTATTACAATCTGGCCTTTTAGACAACTTCCAATGAATAAGCAGTGGACTCAATGGCCTCTTCGGTAGTGTACCCCTCTATCATGGCAGCCTCAAGACGAGCACGAGTGGATACATAGGCATTTAGTATTGATATGAAATGCTCTTACATCCACATCTCATGCAAATACATAGGATCTAATGCCTCTATTTGAGGCACCAAATGCACCATAAGGTGTACCATTATATTAAAGAATGATGGCAGCAAACACATCTCAAGCTATAACACTGTCTCCACTATGAATTCCTGAAGAGTCTCCAACTCATCGCAGTCGATTACCTTCTGTGATATTTTGTTAAAAAAGAAGCACCACTGTGTGATTTCCATCTTTAAGAACACTAGATTTATAGCCCTTATGACAATAGGTAGGAAAGTTGTCAGCATTACATGGCAATCATGTGCGTTATAGTTGGTAAGTGTAAGGTCTTTCATCAAAACAATGGATCTTAGATTAGAGCAGAATCCGGAAGCTTGCTGCTGGGAGGTGGTGCTTTCCATTTTCTAGAAGAATCGGATGAAGTTCATGTTTTTTGTCTAAATTTATCATGTCCAGACATGACTTTAGTCCTTCCTTTGTCTTGCCCTTCATATCCAGCAAGGTACTAATTATGCTTTCAAACATATTCTTCTGAGCATGCATACCATCGATTGCGTGTTGTATGTCAAAATCTTTCTAGTATGGTAAATACTTGAAAAAAATTGACATTTTCTTGAATGTAGCCCCCTGGAGTTGGCTTGACATCATTTCTGGCTTTTCTATCTGTTGTCTTCTTCCCAAAAGCAAACTTGATGTTTTTAACTATCTCAAACACTCTGTGACCTTTACTGTTACCCGATGGAGCAGTAGACTTTAGTACACTAGCTTGTTGGATGCACTGAGAGACACATAAAAGGTTTCATCTAGGTATACTACACAACCAATCTTTCCCTTGAATTGGCCTAACAATATAAAGAGAGTAAGGTAATCGTTGATCGTAACAAAAATAATTGCTCTTAGAGTGAATGACTCTTTTTGGTATGCATCTAACATGTCAACACCTGTATCCCATAAAGTTTTTATTTTCTCTATTAAGGGCTCCAAGAATACATCTATGTCAACACCAGGTTGTGTAGGTCTAGAAATAAGAATGGTTAGCAAAAGATATTTAGCTTCTGCTACAGGTGTGGAGGGAGATTGTAGATGGTGAGGATCACTGGCCACGTGCTGTGCTTCCGGCTCCTTTCGACAAAGGGATTCATTCCATCCGTACATAGTGCAAACCTAACATTTCTTGCCTCCTTAGCATATTCTGGGTGATCCTCATTGAATTTTTTCCATTATTTGCCATCAGCCAAATGTCGAAGCTTTCCATCATTTTTGTGCTTATTAGAAGCATGCCAGGTCATAAGCTTTGCATCCTCTAAGTTAGCGAACAAACACCTCAATCGATCAACCATCAAAGGTACCACATCACTATAGCAGGAACTCTTCTCTGTGCATAATAATCTACTTCTTTTTCTTTATTGCTTGGTTTTGAACCCTGTTTGGTCTTCTTTCTCTTCTTCTCTTTAGAAACTAAAGTTGCATTTTGCTCTTGTAGATAGTCTTTTTTCGTCTAGTACCGACTTACACCACGATTTGGACATTTGTCTAAGTCTTCGTAATCACCTCGATATAGGATACAATGATTTATGCAAGTGTGAATCTTCTATACACCCATATTTAGCAGACTGATGAGCTTCTTAGCATAGTACGTGTTAGCAGGCACTTTGTTCTCCTTTAGAAGCATATCTTCGAGAGTACTCAATAATGCATCGAAGCTAGCATCGGACCATCCATATCTAACATTTAACATCAACAACTTAAGCACAGACTGCAACATCGTAAACTCTTTGGTACAACCCTTAGTCTCATCGTAAAATGGCTCTATTGCTGCCTTCTTTAAGGCCTCCATACCTTTCATAAAGAACATTGATGGATCCGTATGACGACGCAATAGTGCCACCAAGAATTCCGCGTCTTCATAACCTTCATCCACCACATAGGTTCTGTTGCCTTGATCATAAACATCTGGCATAACATGTTCACTCTGCTAGGGACAATGATGTTGTGGCTCATGTACGAACTGGCATCCGTCGTCAACAAGCATATCAGAGCCATTGGTGTCGATATTCGCAGGGTTTATAGCTGGATATGGTGCAGAGCTATGCTATCCATGCTTTGTTCAAATCAAGTAATCCTTCATAAATCCTCGATGGATCAGATGTGAAAATATTGCTTGTATGTCATCAAAGACCGCAATATTTTTGCAGTCTATGTAAGGACAAGATATGTGCTTCGTCTGGATTCTCCATACATGCATCTTAGCGGCATCAATAAACCTATTGACCTCTGGTATGTATGATGGATCTACTCTTGATAAATTATACATCCAGAATGATAACTCCATCAGCTACCTGTATATATAATGAATTTATTGTAATCAATGGAATTCAAACATGATTGTTTTTAGAGATTAATTTACTAACCTTTTGATGATCAACAACCTCCTCTCTGAAATAAAGATGAAAACCTCTCACTTGTATATTTCCCAAATTATAGACCTTGAGGCTAGGTTTCCTAATTATGAGAGAGCATGCATAGTAATTAATTAAACACTAACCATATCAAAAAAAAATTAATAGGAACTAATAAAATAAAACCAACTAATTAATTGGACTACTATTGAAAAACACATAGTAATTAATTAAACAAAGTATTAATAATTAAACACTCACTAGTACAGAATTGATTTTGCGAGGCGGTGCCATTTTATTAACCGTCGCGGTCACAAAATCCAACCGCCACGTAAAATGCTTCGATTTACCGTGGACGGGTTTTTTATTTACCGTGGCGGTCAATAATAACCGTCACGGTAAAAATCGATTAACCGTGGCGGTTGCCTTAAGACAACCGTCACGGTAAATCGTAGATTAACCGTGGCGGTTGCCTTAAAAGCAACCGCCACGGTTAATGGTTAAAAACAGAAAATAATTCATAACTTTTTTCATATAAAATCGGATAAAAACAAACTTTATATCAAAATTATAGCCCTCGATAAGATCTACAACTTTGTAGTTGAAAAGTTTTTGAATTGAAACTGTTTAGGGTCCCAAAATATGTTCTAAGTGTGTAAATTTTGAAATTTGAAATTTAAAATTAACAAATGATCTCAAATATTGATATAGTTTATACAAAAGTTATAGTATTCAATAGAATCTATAACTTTGTAGTTGACATTTTTTAATTCAAAGATGTTTAGTGTCCCAAATATATGCTTGAAAGTTATAGAGTTTGAAATTTAATTTTTCATTACCTAAAAGATTTCAAATGTTCACACAGTTAATACCAAAGTTCTAGTGGACGATCTGATCTACATCTTTGATATTGATAACTTTTTTATTTAAAGTATTTTAGTGTCTCAAATATGTGTTTAAAATTTATATATTTTAAAACTAAATTTTTTGAATTTTTTCAAACTATCTCCGATGGAGATACAATCTATACCAAAGTTGTAGTACTTGAAAAAATTTAGAACTTTGTAGTTAAAAATTTTTTTTCATTTAAATTCATTTAGTAGCCAAAATACCCAACATAAGATTACAAAATATTTACATAAAAAAAAGATAACGTATTATATATAGATATGAATGATTGAGTGGTGTGGTGGTAGTACGTCAAAGTGTGTAGTGTGAGGTCGTGGGTTCGATTCCCGGAGGTCACACCATTTTGGGGTTTTTTTGATTTGTGGAAAATATTAACCGTGGCGGTTATCTTAAGATGACCGTCACGGTTAATCAATGATTTACCGTGACTTATGCATGGTGGCGGTTGAAAAAACCACCACGGTTAATTATTTTCAACCGCCACCAATAAAAATAATGTACTAGTGACTACTTCTCTCTAAATAATTAAACACTACTAATTATCTAAACAAAACTAATTAATTAAATTAAACCTAATGAGAATGAACCTTAGCAACTAAATAAGAAATAATTTTTAATTTCTTCTCTCTAAATGAACCTATTCATGCATGACACACTAAATCTATAGTGGAGGATAAACTCTAATTGACAAACAATCATGGCAAGAGATAGGAGAGACATAAAAAATCCATCTTGAACCACCACATCTAAGCAAATAGAGAGAAAACCCTAGATTTTTGCCTCTCACTCATGGTGAAACCCTTGATCCAAAAAATAGCTAAAATTGAGCAACATTGGTTAAAAAGATGCAACAGGGGCATAAACTAATCTTTTTTAGAAACCTCCTTGCAAGAATTGAAGATCAAATCTCCCTCCTTGTATTTTAGGAAATCCGGAACTCCAGGTTGGCCTCGAGTTACTATGCTGGTTGGGGGAAAAGAAGAGGTATTTATAGCAGATCTAGCACTCACGGTTGGCTAGCCAACCGCCAGTGAAAACCAATTAGCACTAGTGGTTGGCTAAGAAAACCGCTAGTGTTAATGGATGTATTAACATTGGCAGTTGGCTTAGCTAACCGCCAGTATAAATGACCATTATCACTAGAGGTTGGCTAAGCCAACTGCCAGAGTTAATAGAGCCATTAGCACTGGCAGTTTTCTTAGCCAACCGTCAGTGCTAATTGGTTTTCACTGGCGGTTCTGAAGCTGGCCCATGTATTTTTTAACACTGACGTTCTTTAAACGAAACCGCATGTACAAATGGAACCCTGGTGCCAAGAAAAATCATTTCTGTACTAGTGGGCGCCGCCGCCCCCTTCTCTCCCTCGCTCACCTGCTCGGCCCAATTCACCCTCCCCACCGCGTGCGTTACAAATCGAGTGCCAAAAAATTGTAGAGGACACAAACTGTGCCCCAACTTGGAGCGCAAATACCACATTTTTGTAATCCCATGATTGTTTAGTGTTGTTTTAGAAACTTACCAAGAAAGCTGTTTTTGAGCGTTGCTGAACATCGTTTCCGCGGTAGCGGGGAATGTACGTAACCATAATTAAATGAAAAAGCATAATTCATGCGGAGCATAAAATAATTTCATTTCTCTTCAAATTTGACGGTTCCTCACCATGTGTATGCAGAACGGGAGATAGGCGGCTAAGATTATATTTTTCACTGCAATGAGGCGATTACATGCTGGCCTGTAGCCTCATATCAATTGGTGCAATACAAGAAGCAGAACAGCAGAGACATCGAGACACACACGGACACGGACCGTTATCAGCATCATGTTGACTCAAGCTGCGTGTTCCTTACTATGCCGCGTCAGTAGGTTGCTAGATGTTGTCAAGACTGCATGCAGTTGTTTTGTTATCGTCGGAAGTTGAGAATGGTAGCTCCAAAGTCTTGTGCTTCTGATCAGAACTGTTTTCCTTATCAACAGACTTCACGTGGTCCTTGTTCTTGCCCCAGATGAGCGCATAGAGGCCAACAACAATGACCGTCGCACCAATCAGCCTACACGTGGACGATCACATCAACGTAAGACGCTGTAGTTTTTTCCTTGTAAATTAGGCAGTATTAGTGAAAGAACGAAAGTACCCAGTAGCTATTACTGATTGCTACTGAGTAATAGTGACCAAAAAATACTGAACAATATTTAACGATACTGAACCGCATTCAGTATTAGTCAGTAGTTGGTGTTCAGTATTTCTAAATTTTCTTCAGTATTACTTAGTATTAGCTACTGGGTGTAGAATAGCATATATATATATATATATATATATATATATATATATATATATATATATATATATATATATATATATATATATATATATATATATATAATACCGATGAATACTGACACCAAAGATACTAAAAGTGGTTCCGTATTTTTTTGTCAGTATTTGCTAATATTATCTACTGGGTGTAGAATAATATTTTTTATATATAGCGCTATTCTACATCTAGTAGAATAATATTCTACATCCAGTAGCTAATACGGACCAGTAAATGCTAAACCACGTTCGCTGATATGCAAATACTGAATAATATTAAATTGTATTCAGTATTAGTTAGTATTAAATGTAGAAATTCTAGAATAATAATAATAATAATAATAATAATGGGTGTAGAATATTATTCTAGAATAATACCTTCCTAAAGTGACCACCTCAGAAAGAATGAAGGAACCTAGCACAGTCACTATAATCATGCAGAGTGGGCTAAACGCAGTCACAAACACTGGGTCCCTCTCCTTGATCACTATCCCTTGCACGTAGTATGCAACTCCCGAACACATTATTCCCTGCAGCAACACAGGCACAACCATGATCCGTCCCTTCATACACGTACGGCCAGTTAATCAATGCAATCGTACATGCAGATTATATATATATCGACCACATGCAAGTATACTTACAGAGTAGACGGCCGTGAAGAGTCTCATGTCAAACCCGATGGACCAAGCTTTAGTGTCACGCTCCATGACTAGGGCGACCGCGCCGCTCTCCGTGGCGCCCAGTGCGCATATCAGAGTGGTCAAGGAGAGTTCACATGGGTAACTCCTCAACGTATATGACTGAAAAATTTACATGTGCAATCCTCTTAATTAGGATTCTAATCTAAACAAAATATATACAGCCTGGAGTAGTCTTAGTAGGTAATTATTACTTGGAGTATGAAGAAGGCAGACCAGCAGAAGCAGCTTAACAGGATCATGAACGTGCCCATGAGCCAGTGGCCGCTACTGTGGGCACCGGTGTCGGATACGGCGCCATTCACGTGCTTGCTCCATGGGAAGTTGATGATGGGGCCCTTGAAAAGTATCATAAGCAAGGCACCCCCGACTGTTATGGCCGTGCCCGCAATCTTAGCTTGGCTCCGTCGCTCCTTAATCTCTATTCTCTCCATCCTTGTTTATCACGTGGAGCAATAACAAGCAGTTCTTTAATTTGCATGTTTAGTTTTCAGTTTGCAGTAGGACCATTTTTCTATATATAAAGTGTGTGCGTGCGTTCGTTCGTGCGAGCGTGTTTATATATTGTACTGTAGCTTCACCTGAGTATGATGGCATTCACAAAAGTTAGAGCTGGCAATATGTTGGTTAATGCCGAGGAGAAGCTTGCTGATGTGCTCTTCACTCCCATATAGATGAAGTTTTGGTCCAGCACGGGCCTTGAATAATTCAAAAAAAAAAAGTAAACTTGTTGTGTATATATATATACTATACAAGCTGAGAGATTATATAAAAAAGGGTAATTGCGTTAATCTTACTCGAGTAATCCCAAAGCGAGGATCTTGATGAACACCGGTAGGCACATTTTAGGCCTTGTTTTCCTGTCACGAGAAAGGACGATACTGTTAATAATAAACTCGAGGTTGCTTTCTTGCTTTCTGATCCTTTACTATCCAACTTTAGTCATACAAAAAAGTGCTAGTGCCCATCGACCTACGCCGACAAGTGCCATTATTTCTTTTTCTACTTTGAACGATCAGTAACTCTATGATAGGACATGAACTTTTTAGCAACATCGACACACCGAAAGCTACTTTTGTTTCTACCTTATACGAAATTAACATTATACTTATCCTGGACACTTCAACTAAGAGATTCTACTTCTGTCTTTATTTTAAGAAAACTCTGCTTTTACCCTAAGCCAACTAAAGAGAAGTCACGTAGAGGTGCCTCTCCATTATGTGTTTTTTCATCTTGCCTATTGGCCTCGAAGAAAAAGTATCGAGTGGAGCAACACACAGCATATTCTGTAGTTGATGTCCAAGGAAAGGCAAACCTTCAATTGAAATTGATGTGAAGAGACAAGAGACCGCATATTAACCCTATATCGTTAATTTAGTTTTTTGTTTTCGTAGCAAGATCCAGAGATGAAGGGTATATCTGACAATTCAGGACCCGACGAAAGTGTAGTAGCGTGTATGCCAGAATTCATGCAGTGTGTTCCGTATGATTATGTGCGATAAGAAGTCTTAATTAGTAATTGTTGATCAATCAATTTGAAGGATCATTCTCTTTCAAAAAAAAAAAAATTACATTTGACATCTCACAATACTTTTCAATATTATTAGTGATGTGTTTCAATTTCTGAGTCACTAATTGAGATGTCTCCTTTGTGCTATTTTGACATGGTGACATAAAGAAGCCAACTAATGACTTTGGAATATTTAATGGTTTAGTGATAATTTATGACAAAATAAATGGGTTTTGCTGCGGTACCTCCAAACAACTATGATCGGTCTATTTATTTAGATCGGACAGTTATAATCTTATCTTAGGAGGTAATATGTAAAATATTTATTTAATTAATTTTTTAATTTATAAAATAAGATAAAAAAAGGAAAGTTTTTTATATAACTTTTTCTAGATTGACTGATATGCTTGCGTGATCTCACATATATGGTATTTTTTAACTATATAGATTACCATATATTTTTGTACGTGACTTACATGTGTGTGTTACAGTGTTAGCATGTGTATACGTGCAGTGTAACATGAGTGGCCGTTTTGTTAACGTCACTTGCAAGTGTATACGTGCAGTGTTACATCTAGTAAAAGTACGCTTGATTGATGAAAGCTTTTTTGATCTACGTAACGTGTCATGTCACTTTTAAACAAACTTATCATGTCATTATAGATACATATAATCCTCTGCCGATAATTGATTATCATAGGCAACATTACATACAATATAATATACCATAATTTGGTAACATGCATGTTTAGTCTCGCATGATTAGGGGGATCACAACAGATGTTTTCACGGAGGAACAAGATTCTCTACACTCCTTTCTCCCATCATTAGGGGAATCCGAAGGGGATTTTTTTTTTGTTTTTTAGGTTTTTTAATTAACGAAGTAATTCATTAAATACGAAGAATATAGGGCTCAGATTTGTTTGAGATATTACTTCCTCCTAGGTAAAAAATGTACCTTAGCATTGTCCAAAACAAATATATAATTATCACTATTTAGCTAGGCTCTTTTAGCCTCCCAGCTTCACGTTACAATATGGGAGGAGCCGCAAATGAGCCACAAATCGTGGCTTTTTCATGTTCTATGTTCATTTTGCAAGAAGACTCATAACAATAGCTCATGTCAACGGTGCTACAAGATGTAGTATGAGCTGAGGTGAAAAAAAAAACCTATGCAAAATACGCCCTTAGTTATCCCTTCGACGTTCCACCATGTGTTTATATATAAAAAAAGCCGCATATCAAGTTTCCAAAAAAAAATGTAAAGTGAGGATGGATTGGATAGGTCAATATAATCACCTCTCAAACCAGAGCGCGAATGGAGCCATAATAATGGCTGCGACTGCGTTGCGGTAGACAACAAGGACATAGTGGCTCATTCCCTGCCGTAGGGACGCGTCGGCGATGAGGAACATCCCGGCGAAGCCGAACTGAAGAAAGACCATGGCCATGTAAGGCATCACCTTCCTCCATGTCCCCGCAAGTTCCATATGTGATCACCCTCCGATCTTCTCTCAGGCTGTCTCCGGGCTACAGGTAACTGCCTCACCCTATATAGCTCGCCCACGCCTCTGGCCTTGTCTGCTTGCATTGGCATGCATGCTCGACATACGTACACATGCTTAGGCCTTGTTCTCTTTGGTGAATAAGTTGCATTGTAGCGTTTCATTTGTATTTGGCCTCAACTAGATTCAAAAGATTCGTCTCGTGATTTACAACTAAACTGTGTAATTAGTTATTTTTTTTTTTACTTACATTTAGTGCTCCATATATATGGGTAAAAATTGATGTGATGGAGAGAGAGCGGAAAAAGTTACGCAAATTCACCAAAGAGAACCAGGCCTTATATACACACACTCCACTCAGGCCGGCCAGCTAGCGTCGCCCGACACGCTACTGTGGCGGCATTTGAGTACATGCTAACTAACGACCAAACTTAATTATGTGGTTAGCTGTTATCTACTATATGCGTATGTATATCTATAGAGACCTTTGACTTTTTTTTTCTGTTTTTCACTGATCGATCCCCCCTTGTTCCTTTTACTTTGGACTGTCTGTCACTCGTTTATATTTTTTGTTGCAAGGCGACTATTATCGTTTGGAGCTACAACATCTCACACCTCTCGTATCAAGGCCAAACTGCTAGAGTCTAGTAGGTTGCTGTTCGTGCTCAATAATAATGCTGTTGCAAACCACGTATGTATAGTGTTTCGGGTTACCTGATCTAATGGCATAAATCTGGTAACACGTCGAAAGGGCATGTAGTCTAAGGTTATAAGAGTATCAGTAGCACCATGAGGTCCTGGGTTTCAGAATTTAACAACATCGTTTCCATCAACAGTGAGACGCCTTAGGTGACTTTATCCATCTCGAGAATTTGCCGACTCAATCTTCGGAGGTGCCCATAGGGTGGAATGTGGGGGTGGGGTTTGCGTTGTGCTGTGTAATCTCAAAAAAATCTCGTATAGACAATTAATGTTCCAAATTCAAAATTGATTACAAAGAAAAAAATTTGAGTATATATTCACACACACTCTTAACTTTACTCGGTTTATTTCTCTGGCACCTTATTATTATAACTAATGACGACCAGTGTGGCTAATGCTACGTGTGTATGTATGTTCATTTCCACGTCAAATTCCTCACCAAGTAGAGCTATACAGAAACGGGCGGTGTCCGTGGGTCACTTCAGCGTTGCTGGTAGTGGGGATAAAAGTGGCAGCCGAGAGAGAGCGAGGCCGGATTTTTGTCGCGCTAGCTCGCTCGGATGGTGGCAAACAAGCGTACATGATTTGCCTCCTCGCTTTGGCCGTGGGTGCGTTCACGCGAGGATTCGCAACGGGGAACAGCGCAGAGCTTATCCAAGGATGTTGACGTATGCTTCAGTACCATAGCCATCAAAATCATTCTCACCTTATATTTGTTTAATTAATACTTTATCCGTTCCAAATTACAAGTCACTTTGACTTTTTTTGATATCATTGTGCTATGTATGTAGACATACTATTATATCTAGATATATAGTAAAATGAATAAACTAAAAAAGTCAAAGCGACTTATAATTTGGAATAGAGAGAGTAGTTGCGGTTGCGGAGTATGTACTACCAACTGGAACAATGTAAGTGTGGAGAAACTATGTCACACGTCAGATGAAGACGGTGACAATTAGCGAGCCTGATGGGCCTACGGGGCGAGAAGAGGATGGCAAGTGGCCGACGGGGCCCCCACGGCCGCCCCTAGGGCGGCAGGCGCCACAGCCCCTCCGGGCCACGTGGTGAGGGGGCCACGGGCCCTACCTCACCGCCTGCTCTCTAATCCCTGAATTACCTTTTTATTAATTATTATTTATGGAAGTTACATTAGGAAAACTGAAAAGTCCATGTTTGATAAGGACTTCCCCGTTAGAATCCACTTGGGACTATAAATAATAGGGAATTATAATCGATTGAAACAAGAAAGTAATTGGAATAATTCCGTTATTCCAATCTCTCCCGCACACGCCTCCTCTCCCTCCCCTAACCGCCGCCACCTCCTCCACCTGCGCCGCCACCTATGCGCCGTCCACCGCCGCCGCCCTGGCCACCGCCCCCTCCCCTCCTCCTCCTCCTCTAATCCGCTAGCCCAATCCACCCTCTCTGCTGCGTGTGTTACAACTGGTATCAGCAGACCAGAAGGATTGTTGATGGTCCCTAACTCATATTCTATACCATCAATACTTATATAAAACATTGACAAAATAACACCGGAACTAGACATAGGGCATATATACTAAGAAAATTCCATAGTTTTGGTGAGTTATGTATATTTTCAGGTAAAATATGAAAGACACCTCAAATGGGCCAAAAAGACAAGAAATACTTATGGATCCAACCTGATGAGGACATGACACCTTTGGATACGACCATGGACTATAAGGTGAGCTCGTTCAATAAATTTTGGTGCAACTCACTTAGTTCCATATATGCATGTATTATTTGCTTGTAGGTACAAATAATTCTTAAAGTGCAAGACAATCAAGATTCGTCAGTGACCCGATATTATCTCACTGGGAAGGCGATAACTCAAACATTCAGAGTGCGATTGAGGTCAATGAGCACTTGATGGAAAGCTTATTTGATAAGCTTTCAAATAGATCAGGTCCCATCTCAATATCACATTGGCAAGACCTTTAAATCATCGAGACATTCTATCGTTGTTGCTGCCAAGAGCTACATCATCGTCATGGGCTTGTTATTCACACTTAGAACCCTGGCCCAAGTTGGAGCATGTCCCAAAAAGATGAAGAACATATTGAGGAAGCCCTTAGACATCCCTCCTTAGCCACCACCTTAGGGGCCAGCAAGAGCATCCAAGCCAAGCCTGGAGACCACGTCCAACTTGAGTTCGCGTCAGTCACGGCCTTCAAGATCAGCGAGCGGTAAACCGGACGCCCAGGACACAACCGAGTTCTGTTTTCAATGGTCCACATATAGATGGAAAGATAATTTTATAAACTAACTAATGGCTTTGGTTTGAGTTCTAAATTCCATTGGACTCAACGGGAATCGTCGAAATAAATCAGCATCTAGAATTTGTCAGGGCGCTGCGTCACCATTTTTTGGGCTATCGGGCCATGTAACATGTAGGCCCATAAGGAGGACGTGAATGAGGGTGCTTGCACATCCCTTAGACCATATAATTAGTAGCCACTACCTATGTTAGGGTTTAGTTTTTGCTTTAGATCAATCTGTCATCGAACAGTCACCGTTATCGGTTTATGAGACCCCAACTTTGAGTGCTTAGTCATACATCTGCAATTTTCACTTTAATCGAGTTGTGTTTTATCTTGTTCTTGCTTGTGTTCTTTGATTCACAGCAGGGATTAACCTTCTTGGCGAGATCAATTAGGTTGTGACACGGTTGATAACCAGAGACATAGTGCTAAGGTTGCAGGATTCGCTGAAGCTGGATCGGTGTGTCAAGCTTCGCCAGATCGATAGTTATCTTGAATCTGATGGAAGATCAGGAATCACATCCTCATCAAGTAGTATCAGAGTTTAAGGTATACCGTTAAGTTCGAATTTATCCCTTTAGGTTGAGTTATGGCCTTCCCAATGAGATATTATCGGGTCACCGACAAATCTTCATTGCCATGCACTTTAAGAATATTTGTACCTACAGCAAATAAACACATGCACATGTAGAACTAAGTGAGTTGCATCAAAATTTATTGAATGAGCTCACCTTATAGTGATGAGGACATGACACCTTCGGATACAACCATAGACTATATGGTGAGCTCGTTCAATAAATTTTTGTGCAACTCACTTAGTTCCACATGTGCATGTATTTATTTGCTTGTAGGTACAAATAATTCTCATAGTGGAAGGCAACCAAGATTCATCAGCGACCCGATAGTATCTCATTGGAAAGGCCATAACTCAACCATCCAGAGTGCGATTGAGGTCAATGAGCGCTTGATAAAAAGCTTATTTGGTAAGCTTTCAAATAGGTCCATCTCAATATCACATTAGCAAGGCCTTTAAATCATCGAGACATTCTGTCGCTGTTGCTGCCAGGAGCTACATTATCGTCATGGGCTTGTTATTCACACTTAGAACTCTGGTCCAAGTTGGAGCAAGTCCCGAAAAGATGAAGAACATACCGAGGAAGCCCTTGGACGTCCCTCCTTAGCCACCACCTTAGGGGCCAGCAAGGGCGTCCAAGCCAAGCCGGAGGCCAAGTCTAACTCGAGTTCGCGTCAGTCACGGCCTTCAGGATCAGCGAGCGGTAAATCGGACGCCCAGGACACATCCGAACTCCATTTTCGATGGTCGACATATGAATGGAAAGATAATTTCATAACATAACTAATGGCTTTGGTTTGAGGTCCAAATTCCATCAGATTCAACAGGAATCATTAAATAAGTCAGCATCCAGAATCTGTCAGGACGCTGCATCACCATTTTTTGGGCTATCGGGCCATGTAACATGTAGGTCCATAGGGAGGATGTGAATGAGGGTGCTTGCATGTCCCTTAGACCGTATAATTAGTAGCTGTCGCCTATATTAGGGTTTGGGTTTTGTTTGAGATCAATCTGTCAATGAACAGTCACCGTTATCGGTTTGCGAGACTCCAACTTTGAGTGCTTAATCGTACATCTGCAATTTTCACTTTAATTGAGTTGTGTTTTATCTTGTTCTTCCTTGTGTTCTTTGATTCACAGCAGGGATTAGCCTTCTTGGTGAGGTCAACCAGGTTGTGACACGGTTGATAACCAGAGACGTAGTGCTAAGGTTGTAGGATTCGCTGAAGCTAGATCGGTGTGTCAAGCTTCGCCAGATCGATAGTTATCTTGAACCTGATAGAAGATCAGGAATCACATCCCCATCATTGGTATCAAAGCTTAAGGTATACCGTCAAGTTCAAATTTATCCCTTTAGGTTGAGTTATGCCCCAATGAGATATTATTGGGTCGCCGACAAATCTTCATTGCCATGCACTTTAAGAACTATTCGTACCTACAAGCAAATAAATACATGCACATATAGAACTAAGTGAGTTGCACCAAAATTTATTAAATGAGCTCACCTTATAGTGATGAGGACATGACACCTTCGGATACAACCATAGACTATATGGTGGGCTCGTTCAATAAATTTTGGTGCAACTCACTTAGTTCCACATGTGCATGTATTTATTTGCTTGTAGGTACAAATAATTCTCAGAGTGCAAGGCAACCAAGATTCATCGGCGACCTGATAGTATCTCATTGGGAAGGTCATAACTCAACCATCTGAAGTGTGATTGAGATCAATGAGCACTCGATGGAAAGCTTATTTGGTAAGCTTTCAAATGAATCTGGTCCCATCTCAATATCATATTAGCAAGGCCACCAAATCATGGAGATATTCTATCGCTGTTGCTGCCAGGATCTACATCATCATCATGGGCTTGTTATTCACACTTGGAACCCTGATCCAAGTTGGAGCATGTTCCGAAAAGATGGAGAACATACCAAGGAAGCCATTGGACGCCCTCCTCCTTGGCCACCACCTTAGGGGCCAGCAAGGGTGTCAGTGTTTCGTGAAAGCACCAACTAGTAAATTTATAGATACGCGTTTATGCCCGGATGGTTCGCTAAGAGGATACAGAGAGGTATACTAGTTCGGGCGAGAGGCCCTATGTCCAGTTCGAAGGAGTTGTGTTACTTAGCGGTGGTTCATAGTAGGGGTTACAACTGGTTCGAGAGAGGGAGGGGCTCCCAAGTCTCTGATTGAGCGTGGTGCCAATATCGTGGCATGTGTGTGGTGTGTGCGATGGGTTTTCGATGGTCTTCTTGGTTCGCATTTTTTGTGTGTCGATGGTTTAAGCTAGCGGCCTCCTCCAGAAAAGTTGGCTCGCCCTCCCTTTTATAGATGAAGGGAGAGGGAAGCCTTACATGTGTTCTGCAGGAGAGGAATGGGCATGCGGTGCAAAGGAAGAAAAGAAGAAAGAAAAAAGGACGGCGGCGGAATGGCTTGTCTGTCCTCCTGGGGTCGGGGCGTCCTTCTTTCCTGTGCTGCTTACGTCGCCGTGAGCTGTTCGCCGGTGTTGTTGTGTCGCCGGAGCGCCTGCCCATGCCCTCACAGTGGACGGAGAGGATGAGCAGTTGATTAGAACCTTTGTCATATCGGGTTAGACTTAATGGCATCGTACGGCACAGGCGTGGATCGTGGCAGGCGGGTCGTCCGGTCTGTCATGTTATAAGTGTGGTCAGACGGTCCGCCATGCCTTGGACGGCTTAATAATGCGGTCAAGCGTGGTTCCACGCCCTGCACTGGCTAACAGTGTGATCGAAACACGCCCGTCCATGCCCTACGTAGGGCTCAGATGGAGCGAACGTGGGCTGACCCGCGACGCGAGAATCTTGACCGCAGAGTCATTGCCCAGGCTTACGGTACAAGGCTGGGTTGCTTCCCGGCGAAGGCGGGTGCGGGGTCGTGCGGGGACGCCGCTCCCGGGGTCGTGGGCTGAGAGTCCCCCCGTTCGGCCGGGGGGGGGGTCGGGCGCTGTGGCCCGGGGGTCGCGGCTCCGACCCCTTCATCGGCCACGTGGCGTTCGTGTGCCTCCTGCCCCGGCCCGTTGGCCTTCCTGTCGCGAAGCAAAGCGATGGCCCATGGCACTCGGCTTTTCGATGTGCCGAGCCGGGGTGCTGATGATGGCTATGACGATTGCTTAACCGGGGGCTTGACAGGCCGACTGTTTTACCCCCGACAGTAGCCCCCGAGTCCTTGTGGGCGTGGGTTCACGCCTGCAGGGACTTGCAGCCAGGGGGTCGCATCGACTTCTCCGGTGGGTGCGCGTGAGCGCACCCGCCGGGTGTAGCCCCCGAGTCTCTAGGGATGTGGGACATGTCCGCAGAGACTGAAACGAGCGCTCCGGGGCAGTGGCATTGCACGTTGGTTTATCGTGGCATGGGACGGTTTGCTCGTCACAACGATGGCATTGCTGAACCGTCGCGCAGCTGATGGGACAGGACGGGGGGCCTCGATGGCTCCACATCATCATCCTGGTGCGAGGTGGAAGGCCAGGCGATGCTCACGATTCACGCATCGGTTGGCTCTCGACGTGCGCCTTGTCCGCCAAGGGGCACCCCCCGAACCTGTTCGCAGGGTCAGGGATGGATAGAATGCAATCGACGCCGCCCTCTTGGTAGCCGGTCCATCTAGTTCGCAGTCCGGTCACACGGATCTGAAGTCTCATTGCCTTCCCTCCGCGGGTAAACCATGGACCTTGGTCCCACCAAGAATTTGGTTGCAATCTTCGGGATTGCCTTTGTTGCATGCCCTAGAAGATAGTATGGCAAACACAGTTCCTCTTCTCTATCACCGCTGAGGTCTGTAAGGACCTCGCTTTAGATTCCTGCAGAAAAACAAAGGATGCGGTTCTCTCCCCGAAGGGTGTTGGTATAAATTAACTGCACTCCATTAAATAAGATTTAAGTAAGATTATCCGCAAGCGCAAAGATATCATACCAGTGTCACATTTTACCCGGAGGTTTTAAATATTGTATCCATAGGGAACAGTTGTGATGATGACAAAGTTTATAGACTTAACCCAACAATTAGGCTAGATAATATTAAGAAAGAGGAAATAGCTATTGAACTCTAGTTCCAATAACCGGTAAGCTTTGTATAATACCATTCTAAACTGGGCAAGTATCCCGAATAAGAGAAGAAACAGAGTAATCTCCTACCAAAAACCTATAAGCCTATCAATCCTATCAACGGGAAGTGGACTAAGAGGATTCAATGAAGCTATAAAGTCATCTCCGCGAGCTACCACTATCCGGCTAATCAGGGGACATCCACAAGCAATCATAGCCCAGACACCACGTCTACACTACGAAATACTACCTTAATCAAGTAATGACCAAGATCAAAGCACTCAATATGAATTGGGAACTTAAGAACAAATAAGAACAACCGCTTACTTGAATCGGAGTGTTGAATACAAAAGTACCTCAGAACGCAGCTCCGGGCGAGGGAGCTGAATCTAGAAGAATACAGCCACGAAGAAGCACCGACAGGCCGAAACTCCTCCAGAATCTCTACTCCTCTACTCAATCTCTCTAATCTCTAAACAAGACTAGATCTAGATGAACTAGTCTCTCCTAATTGCTACATCTAGATGAACTAGAAGTTGACGAACTAGAACTAGATCAACTAGAGGGACCCTAACCCTAATTATGTAGAATATGAAGCACCGGGGTGTAGAATGCCTCTAGGAGGGGCCTTGGGGCATCATTATATAGGCCGAGGTGGAGTAGGGGGCAAGGAACCGCCACGTCATCGATCCGCGTCTTCATGTTGTGTGCACCGTCAAATCAAACCGACCTTAGATTGACGTAGGGATGCTCTGCTTGGGTGCCAAGGAAGCGTGGGAGGAAGACTCCAGAAGGCGGCGGCCAGATGCCCTAGGGGGCGCCTACCGGCGCCAGGGTGGGGCCGGCCGGCCCCACCTGGTCTCCCCTGTGGGTCCCGCTGCTTCGGGTGTCTTCTAGATCCTTCCTGAGCCTGATGACGGTGTTTGCCGACGCGGATAAGTTTCGTGATAATTATGCACTCTAATCCTTCTTTTATGCTTTTCTGGAATAATCCCTGGAAAATATAGAATATGCAAAACACATGGAAATTGTCAGTTAAAACCCTGGACTAGTGTATATTCATGTGCCTTTTCATGTCTAGAGTTCTAATAAAATTTGACGTTATCCACTGTTAACAAAGGGGTAGATAAGTTAGTCAATGTTCGGGCCGTCGTGCCAAGAACTTGTAATCGAACAAGTTATTTTGTTTTAAAAGCGTTTGAATAAGATTTGGTTCTTCAACTTTTAGTTGCGTAAAATGTCGTCTGCGTTCCACCCCTTCATGATCGTCAAGTTTTAGAAATTCAAGACATGGGCGTAGGCTCTGGTTAGGCTAGTGAGCAGTACCATAGCTGTCGGGGTGTAAACGCCTACAGTCCGACTAGCTTAACCCGAAAGCGCTTCCCACGGCTCTCATATCCGGATCTCATCGTGAGAGGGGGTCAGAATACAGAATGTTTTTACTTTTATCGAAAAAAGTAGTTGTATTTTGACCCTCTTGTGCTGTTAAGACCTAAAAGCTTGAGGCAAGGGCGTAGGCTCAGATTAGGCTAGTGAGCGATGCCGTAGCCACCGGGGCGTAGGCAGTCGCAGTCCGACTAGCTTCGTCTAGAACCGTCTCCCTTAATCCTTACTTCAAGATCTTATCGAAAAAGAGTGTTGAAATACGATTTATTTCTGAAAGAATGTACACCTATCAAAATAGAAAGGGCGCAAGTACGTTTTATTCAGAAACATGATTCATTCTTGCAAAGGTATGTACAGCTTGGAAGAACTAAGGGTAGAAGCGACTTAGATTTTCGATGTCCCAAGCATTGGTGCATCATTGTTGGAGTTGTCACTGCCGAGGAGGTAATCGCAAGCGTCGAGGAAGTGGCGTAGAGCCCCCGGGTCGTGCCGTCATCTCCACGATGCGGCAGAAGAGGGCCTGCCTGTCCCTCGTTGGAATAGCAGGATCGTCGTCCAGGGTTCATCCCCCGGACGGAGTCAGGCAGAGGCCTCCGAGAGCCTCGGTGGTGGTACGGACGTCAGGGAGGGGAGGAGGGGTCGAGATCCTCCGTAGCGTTCCTTCCTCGGTGACGACAAAGTCTAGGCTCCCGAAGCGTACGAGCGCTCCGGGGGCCCAGGGCACAGCGTGGCTTCCTATCCGAAGCCTGGGTTTCGAAATGAAATGCTCAAGGCCCCTACCTGGCGCACCAACTGTCGGTGTTTCGTGAAAGCACCAACTAGTAAATTTATAGATGCGTGTTTGTACCCGGATGGTTCGCTAAGAGGACACAGAGAGGTATACTGGTTCGGGCGAGAGGCCCTACGTCCAGTTCGAAGGAGTTGTGTTACTTAGCGGCGGTTCGTAGTAAAGGTTACAACCGGTTCGAGAGAGGGAGGGGCTTCCAACTCTCTGATTGAGCGTGGTGCCAATATCATGGCGTGTGTGTGGTGTGTGAGATGGGTTTTTGATGGTCTTCTTGGTTCGCTTTTTTGTGTGTCGATGGTGTAAGCTAGCGGCCTCCTCCAGAAAAGTTGGCTCGCCCTCCCTTTTATAGATGAAGGGAGGAGGAAGCCTTACACGTGTTCTCCAGGAGAGGAATGGGCGTGCCATGCAAAGGAAGAAAAGAAGAAAGAAATAAGGACAGCGGCGGAATGGCTTGTCTGTCCTCCTGAGGTCGGGGCGTCCTTCTTTCCTGTGCTGCTTACGTCGCCGTGAGCTGATCGCCGGTGTTGTCGCGTCGCCGAAGCACCTGCCTATGCCCTCACAGTGGACAGAGAGGATGAGCAGTTGATTAGAACCTTTGTCGTATTGGGTTAGGCTTAATGGCATCGTACAGCACAGACGTGGATCGTGGCAGGCGGGTCGTCCGGTCTGTCACGCTATAAGTGTGGTCAGACGGTGCGCCACGCCCTGCATGGCTTAACAATGCGGTCAAGCGTGGTTCCGCGTCCTACACTGGCTAACAGTGTGATTGAACACGCCCGTCCATGCCCTGCGCAGGGCTCAGATGGAGCGAACGTGGGCTGACCTGCGACGCGAGAATCTTGACCGTAGAGTCATCGCCCAGGCTTGCGGTACAAGCCTGGGTTGCTTCCGGGCGAATGCGGGTGCGGGGGGGGTCGTGCGGGGCCGCCTCCGGGGTCGTGGGCCCGAGTCCCCCCCCGCTCGGCCGGGGGGTCGCGGCGGCTCGCGGTGTCCGGGGGGTCGCGGCTCCGACCCCTTCGCTTTGGGCCATGTGGCGTGGCCCATTCGTGTGCCTCCTGCCCCGGCCCGTTGCCTTCCTATCACGGAGCAGAGCGACAGCCCATGCCACTCGGCTTATCGATGGGCCGAACCGGGGTGCTGATGATGGCTGTGACGATTGCTTAACCGGGGGCTTGATAGGCCGACTGTTCAACCGGAGTTCGCGTCAGTCACGACCTTCAGGATCAGCGAGCGGTAAACTGGACGTCCAGGACACATCTGAACTCCGTTTTTGATGGTCCATAGATGGATGGAAAGATAATTTCATAACCTAACTAATGGCCTTTGTTTGAGGTCCAAATTCCATCGAGTCAATGGGAATCGTCAAAATAAGTCAGCGTCCAGAATCTGTCAGGGCGCTGCGTCACTATTTTTTTGGGCTGCCGGAGCTTGCACGTCCCTTAGACCATATAATTAGTAGCCACCGCCTATATTAGGGTTTGGGTTTTGCTTTACATCAATCTATCATCGAACAATCGCGTTATTGGTTTGTGAGACCCCAACTTTAAGTGCTTAATCATACATCTGCTAATTTCACTTTAATCGAGTTGTGTTTTATCTTGTTCTTACTTGTGTTCTTTGATTCGCAGAAGGGATTAGCCTTCTTGGCGAGGTCAACCAGGTAGTGAGACGGTTGATAACCAGAGAAGACATAGTGCTAAGGTTGTAGGGTTCGCTAAAGCTGGATCGGTGTGTCAAGCTCCACCAAATCGATAGTTATCTTAAATCTGATGGAACATCAGGAATCACATCCGCATGAAGTGGTATCAGAGCTTAAAGTATGCCGTCAAGTTCAAATTTATCCCTTTAGGTTGGTTATGGACTTCCCAATGAGATATATCGGGTCACCGATGAATCTTCATTGCCTTGCACTTTAAGAATTATTTGTACCTATAAGAAAATAAATACATGCACATGTGGAACTAAGTGAGTTCACCAAAATTTATTAAATGAGCTCACCTTATAATGATGAGGACGTGACATCTTCAGATATAACTGTGGACTATATAGTGAGCTCATTCAATAAATTTTAGTGCAACTCACTTAGTTCCACATGTGCATGTATTTATTTATTTGTAGGTATAAATAATTCTCAGAGTGCAAGGTAACCAAGATTCGTCGGTGATCCGATAGTATCTCATTGGGAAGGCTATAACTCAACCATCCGGAATGCGATTGAGGTCAATGAGCACTTGATGGAAAGCTTATTTGGTAAGCTTTCAAATAGATTAGGTCCCATCTCAATATCACATTGGAAAGGCCTCTAAATTTTGGAGACATTCTATCGCTGTTGCTGCAAGGAGCTACATCATTATGATGGGCTTGTTATTCACACTTGGAACCCTAGCCCAAGTTGGAGCATGCCCCGGAAAGATGGAGAACATACCGACGAAGCCCTTGGACGTCCTCCTCCTTGGCCACCACCTTAGCGTCCAGCAAGGGCGTCCAAGCCAAGCCGGAGGCTCAGTCCAACTCGAGTTCGCGTCAATCATAGCCTTCAGAACCAGTAAGCGGTAAACTGGACGCTCAGGACACATCCGAACTCCGTTTTGAATGGTCCACATATGGATGGAAAGATAATTTCATATTCTAAGTAATGGCCTTGGTCTGAGGTCCAAATTCCATCAGAGTCAGTGGGAATCATCAAAATAAGTCAGCATCCAGAATCTATCCGGACGCTACGTCGCCATATTTTGGGCCATCGGCCATATAACATATAGGCCCATAAGGAGGATGAAAATGAGGGTGCTTGCACGTCCCTTAGACCATATAATTAGTAGCCACCACCTATGTTAGGGTTTGGGTTTTGCTTTAGATCAATCTGTCATCAAACAGTCGCCGTTATCGGTTTGCGAGACCCCAACTTTGAGTGCTTAATCATACATCTGCAATTGTCACTTTAATTGAGTTGCGTTTTATCTTGTTCTTGCTTATGTTTTTCGATTCGCAGCAGGGATTAGCCTTCTTGGCGAGGTCAACCGGGTTGTGACACGGTTGATAACTAGAGGATACATGGTGCTAAGGTTGCAGGGTTCGCTGAAGTCGGATTGGTGTGTCAAGCTCCACCAAATTGATAGTTATCTTGAACCTGATGGAAGATCGAGAATCACGTCCCCATCACAACCCAAGCCCAAAAGCAAAATAAGCATGAAAAAGTATACCAGAAAGCAATTGGGCCAAACACCCACAAGGGACAAGATCCAAGCCCAGTCAAGAACCGACTAGAGAAAGGCGGTGGCAAGCAGGGCCACCCCTAGTGTGGCCGCACCGGGGTGCGCCCGCACCCCCAACACCGCCTCATGAGCCCACTTTTCTCTAGCGGTACGTTGATGACACCTAGAGGGGGTTCATGATGGTCACCGTGATCAACACCCCTCCAAACCGACCTCCAAGTACTATATAAGAAGACCCTCACCTCCTCCTCTACATCATCATCATACACTTGGAGAAGAAAGAAAAGGGAAAAGCTCCAATTCCATCCTGGCCTAGCTAATTTAGTATAGGGAGTGAGTGGGGAAGAGTAGAGAGGAGGTTCGGGCGTGTTGGCCACCTCTGCATCCTGTACTCAGTGTGACCAAGTGGAGGAGACGGAGTGCCGGGCGTGTTGGCTCCCTCTAGGCTTGTACCTCTACGGGCCAGATACTACTTGGAGTTAAGGTCCGTGTTCATCTATGGTGGTGAGTCTCTATTCGTGTTATCTTGTGCCCTACATTCTTACGGGTTCATTGTTCGTTACTTGGATTGGTAATGTATGTTCTAGTAGAGGACTCCTGATAAAGACGGATGTTCCCGACTCTAGAACAGTAATCGATAATGTAGACATGGTGTCTAGGTTTATAGGTTGCCCTTGTTTGCCTCACACTCCACGGTTGAGGGGTAGGTGTTAGGTGGTGACAACCCTAGCATCCCTTGTAATCCCCCATGTTCAGGTGTGGAGTAGAGTTATAGGCCGGTATCACCTGGGAGACTAGGTGTGATCCGGTGCCCGAAGCAAGAGTGTAGTAAACAAGGTGATCTTCATGTAGAGGCCCAAAATCATAGAAGAACCTCACTACCCAAGCTATCCCCTTTCTCATTCTCTAGGGTGAACTTAGATCTAAGACCGGGTGAACCTCACTACCGTTCTTCGTGAAATTATGATACCCTGTCTATCACCGGGTGAAGTGCTATAACGGTACTTTCCGTGCGCTTGCGGATTTGGCTGCTTTTGCTAAGAAATACCAACAAGCATTTCTGGCGCCATTGCCGGGCAATAGTTGTCGTTTTTAGTCTCGAACCTAGTTCACCCGTGTATTTTTTCTTTTTATCATTTTTTATTTTCTTTTCAAAAATAGAGAATATTTGAATCCAAAACTTTTCTGCTCCTAAGGGTGAGTTCGTAGAGCCACCATAGCCATCGAAGCCAATCACAACTTCAAGCTACGAGCTTCATCCTGGCTTTATAGCCATGGTTCGAGAGCAAGCCATCTCAGGATTAGATTACGAAAATCCTTATCATCACCTACGGGAGTTCGAGCAAACTCTATGCATGTTAGCCATAGCAGGCATGTCACAAGAAACTTTGCAGTGGAAATTATTTCCCTTTTCTCTTAATGAGAGAGAGAAACAATGGTACATCCAAAATGTAGGAAAAGTGGCAGGGGATTGGGAAGAATTGAGGAACAAATTTTGTCTCACGTTCTTCCCGATATCCCGAATCACTGCCCTACGACAAGAGATCCTCAACTTCCAACCAAACGAGAAGGAAACCATAGGTGCAGCCTAGGATAGATTCCTAATCTTATCACATTCAGGCCCAGACCTATCTGTACTCAACCATGTGTTGTTACAGCACTTCTGGCTAGGTTTAGAAAGAAAGCTGCCCTACACCTTGACATAGCCGTTGAAGGTTCATTTACACACCTAAGAAGGGGAAACACTCCTGGATCGCATCTTAGAAAACACCCCTCTGCTAGAACCCCTACTGGTAGAGGCCAAATGATGTCTAGAGGAAGTCTCTTCGATCAAAGCCGAAACATCATAACCCATGGAGAGACCTTCAGCTGAACCTGAGAGTCTAGAAGAAGGTTTTCAACCTTTGTATTTTCCCTTTTTCGAGGATGATCTTTTTGAAGATTTCGGTATACACCTCGAAGTACTCGTGCCACCGGAAGCCATCGATTCATGAAAAACCTAGCAACCTCCTTGACCATAAATCCCTCGAAACATCTGTCGAAGAGTTGTTAGCCATTATGGCAAGGAATGGACCAAGGAAGTCGAATCCACTACTACTAAAAAGATTAACCGAGGCGGTTAAAATCAATTAACCAAGGCGGTTTTTGCAACCGCCACGGATTGAAGGTCACGGTAAATGGAGGCATTTTCGAGGTAGAGGAAAAAACCGCCTCGGTTAATCACACAAAAAAAAAAAAAAAAAGCCCATCCAAAACCCTAACGGGCCTGGATCTAAGGCCGTCCTCACTACCGCCGTCATCGAAATTGGATACGGCTGCCGGACGCCGCCCATGCCGCCGGACATTCCGCCACCCGCCGTGGATCTAAGAAATACTGGCAAGGATCCCACCACTCCTCACTTTGATCGCTTTTAGTCTCGAACCTAGTTCACCCGTGGATTCGCCGCTTTCCGGCCGCCATCATTTTTTATTTTCTTTTCAAAAATAGAGAATATTTGAATCCAAAACTTTTCTGCTCCTAAGGGTGAGGGGAGAGCCACCATAGCCATCGGCCAATCACAACTTCAAGCTACGAGCTTCATCCTGGCTTTATAGCCATGGTTCGAGAGCAAGTCATCTCAGGATTAGATTACGAAAATCCTTATCATCACCTACGGAGTTCGAGCAAACTCTATGCATGTTAGCCATAGCAGGCATGTCACAAGAAACTTTGCAGTGGAAATTATTTCCCTTTTCTCTTAATGAGAGAGAGAAACAATGGTACATCCAAAATGTAGGAAAAGTGGCGGGGGATTGGGAAGAATTGAGGAACAAATTTTGTCTCACGTTCTTCCCGATATCCCGAATCACTGCCCTACGACAAGAGATCCTCAACTTCCAACAAAACGAGAAGGAAACCATAGGTGCAGCCTAGGATAGATTCCCCTAATCTTATCACATTCAGGCCCAGACCTAGAAGAGGATGGGAGGTGGGGTTTCGTTTGCCACCGGAGGTTTAGAAGGAAGAGGAAGAGGATAGAAGTGAGAGCGAGGGATGCATTTACACAGGGGTGAGAGAGTGAATGATTTAGGGTTTGGAGTTGTGTATATATAAAACGAGTTGTTATCGGGTCTTGGATGGGCTAGTTGGGCCCAATATTAACCAAGGCGGTTGTCTTAGAAAAACCGAAACTCGGTTAACCCATGGATTAACCTTCACGCGGTTGTCTTAGAGCAACCGCCTCGGTTAATAGACGATTTACCGAGGCGGTTTTTTTGAAGAAAACCGCCTCGGTTAAGGTATTAACCAAGGCGGTTGTTGTGCCGGGGCATTGCCTCGGTTGGAACTGATTAACCGAGGCCTTTTTTTGCTAAAAACCGCCCGAGCTCGTTTTTGAAGTGTCTTGTAAAATCTTTTGTGTAGTAGTGATCAGCAGTTGAAGAAATTCAAGTTCGCTGTCCTTCCTCGGTAATCCAAACAAAAGTCGGTAGGAGATGGATGCAAACACTATACAATCCCACTGTTGGAGCAAATCTAATGTCTGCATCATTTGCTAAGGCTTTCCTAAGCAATAAAACTCTTGCTCCAATAAACATGTACTTCTGTAGTGAGCCACGAACAAGACTAAAAGGATTAGGGGTATTATCTAATATCCTGTTATGCCACCATGATGGCAAAATGCCCCTAGACTTCCATGTCTTTGATCTTCAGGATTTCGATATCCTGATTGGGAACCCCCTAGAGAAATTTCTCTTAGAACCACCAACTTCAGGGGAGATCAATGTAAAGTTAGGAAGGGACAAGTTTTTTATACCAATTACTCAGGCCAAAACCTCAATTACAAACTGGTCCTCCTATCCTCAAACACCCATAGAGGTTATGTCGGCAGTACCCTTCGACTCACCCGAATCGTCTTTAGAAAAAGATGACAAACTCTTCATAGAAGAAGAAGACAATTTAGGACAGACCATAGAACTTTCTAAAGAGGAAGACCCGATGAAACCTCCAATTGAGCCAAAACCTTTACCCACCGGTTTGCACTATAATTTTCTTAATGGCAATAAAGAAACTCCTGTAATCATTAGTGATAAGCTTAACGATGAGGAGACGTCCAAACTCATTACCATTTTAGAAAAGCATAGGTTTGTTTTTAGGTATTCCTTGCAAGATTTAAAGGGAATTAGCCCAACTCTTTGTGCCCATTGCATCTCAATAGACCCTTTGAGTACACCCACTCGAGAGCCTCAGCGGAAGCTCAATAACGCGATGAGGGAATTCGTGAAGAAGAAAGTGCTTAAACTTCTTCACGCCGGGATAATTTATCCTGTTTCACACAATGACTGGGTCAGTCCCATCAAAGTAGTACCAAAGAAAGGTGGTATGATGGTAGTTGAGAATAGCAATAATGAGTTGATCCCACAACGTACTATCACAGGCTGGAGAATGTGTACAGACTACCGAAAACTCAATTCAGCTAGAAAGAAAGATCACTTTCCACTGTCCTTCATTGATGAAATGCTAGAGCGGTTGGCAAAACACTCTTTCTTTTGTTTCCTAGATGGGTATTCGGGTTATCATCAAATCCCAATACACCCTAACGACCAAAGCAAGACAACTTTCACATGTCCTTATGGAACATATGCTTACAGACATATGTGATTTGGGTTGTGTAATGCACCCGTCTCATTCCAAAGATGTATGATCTCCATTTTTTCAGACATGATAGAGGAAATCATGGACATTTTCATGGATGACTTTTTAGTCTATGGTAAAACTTTCGATCACTATCTGGAAAATTTGGACAAAGTCTTGCAACGATGCCAAGAAAAGGACCTTGTTTTGAATTGGGAAAAATGTCATTTCATGGTCCAAGAAGGTATCATCTTGGGACACCTAGTGTCCAAACAGGGGACTTAAGTAGATAAAGCTAAGATCGATGTGATCAAACAGATACCACCCCTAGTGAACGTAAAAAGGGATCCATAGTTTCTTAAGCCATGTAGGTTTTTATAAGAGATTTATCAAAGATTTTTCACAAATCTCAAGACCCCTTACCAACCTGTTAGCCAAAGATACACCTTTGAGTTCACGGATAAGTGCCTAGACACTTTTCACACCCTTAAGAAGGCACTCATCTCAGCTCTAATTATCCAACACCCTGATTGGACGCTGCCATTTGAGATCATGTGTGATGCTAGTGATTACGTGGTTGGCGCAATCCTAGGCCAAACGAAAGACAAGAAAATCACGCTATAGCCTATGCAAGCAAGACTTCGACAGGAGCTCAGCTTAATTATGCCACAACTGAAAAGGAGATCTTAGCCGTAGTGTTTGCTATTGAAAAGTTTCACTCTTACTTAGTTGGTTCAAAAATAATCATCTATGCCGATCATGCTGCTCTTAAATATTTGCTAACTAAGAAAGATGCGAAACCTAGGCTAATGTTGGCGGTAATTACCGGCATACTTTAACCGCCAATTATTATCCAAAAAAGGAGAATTATCATAGATATATTCACATATACCTTTACTATTGACCTATTTCCACTTGTATTGGAGCATCATTGTTTTACAGGAAACATACAAGGAAAAGAGGAAAAGGTCACAAGAATACGCTTTCTGGCAAGGCGTATTTCAACAAAATAAGCAAAGCACAAAGTCCAAGAAGTCAACTGGACCAACAACCCACGAGAGAAGGGTCCAGGAGCAGCAAGAGGGCCATGGCCAAAGCTGGGGCCGAGGGGGCCCACCCCTAGTGCGGCCGCACCAGGGTGCGGGCGCATCCCTAGAAGGGCCAGCCCAGCCCATATTCTGCAGGCGGTTCGTGAAGGCGGTGCTGAGGTCGGTTTGGCCCGGCATTTACTTCCCCTGCCCCTGGAACCGACCATTAGACTAGTATATAAGAGAGGGGGCACTCCCTCATTTCATACAACACACACTACACCTGTCACTTGTACTCTCAAGTGTACCTTCCACTTTTCTCTTTATCCTTAGTAGTAGTAGAGGAGTAAGGCTCAACTTGTAGGAGGAGGAGACATCTTGGCTACTCTTGGTATGAATACTATTCTTTCCATTATGCTCTTCTTCTCTTTTCATCAATATAGCAATGTTCTAGAATTAGAGTATAGTTCTTCTACTATGATCTTGTTGTGTAGACCAAGTAATAGTTTGTGTGATAGGATCATAGAACATAGAACTTCTAGTTCATATGCCTTGTTCATGATATGCTTGCTAGTTCATAGTGTTCATATCATGTTCTTAGAATATAGAACTCTGTTCTTAACCGTTCATACACTTAGATGATTAAGAATAGAGTTATGGGAGGGATGGTGGTTCATCGCACAACATCCAAGTTCTTTACTTGTTCATCCGTAGGGTGAGAGAGCCGGGGGGCTTGGGTAGCTGTTCTATATGTGAGCATGGTGCTCAGGTATAGGGGAGCCGGTGATTGCACTTCATAGTGCACGGATGAGGGGGTAGGCGGTAGGTGGTGATAGTCCTGTTCATCCCTTGTAATCCCCCATGTTCGGCTATGGTGTAGGAGTTTAAATTATCACCCATCTCGCTGGCAGACCAGCGGCCGGTGGTCTTCCGATCCATCATAAACACAACTCTATCTCTGACTCGTGTATTTGTATGACTAACCACTATCTAGACATTAGCTGTATTAGGACCATTGCTCCCATAGGATGTTCATTTATTCTTTATTCTTTTATTCTTTATGCTTCATTTATTTTTCCCCACTTGAGAGGCATTCATCTGTGTGTGTGTCCACTATCCTGAATGCCGTATTGTTTACCCCTGTTATGAACATTGGTCTACCTTTGATACAATGTATAATATTCATAATTATGGTTTCATACTAAAATCTACACTAGCCTTCCTTTGGGAAAATATAAATACGACACCTAGGATTTCTCCAGGTTGAAATGCTACAACGGTAATTCCGTGCGCTTGCGGATTAACATCCAAAACTGCAAAGGTTTACCGGATCACCGTTACCTCTTTACTGTAGTTGGGAATATAGTTTTAGTACTAGTGTTAAGGAATGCTGAAAGTGCGCCGTATAGCATCTCCAAAACACTAGCCACTAAGGCTATAGTCCTAATATTATTAGGGATATAACTCTCTTGACAGAGGTAAAAATAGTCTTGGTATGCCATGGTGCCCGTGCCAGGCTATTCTGAAACTATCATCAGAGGTGTATCACTAGTAGCAGTAAAGGGAATAACTGGTGAGGTGTGCCCAGTGCCATGGCTGATCTAGTGATATGGTAGCTGAGGTACACGACCCAAAGCATTTCTTACTCATTACCGGGTATAGATTTACCTCTATTCTCAGTAATGATGTTAAGAAATGTCAACCGCATTTCTAGCATTGTTACCAGGGGTCCAAACCTGGTGATACGCTAAGAAATACCAACAGCTAATAACATGGATTCTTTTACTCTAAGAACTTGATTTAGAGATAAAAGATAAAAAGGGAGTAGAGAATATTGTCGCCAATCATTTGTCGCGTATGCAAGTCACTAACATGCAGGAACCACCAATAAACAAGTTCCTACGTGATGACATGATGCTCAAGGTAACGGATATCAACCCATGGCATGCAAATATAGACAACTACATTTTCACCGGCTATATACCACCTGGGGAAGTAAATAGAAACTGCAAGTGGAGAGTGTTGGCATTTCTAACGTCACTACAATAAATCCCAAATCTCTATCCCACTCAATGACACTAGAAATGTTGGTACTAATTAAATTGCCTTTAGCAACTAGCCATTAGCCTCTTTACCCTTACTCCTAACTATGAAACTAGGTTGTCATCCCCAATTGTAAAGCTAGGAATAAACTCTGGTACTAAATCTTATCATTTTATGTGACTAGGCAGAAATAAATAAAGATGAGTATAAACTAAGAACGATTCTGCAAGTGGACAGATAATTATACCATTGTAGCATTTTACCTAGAGTATTACCAGGTTGTCATTTATATTCTACCACTGGGAAGGCATTGCTAAGAAGCTACTTCATAGTATTGATAACATGTATAAGCATATGCATTGAATAGACGATGTAACCAATGTCATACACTCTACTCATCCTGATCAAAACAAGAGAGGTAAGTCACAAGATAAATAATATGATAATAATGATAGTAAATATGATAACAAGCCATTAATCAGTCATCTCCTAATGATACTAATCCATCATAGCATTCTAATCAAGTCAGCATTGTCTAATCAATTAATAGAGAAATAACTCCTATGTATTTAACTACATGTCAAAGCTATGTCAACTAGTGCAAGTACACCTAGAAATCATTGTCACTTATACTACCATAGTTCCCAAACACATCGGAGCAATGTACTCCTATGTATTTAACTACATGTCAAAAAAAGATGAGTACAGGAACCTCCTCTCAACCCGACAATCCCACTCTACCAATCCAAGCGTATGGGGGAAGGCCTACAAAGGACTCAATGGGTGCATCACACCCACGATCTACCTCACTACCCAAAGCACAAGCGGGGATATCCATGAAGCAAAGCAAAGCATCTAGACACCATGTCTACATATTGCCTACCACTCACCATATGATCAACTAGATGAGCGCTATATGAACCAGTGCATGAATATGATAGCAAACCAACTAAACTAGATGTACTGAAGTAGACAATGAACATAATAATTAAACTAAGATGAAGCACAATATTGCTAGTAAATATCATACAAACGCAGATAATACAATAAGAAAAAAAGCTTAAGAACTGTACCAGACTCTTCTCTTCTTGACAACTTCTGGAATCCAAGACTGATTAACACGCCTTGACTTCCTCTAATCTAGATCTAACTATGCTAAACTATGAACAAGAAGGCTATGAGGAACTAGAACTTGAAGCTCTAGATGACTTGATGTTCAACTGGCTCAACCTTGAATGACTTGAATGAGGTATTGAATGAATTAGGGTTTCCAGGGGGAGGTCTGGCTCCGCTTATATAGCCCGGTGGGATGCACGACAGCCGTTTGATCAAACCGACTTCACGTAGGGCTGAGATTGATCCTCAAAGGAGATGAAGGAACATTCTAAAAGGTGAGATGTGGGCCCCACAGGGGGGTGCCGCCCTGCATTCTTGGTGGGGCCGGCCGGCCCCACCTGGAGGTGGCTCCTCCCCTCCTTCGCTCATATGTGAGGAGGCAGCGTGCTAGTGGCTAGGCCTCCGGGATTACTTCAGGATTAGATGGGCTGTAGGCCCAATTATCTTTAATTACTATAGGCATATAAATACTTGTAAAACACTATTGGTCAGATTAAGCAAGAAGCAACTATTGTTGCCGGCTTCCTTTAGGGAGCTGGGACTTGCCCTAGCCGCCTCTCTTCCTCCCCGTGCGTGATCACGGCGCCTCGCCGCCGTTCCAACCTCTTCAAGCCTCGCCCTCCAGTTCGTCACCCCTACAATCTGAGACCTAGAATCGGTAGGGAACAAGTCCCTATCAACCTGGTATCAGAGATGTCGGGTGCTCCTCCGGCTTCCACCGTGCCGCCGGTCTCCACGGTTCCGCCGTCCACCCCAGCGGTGCAGTCTTCCGCCGGCCTGCCATCGTCATCTGCTGCAGCCCCCATCGCCACGACCTCCGCCCTGGTTCTGCCCTCCACCACGCAGCCGCTCACGTCGGGCGTGACCACCCCACCGGTGTTCACCCCGGCGCAGACCATGGCGGCCATCGTCGACCTCAGCCATGCCTTTGCGGGCATGCAGATGCAACTGGCTGAGATCCAGTCCTTCCTCACCCACCTACAACCACCGCCTCAGCCAACGCTTCCACCGCCGCCGCCGCCGCAGTACTCATACGCTCAGCCAGCGCTTCCGCCGCCGCCGCTGCCGCCGCAATACACCTATGCGCTTCCCAGCCAGGGGGCGCCCCCATCCGTTTCCCCCTCGGCACCATCTTCCAGCCAGGTGCCGATCCACCTCCTCCGCTTTCCGCCGTCGCCCTCGCCACTGCCGTCCTGGGCGCAGTCCTCAGCCGCCCCGGTCTACTCAGTGGCCGCGACACGGGTGGCGACGACCGCTGCGCCAACCAGCCGCGCCATGATGTCCCACGGCGGGCCCCCCTGTGTCGGGTGTGCTGTATGGAGGGATCGATGCACCCTGTTCCACGCCCCGAGCTTGATGCAGCCGACGTCCGAGGCAGCCCCCTCCCCGGATGATGCGCCGGAGTCGGCCGGCCACGCTCCACCCAAGTTCTACAAGCTGGAGTTCCTGACGTACGATGGCTCGGAGGATCCGTTGAACTGGCTGGGGCAGTGCGAGCAATTCTTCCGCGGCCAACGCACCCTCGGACCGAACCTGGCTCGCTTCCTATCACCTCAAGGGCGCAGCCAGGACGTGGTACTACGCCCTCGAGCAGGACGAGGGCATGCCAGATTGGGATCGCTTCAAGGACCTGTGCCGTCTCCAGTTTGGGCCGCCTCTCCAGGGCATTCGGCTGGCCGAGCTGGCACGGCTGCCCTTCCACTCCACGGTGCAGGACTATTCGGATCGCTTTAACGCGGTCCTGTGCCACACCGGCAAGCTCTCAGCGCTCCAGAAGGCCGAGCTCCACGTGGGGGGGCTACCAGATCACATCCGGGCGGAGGCCGAACTGCGTGCTCCCCAAGACCTCCAAACAGCGATGCACTTGGCCCGGGCTTTCGAGCGCCGTTCAGCGACGCTCACTCCAGTTCCACAGCCGCCACGGAGTGCCCGGCCCCCAGTGCAGCGCCAGGGGCAGCTGCCAGCCCCCCGGGCTCCCCCAACACCTGCACCTCTCCCCGGCGCACCGCTGCAGCAGGGCGCCCCGCCTGCAACAGGAGCCCACGCCCTTTCCGCCGCCTCTCCTCGGCGGAGATGCCGGAGCGCTGCCGCCAGGGCCTATGTTATAACTGCGACGAGCAGTATGTCAAGGGCCACGTCTGCCAGCGCCTCTTCTATCTCGACGTGGACGATTACATCGACGACGCTGCGCCCGAGGACCCAGCTGCAGCAGCAGCACTGGAGGACTATGGCCCCCAGGAGCCGACCGCGACAGCCAATGCCTTGGTGGTCTCCCTCCACGCTCTCGCAGGGATTCGCACCGAGAACACGATGCTCCTGCCGGTCTTCATCAAGGGCCAGCGGCTACTCGCCCTTCTCGACACCGGCTCCACCGACAACTTCCTCCATGGGGCGACCATGCGCCGTCTGGGGCTGGTCGCCAAGGCTGAACCCCATCTCCGCGTCACGGTGGCCAACGGGGACCGCTTGGCGTGCGACGGCGTCGCCCGTGATGTGCCGATCCGCATCGGCAACGAGGACTTCTCCATCACCTGCGTGGGCCTCGACTTGGGCTGTTTCGACTTCATACTGGGCGTCGATTTCCTGCGCACGTTGGGCCCCATCCTCTGCGACTTCAAGGCCCTCACGATGTCCTTCTGGCGCGGGCAGCGCCACGTCCTATGGCGGGGAGTGCAGGGACCGGCTGCCCCCAGCACGGCGCAGCTCGGGCCGCCCCGGCCGCTGACCCCCAGCAGCCACTGCTGGATCGGCTGCTCCACCAGCACAGCGCCATCTTCGCCGAGCCTCGGGGCCTTCCACCGGCCCGCCCGTACGACCATCGGATCCACCTACTCCCTGGTACGGCGCCGGTCGCGGTCCGCCCGTACCGGTACCCACAGCTACAGAAGGATGAGCTCGAACGCCAATGCGCTGCCATGTTGGAGCAGGGCATCATTCGGGCCAGCACATCTCCGTTTTTGGCCCCGGTGTTGCTGGTCAAGAAGGGAGATGGGTCGTGGCGCTTCTGCATCGACTACCGTGCGCTCAACGACAAGACGTCCAAGGACAAGTTCCCGATCCCGGTGGTCGACGAGCTCCTCGACGAGCTCCATGGCGCCACGTTCTTCACCAAGCTTGATCTGCGCTCCGGCTACCACCAGGTGCGCATGCACCCGGCGGACATCGAGAAGACGGCGTTCCGCACACATCATGGCCACTTCGAGTTCCTGGTCATGCCGTTCAGCCTGTCCAATGCGCCGGCCACCTTCCAGGCGCTCATGAACCACGTCCTTCGGCCCTTCCTTCGTAAGTTCGTGTTGGTTTTCTTTGATGACATCCTCATCTACAGCTCGTCGTGGGCCGAGCATCTACAGCACGTCGGCCTCGTCTTCAGTGCGCTACGGGCGCATGGGCTCTTCCTGAAGAAGTCCAAGTGCTCTTTCGGCACCCGGTCGGTCGCCTACCTGGGCCACGTCATCTCTGCTGACGGGGTCGCTATGGACAGCAACAAGGTGGCGGCTGTTGCTTCGTGGCCGGAGCCCCGGTCCGCGCGGGGCGTTCGTGGGTTCCTCGGCCTGGCCGGGTACTACCGGAAGCTCATCCGCGACTTCGGCTCCATCGCAGCCCCACTCACTCGCCTGCTGCGGAAGGAGGCGTTCACGTGGTCCGAGGAGGCTACCCCTGCGTTCGAGGCCCTCAAGCGCGCTCTCTCGTCGGCGCCGGTGCTGCAAATGCCGGACTTTGAGTGGCTGTTCGTCGTGGACTGCGACGCTTCGGGCGCTGGCTTCGGCGCCGTTCTTCACCAGGGGGCGGGACCCCTGGCCTTCTTCAGCAGGCCCTTCGCTGCCCGGCACGTCAAGCTGGCAGCCTACGAGCGGGAGCTCATCGGCTTGGTCTAGGCCGTGCGGCACTGGCGCCCGTACCTGTGGGGGCGCCGCTTCCTCGTCCGCACCGACCACTACAGCCTGAAGTTTCTCCTGGACCAGCGGCTCTCCACGGTCCCCCAACACCAATGGATCAGCAAGCTGTTCGGGTTCGACTTCACCGTCGAGTACCGCCCCGGCCGCCTCAACTCCGCAGCCGACGCCCTCTCACGCCGCGATGGGGACGGTGCTGCGCTGCAGTCCATCTCAGGGCCGTCCTTTGGCCTCATCAGCGACGTCCGGGCTGCCACCGCGGACGACGCAGAGGCGCGCCAACGCCTCCAGCAGCTGGTGGATGCCACCCTGGGGGCGCCGTGGCGCACAGCAAACGGCCTCCTCCTGCATGGCAAGCGGGTCTTCGTTCCGGCCCAGGGGGACCTGCGCCACCATGTGGTCTCCCTCGCACATACAGCCTTCTAGGGTAGTTTGGTGTATTCCTGAGTTTCGGATAATTCCGTGGTGTAGATTTGTAGTTATGCCCCTTTTACGGTGTTTTCTGGATTAATCCCTAAAAACTGGTACACCACCAAAACTCGTGGAAATTGTTAGATAAAATCCTAGCCTTCTAGATATTGATGTATGTTTCATGCCTTTTGATATATGAAATGTTGACGCTATCCACCATCAACAACTCCCCCAAGCATACCTTTTGCTGGTCCCTTAGCAAAACCTAGAGTTCGATCAGGAGTTGCTACAATGCTTTTATTCTAACAAGTACACATGCTCTCAAACAAAGATTTCCTCTAGATTAGACAAAACTACTCTAACTTTCAAACTCACCCATATTACCTTAAACTATAAAGCTTTTAACCTTCACGTGGGTCTTGAGTAATTGAAAGACAGAACAATCAAGTCAAGCACTACGTCTAAAGTTCTTCACTCAACTAGTATTCCAGAGTTTTGAAGTTTTCGCAATAAAACTCAGAGCTTAATTGTATGACACCCTCAGTCTCTCAAAGTATGTGGTATTTGTGGATCTCACTGAGGCATCCATGATGTCATGACTTCCTTATTCTAGGGATTATAGTGGAGTTTATAGGAGTGGTATTAAACAAGGATAAGCATACTTGCAATTCATATATTATAAAGTCAAACAATGGATCTATAGAGAATCAAGTTATACAATCAAACCAAGATGTGCATGTGTGCGGAATATGGTAGATAGGTGTATATGTGGTGGCTAATTCTAATTCTACTCTTGCTCTTCAGAATGAATCTCTCTTCTTTCTTAGACTTCAGAACTTCTCAGGAAAACATAGGCTATCTTTATTCTTTTTCTCTTTTTTTCTTTTTTCATTGGGAGGTGGGCATCTGAGTACCCATTGTTTTAATGCTAGGACACTTGTCCATCTTTTGCTCCCTTTTATTTTTGCATAGCCACATGCATCCTTAGATACAATAATTGATTGAAGAGATAACAATAAAGAACTTGGAGCAATTAAACAAAGGCAGTCCTATGGGTTTATGTATATTTTTGGATGTTTTCTCCCAGTGTAGGAGAAAAACATTTTGGGGTGGAAATGGATAAAAGTGGAAAATGGTTTCGCTTACTCTCAAGGTAAGAGTAATGCATATGTGGATGGAGTGTGTGTGAGTGATCTTGATTTTAAAAGCATGACAAGATTCTCTAAAGTATACGACAAAGGTTGACTAAACTCAATGCAAAGAAAGTAGCATAAACAAGTAAAGGTTTCCTATTCTAAATATGTATCATATATGGCTTTGGTAGGAATTCAACTTTTGTCATACAAGAGCTCATCATGTAAGGGTTTGAAATAAATCTCCAGATTTCAGCATCGTTAAGAATAAGATAAATAGCAGATCAGACTCTCTTATATCATATCCGTCAATCACCTAGACTTAGCTCAAGTATATTACTCCACAAGTTTCAGGTTCAGAGCAAGTTATCAATTTAAAGCAATTGTATCCAAAACTTAGGAGATTCAAGATTGAAAACTAGGTACCTGAAAGACTTCTAGCAAAGCAACTATTCATCATCTCCAAGACAAAATTTCTAGTTCATAGCTGACTCTAGACACACTCTAGTTAACTAAGACTAACTAAAACTTTTTTATTGATTTTAAGATTTTATTTAACTAAAGACTCATAAAAGACTCAATAGACGTGGACCTTCATGTGCCCACGTAGTTTTGGTATTTTATAACTATAAGATAGACTCGATAAATCGCATAGGTATAGTTACCTGATAACTAGGGGATGCTCCTCTCCCAAGCCAGATGTTTGCCATATTTCGCTTGAACGATCTTTTAGAGTAAGCTTAGCAGTGGTGACCCACTGACCGGTCTCACTCTTAATTGTATAATCCTGTAAAGGTGTACTCCAAGAAGAAAACCAAAACTCGAGGCTCGAATATGATAAGGGGTTAGCGGTCAGTCCAATTTGATTATCTTTATGAGCAGATATGAATGTGTAGCATGATTCTTTTTTGTACTTTTCTTATTTATAAAGCAAGGGAATGAAAATTTATTTTTGTGCTACCGTAGTGAATATTCTTACGGGGTAAACCATAACCTTAATCCTTTGGAGCTTTTTAAAGTTTTATAATAAAGCAGTAAGGAATTTTTATTTTCTTTTTGAACATGCAAAAGAGTAAATGTACTAAAATAATTAGATAACTACCATTATTACCTTATGGCAAGGGTGCGGAGTTAAAGTCATCCGAACAAGATTTCTTGTGGTCATCATGTTGAGGGTTCTTCAGTGGATCCTGATGGGGACCCAGATGTTGCATCTTCTATGGTTGATGATTCGGTTGAGGGGATCTCCTTCTTCTTCCATACTTTTGTTGGTTGTGGATGTTCTTCGGGTGTAGTTGATTCTCCTTTTCTTCTCAAGGCGCGGCGCTGGCTTCTCTTCTTGGTCTTGGTGAAAGCTGGTAATCCTGGAGAGTTATAATCCTTAAAATAACAGCATACCTTTTCTCCTGGGAAGTGAAAATGGACTTGGCCTGTTCCATTGTAGATGATGGCTTTGGTGATGCTAAGGAATGGTCTCTCGAGTATGATAGGTGTCTCACTTCTTTTCCCATGTCCAAGATCATAAAGTCGTAGGGACAGAATGAGTGTGGATCTTAACCGTGATGTTTCTTGCTAGTCCCGGATTTGTGTTGTGTTGTCTACCAGCTGCAAAATATGCGTAGGGTCAATAGGTTCATTAAATAGTGTATTGTATACCTATTTTGATATTATGTTGACTGCTGATCCAGTGTCGCAAACGGTTGAGTAGAAAGAGCTCTGTCCAATGGTGCACTCTATGGATGGTAGACCAGGATCTTTAGCTAGGACTAGCAAAGCTGAGTGACGACCCTATCTGTATTCCGTTACTTTGACTATCTGAATCTTCTTTCCTTCTTGCTTCTTGTTCTTCGTCTTCCCCTTTGGACAGGTCTTCCGTACTTCTTCTTCTTCTTTGTATATAGGCTTCTCTGGATAGTAGGTGTTGATGGGATCCTCAAGGGTCTTGTCTTTGAAACTGAATTTCTCTTCATTGCCCTTGATGGTGAAACATATTGTTGCACTGTCTACATAAATGGCTGCTTTTAGAGTACTCAAGAATGGTTGGCCTAGGATGATAGGACTCTTCGGATCTTTGCCGGTATCCAGAACCACAAAGTCTACTGGAACATATGATTGCCCCACTCGTATGCATACGTCATCTAGGATTCCTTCGGGATGTTTAACTATCTGATCTACAAGCTGCAAGCACATATTCGTGTACAACAAAGTTGCCCATGGAAAAATACGATCAAAGATTACCTTTGGCATGATGTTGACACTAGCACCAAGGTCATAGATGACTTAAGAGAAATCGTGTTGCCCAATAGAGATAGGAATCACAGGTCTTCCTAGGTCTCCTCTCTTGAGTGGCATGGATTCATCTTTCCATCCTTCTGACATTCCTTCTTTGTAGTAACCTGCACCGACATCAACAAGATTTGCGGTTTCAGGCTCTAGAGGTTGCCCAGGAATCTTACATTCATGGATCGGTGGAACAGCGGCCGCCAGATGAGCTAATTGTGATTCTAACATTTTATTAAAGCTAAGCTGGTTCTTAATAGCAGAGGTTAGACTATCCATTTTAGAATTTATATTTTCTAGCACTTTATCATTAGATGCTATCCTCTTAGATAAATTTTCTACAGCTTTATTTTGATTGGAAATTACTTCTCTTAAAGGTGGTTGATTGAAATTACTATTGAAATTAGTATTACCTTGGTTGTTACCTTGGTAGTTGGGCCTTTGCTGGTTCCATCCTTGATTGGTTGATTCCACCGTTGATTTGACTGATTCCATACTTGATTTTGCTGAGGACGATAGTTGGTGTTGTTGTTGATGAAGTTCACATCTTCTTGGAGTGTAGGACAGTTGCTTCCGGAGTGTCCTATATCTCCACATTCTTCACAAGTCATGCAAGAATCATCAATGTGCATGACTTCTCTATTCTCATTGCTTTTGCTGTCAAGTTTCTTCATTATGAGGTCTAACTTTGCAGTGACCATGTCAATCTCCTTAATATGATGCATGCCTCCTCCTTTCTTGTGGGGTTGCACATGTTCTTTATTCCAGCTCTGGTTTGAGGCCATCTTCTCCACAAGTGCTGTTGCATCGGTGAGCTTAAGTGACAAGAAAGCTCCTCCAGTTGCAGCATCCATGGATTCACGGGTACTAGAGACTAGCCCATGATAGAAGGTCTGCATAAGTAGCAATCCTCCATCCCATGATGAGGACATTCTGCAATATAATCTTGAAAACGTTCCCATGCCTCGGCGAACGATTCATCATGTTGTTGATGAAAGCTTGAGATTTTCCCACGTAGAGCATTGGTCTTGCCTATAGGAAAGAACTTCGCTAGAAAAGCAGTAGAGCATTTGTCCCATGTAGTGTTGGTTTCCTTGTTATTGTAGAACCACTGTTTTGCTTTTCCTAGAAGTGAAAATGGGAAAAGGCAGAGTAGAATAGCATCTCTTGATACTCCTCTGATAGTGAAGGTGCTGCAAATCTCTAAAAAGTGTTTTAAATGTGCACTTGCATCTTCATGAGCCTTTCCACAAAATTGACTAGATTGAACCGTAGTGATAAGCGCAAGCTTGAGTTTAAATCCATTGTCACCAATATTGACATTCGGTCCAGTACGGATGTTGGTGGTTGTTGGAGCAGAGAACTCGCGTAGCGTCTTCTCAGCCATAACTTCAAGAGCTGGTGCTAAGTTTTCTGATTCTTCTGATTCTTTTCCTTCAGATGTTAGAGCTTGATTCCTTGAAGATTGAGCTTCGGTGGAGGGTGTTCTTGATGGTGATTCAAAGATGTCCCTCATATCAGCAAACTTCCTTCTTCATAAGAGTCTCTCTGGATCTTCAACGTAATTATTCGAGAGAGCAAATCCATTCATTCATTCATTACCCTGCATAAGATATACAAATAAATAGAACAAGGGTAAGCCTGTTTGAGTTAGAGGTCAATTGGGTGATCAGTCTTATTTATAATGCATAAATGTTATCAATACTTTTCCTAAGTTTATTAGCCTTCCTCGGCAACGGCGCCAAAAATGCTTGTTGGCATTTCTAACGTCACTGCAATAAATCCCAAATCTCTATCCCACGCAATGACACTAGAAATGTTGGTACTAATTAACTTGCCTTTAGCAACTAGCCACTAGCCTCTTTACCCTTACTCCTAACTATGAAACTAGGTTGTCATCCTCAATTGTAAAGCTAGGAATAAACTCCGGTACTAAATCTTATCATTTTATGTGACTAGGCAGAAATAAATAAAGATGAATATAAACTAAAAATGATTCTGCAAGCGGATAGATAATTATACCATTGTAGCATTTTACCTAGAGTATTACCAGGTTATCATTTATATTCTACCACTGGAAAGGCATTGCTAAGAAGCTACTTCATAGTATTGATAACATGTATAAGCATATGCATTGAATAGACGATGTAACCAATGTCATACACTCTACTCATAATAGGGGTAAGTCACAAAATAAATAATATGATAATAATGATAGTAAATATGATAACAAGCTATTAATCAGTCATCTCCTAATGATACTAATCTATCATAGCATTCTAATCAAATCAGCATTGTCTAATCAATTAATAGAGAAATAACTCCTATGTATTTAACTACATGTCAAAGCTACGTCAACTAGTGCAAGTACACCGAGAAATTATTGTCAAGTTATACTACCATAGTTCCCAAACACATCGGAGCAATGTACAGGAAAAGATGAGTACAGAAACCTCCTCTCAACCTGACAATCCCACTCTACCAATCCACCGTACGGGGAAAGGCCTACAAAGGACGCAATGGGTCTGTCACACCCACGATCTACCTCACTACCCGGCACAACTGGGGATATCCGCAAATAAGCAAAGAATCTAGACACCATGTCTACATATTGCCTACCACTCACCATATGATCAACTAGACGAGCGCTATACGAACCAGTGCATGAATATGATAGCAAACTAACTAAACTAGATGTATTGAAGTAGACAATGAACATAATAATTAAACTAAGATGAAGCACAATGTTGCTAGTAAATATCATACAAACACAGATAATACAATAAGAAAGAAAAGCTTAAGAACTGTACCAGACTCTTCTCTTCTTGACAACTTCTGGAATCCAAGACTGGTTAACACGCCTTGACTTCCTCTAATCTAGATCTAACTATGCTAAACTATGAACTAGAAGGCTATGAGGAACTAGAACTTGAAGCTCTAGATGACTTGATCTTCAACTGGATCAACCTTGAATGACTTGAATGAGGTATTGAATGAATTAGGGTTTTCAGGGGGAGGTCTGGCTCCGCTTATATAGCCCGGTGGGATGTACGACAGCCGTTTGATCAAACCGACTTCACGTAGGGCTGAGATTGATCCTCAAAGGTGGTGGAGGAACATTCCAGAAGGTGAGATGTGGGCCCTACAGGGGGTGCCGCCCAGCATTCTTGGTGGGGCCGGCCGGCCCCACCTGGAGGTGGCTCCTCCCCTCCTTCGCTCCGGTGTCTTCTGGATCCTTCTAGAGTAGTTTGGTGTATTCCTGAGTTTCGGATAATTCCGAGGTGTAGATTTGTAGTTATGCCCCTTTTCTGGATTAATCCCTAAAAATTGGTAAATCACCAAAACTCGTGGAAATTGTTAGATAGAACCCTAGCCTTCTAGATATTGATGTATGTTTCATGCCTTTTGATATATGAAATGTTGACGCTATCCACCGTCAACAGAGAGCAGGCGATACCTATGGGATGAACTGTACCTATAATGGGTCTGTAGCGATGGACTACTGAGAAGGTATGTACCAATAGCTGAGGAGATGCAAATCATTGACAAGTTCCATGCAGCACCATACGGAGGTCATTGTGGAGTTTTCCGCACACAAGCCAAAATCTGGCAATGTGGATTCTTCAGGCCGATGATGTATAAGAACACCAAGGGATTCATCCGGAGATGCCTAAAGTGTCAATTTCAAGGCAACATCACATCTCGCAATGCAATGCCCTACACTATAACCTTCAAATAGAAATATTTGATGTGTGGGGCATTGATTTTATGGGACCATTTCAAAAATCCTATGATTGCAAGTACATTCTTGTGGCTGTTGACTATGTCTCCAAATGGGTAGAGGCAATGGCATGCAAGGCAGCAGATGCCAAGCATGCAAGAAATATATTCCATAAAATAATTTTCCCCTGATTTGGAACACCGCGGATGGTGATAAGTGATGGGATCACACTTCATTGACCGAACATTTAGAAACTTTCTGAAAGAGCTTGGCGCCAAACATAACATTGCAACACCCTACCATCCATAGACTAGTGGGTAGGCTAAGACATCCAATAAGCAGATCAAAAACATCCTACAAAAGACTGCCAATGAGATGGGGAAAGGATGGAAGAACAAGTTATCGGATGCATTCGGCCGTACCCAACAGCTTATAAAACCCTCATTGGCATGTCGCCGTTTTAGCTCGTTTATGGAAAAACCTGCCACCTACCAGTAGAGCTTGAACACCGAGCCTACTAAGCGATCAAGAGCTAGAACATGGATGTCAACCTAGAAGGCAAGAATAGACAAAAGCAAATAGCCGAGCTAGAGGAATGGCGGGAGAAGGCATATCACAGTGCCAGAATATACAAAGCAGGAACCAAGAGATGGCACAACCACCGAATTAAGCTCAAAGAATTCAAACAAGCTGACAAAGTACTGCTATTCAATTCAAAGGCAAAATTATTCGGTGCAGGAAAATTATGCAACAAATGGAAAGGACCATACACTGTCATCAACACTTCGTTACATGGAGCAATCACCATTCAAGATGACGAAGGTAACATTTTTAAAGTCAATGGTCAATGTTTAAAAATTTTCCTGAAACCTTCCCCTGATTATAATCAAGAAATAGATAAAATAGATTTAATCACTTTGTTATAATATTTTATCTAAAATAGTAAAAACTAACGCTAAAATAAAATCTTAGAATAAATATAAAAATGATAGCTTAATTTTCTCAAGCATTTCAATTTTCAAAACACCCTCTCTAATTTAAGCATATCATTTTCTTACTTATCCATACTCACAAGCATTTCCCACATTTATTATTTAATCTTGTGAAAACATATAATAAAAAATAATAATCAAAATGCATAAAAATGAGTATATCTTGTCCATCTCGGCCATCAACACGAAGTAATCTTCAAAATCCCGGTCATATTTGAAAATCATGCTTTTAATTCTGCATCTGGCTGAAAGGGCATCGAGGGGGGCCGTGCCAGGGGTGCGGGCACACCGTGCCTAGGCCCTCTCACCCCCAATTTTTGCCCAATCAGCCTTGATGACCTGAGTAACGGTGTCCATGGCGGTGCTCGTCTATTGCACGTCCAGAATACCTATAAAAGGACCCCCCCTAGACCTCTCATTCTCTCCACACAAGCTCAAGTAATTCTTCTTCATACACCCATACTTAAGCTTGCACCTTTTCCCCACTAGCCATGGCCAACAACCATGCCCTTGTCCTCTACCAAGACAAATATTCACATTTAAGTTTAGAGAGCGTGCAAGGTCCAGCATACGTGCCATTAGAAGCTTCATTTGTGCGGGAGGAGGCGGAGGCTATTGTGGCAGCTCCACTAGCCATCATGCCACCGGCTAACAATGCTAGTGGCATGACCAGCACATGTAGTGGAGCAGCCAAGGGAGGATCGAGCACCGCCCGAGCGTGGATCGTGAAGCGACATGGCGTGAAGATGAACAGGACGGCCAAGAGGCCAACTACTAGCATGCTAGGGCCGAAGAAGACGACGGCAACAGGGGCCGAATCGAGTCACCTAGGGAGACTAGGAACATATCTATTGTACCGCCTGCGACACATCTCCCTCCGTCACTAGTCGTCTTAGCGGTTCGGTCACGAGTAGTAGTCACACGGTAGTGGGCGTACCCAAACCTGGGGGAGACTTCACTAATGGCCTCATGCGCAAGGACAATGCCAGTCTCTAATGATAACGGCCAGGCCGCAGGCTCTAAGGGAAAGAGTTGTCTGAGGACACTTCCCGCCCTCTCATGTTCAAGAGAGCAGAAAATCCTGGATCCATGGGCAGCCATCCTTAGCGACCTCAAGTCCGAAACTTCGACTCGGGCCTCCACTACCATCCCGCTCAGCACCTCAGTGCTCTCACTTAGGTACCTTGTTGAGGAAGCTGCATAGGGATCTAGCACTAGGCCAGCTCAAGATCACCGAGCTAAAGGACGAACTAGACACCACTAGGTTCACCCTTAGCCGGAGGATCAAAAAGTTCACTAGGGCAGCAGGAGTGCTCCTAGCACTGCAGTTATCACCAGTCACTCCCACACTAATAAGTTAGGCACAAGCTTTAAATTTCAGTATTTCCCTTCCAATCATTTCCTTTCATTATGTAATGTGCCTATTATCCAATATGATAATTCAATAAAAATTTCTCTTTGTTACATTTTGTCTACACTTGTTTTTGTATCTCTATTTTTTGTGCAATATAAATTTAAAGGCTAGGTGTTGACAGCCCTTAATGTCAATCATAAACCAACAACTATTGCATGTAATAACATGAAATGAATCACAAACCATAGTTCTACAGTTTGATTCTAACAAGTTCTACGAGTTTTGGTGAATCATTGTTTCTATAGATACATACTAGAAAAGCTACCAAAGTTGACCAATATGACAGTACAAAAGTATCTCAAATGATGGATTAGAATGCACCATTGCAACGGGCTCATCGAGACGATAAAAACGGATATATCATTTGCCATATTTGGAGTCCCGGACGAAAAGATATTGCACCTGCAAGCGGCACCGGCATAGGAAGGGTCTAGAAGACACCAGAAACCACCCCGCGGAGGGTGGGGCCCACCTGTCATAGGGGGAGACCGGCCGGTCACACCCCTGGACCGACCGGTCTGTCATTTTCGCCGTTTCGGCCCAACTTTGGCCCACGGGTTCCACCGCTTTTGAGGAAGAATCTCAGCCGTCTGCCGATGTCGGTTTGATCCAAGAGCTCACGTTAATCGCTCGGGTCTATAAAAGCAGCCCCAGACCCCAGGGGGGAGACACTCCCCATGAAACCCTAATTCATATTCTCTGAGGGAGGCTCATCTGAGAGGGGTCCCTTGAATGGATCAACCTCTCAGGAGTTATTAGAAAATAGGGAGAGAGGAGAGGAGAGAGTAGAAGGTGGAGCCGGCCTGTCGGATCCCCTCAACTTTGTACCTCTACGGAGACGATTCTTCATCGATTCATCTTTAGGTTCTTCTATCGGTAACTCTAAGTCTTTTATTTAATTAAGTTTAGTTCTTACTTTACTTTGCTTACGGGATCTCCACTCGTATTGAGTGCTCTAGTTAACGTACGTGACTAGAGTAGTAATCGTTAGTGTAGACGTGGTGTCTAGACTAGTGTTTACCTGAGTTTGCGCCCAATTCTTATGGTTAGTTGTGATAGCCTCTAGAGGTGACAGCTCTATTGGTCTTCGTATTCCACCACGTCAGAGTGGTGTTTCGTAGAGCCTTTGGCAGCCTTCCCCAACTACTTCTTTCTCATCTTTTTGAGAGTTGGAAATGTACTGTTGCTCCAAAGTAAGTTAAATATAGTAAGCCTGATCCTTAGTTATCTAGTTGATCTTAGACAACCCCTCTCTACTAGCAAAAACATTTATCTTTTCTATCTTTGCATGTTCTTGATTCATTACTAGTACACTTCGCGTTCCTCGTGGAAAATCGATACCTTGGAATTCTCTTAGGTGAAAGCTACAGCGGTATCCGTGCGCTTGTGGATCTTTTCTGTTTGCGTTAAAATATACCAATAAGCTTTCTGGCGCCGTTGCCGGGGAATGGTAGCTGTTCTAGGATCGAACCAAGTTCATCCGTGTATCCTTTATTTTCCTTTTTATCACCACCTTTACCTAACCACATGGATTCCATGCCTATCTTTCAATTCTCGGCTCCAAAGAGCGAGTTGTTGGAGCGTCCACCATCATCACATCCTATACTTACTGATGGCTATGAGCTTCGCCCTGCTTTTATAGCCATGGTTCGGGAGCAACCCTTCTCTGGATTAGAAGACAAAAATCCCTACACCCACCTTAGAGAATTTGAGCAATTGTGTTCTTGCTTGACTATTGCTGGCATGACACAAGAGACCATTAAATGGAAACTGTTTTCGTTCTCCCTTTTGGGAAGAGCGAAACAGTGATATGCTCATACTGTAGGAGGAGTGAATGGAAATTGGGATGAACTTCGAGACAAATTTTGTCTTGCTTTCTTCCCTCTTCCTAGGATTGCCGCCCTTCGAATTGAAGCCCTCACCTTTCAACAAAAAGAGGAGGAGACATTAGGAGCAGCTTGGGCTAGGTTCTTAAGTCTTATCAATGCCGGTCCAACCCTTCACTTGCCTGACCACGTGCTCCTCTACCACTTCCATCTTGGTCTTAGCAAGAAAGCCGCTCTACACCTTGACTTATCTTCTGGATGTTCATTCTCGCACAATACCATGAGCGAGGGGAAAGCCATTCTAGAGAAAATCCTTGAGAACACACCTTACACTGGCGTTTTTGATGAATTTCCTGAAGAAGAAAAGGCAAGCTCCGACCAACAAGAGGAGGTAGACACAACCGAATCCAAAATCACTGCAAATCCTTCTGATAATTTGGTTGTTAAAGAACATCCCATTAAGGAAACCCAAGACAATCTGGAAGATGATGAATCCCATCATTCCATGTTTCCTTTTGAAATCGAGGATGGTCTTTTTGAAGATTTTGGAAATGCCTCAAATTTACCGGTCGAAGTGAAACCTCTAGCGCATTCTATGTCATCTGAGCATGATGATGGTCCAACTAATGATGCTTTCCTTATGGAACACATTAAAGGACTATCGGCCATCATGAGTCGTGAGTAGTTGGTAGAAACGGAGTTATCCACTGAGGTAGCCCGAATCATTGCCCCCTCAGATGTTATGACTTGTATCCTTAAGGGAACCACCATAGAGGCTCACTATAGTCCTACCATTGGGATGAATATCATTTTAAAGGCTTTAGCCGAACAACTATGCCCCAATGAGTTTTTAATCCCATCTCATAAGCTTCTAAGAATTCCTTCTAGAGTTACTCTTAAAAGTTATGGGGTCATAAGGTCTATTCCATTAAGAATACGATGTTCTAAGTATTGTTTAGATTTTCATATCTTTGACATCTCAGATACATCCATCTTGATTGGAGTGCCTTTTGGGATACTCTTTCAAAAAAGACCAAAACAGGGTCTCCTAGATTTAAAGTTAGGAAGTTCTCCTATCACCATCTCACTTGCACGCTCAAATAATGCGATAGAACTCAAACCCGAGCAAGACCCTGTTGAGGAGTCTTGATGGCATCTTTAGAGGACATGGCCCAACCAACTCTCGATGATAAACACTTTATTCAAGAAGAGGAAGAGTTGGCAGAGCCTGTCAAGTTAGAGGAAACTGAGGTGCCATCACAACCTTCAGTTGAGCTGAAACCGCTTCCTTCTGGCTTAAAATATGTCTTTCTCAACAATAATCGAGAAACTCTAGTCATCATAAGTGACAAGCTTTCTAAAAAGGAAACCCATAAACTTGTCGCTGTCCTAGAAAGACATAAACCGGCCATAGGCTACTCACTCCAAGCCCTCAAGGGAATTAGTCCCATCCTCTACACTCACCGTATTCCCATTGATCCTAATGCTTCACCATCGAGGGAACCATAACGGAGACTTAACAACGCAATGCGAGAAGTTGTTAAGAAAGAGGTCCCTAAGCTCTTACATGCTGGGATTATTTATCCCGTACCTCACAGTGAGTGGGTTAGCCCTATCCAAGTTGTGCGAAAGAAAGGAGGAATGATGGTCGTGAGGAATGAGAAGAATGAGTTCATCCCTCAACGCACTGTCAAAGGGTGGCGTATGTGCATTGACTACTGGAAACTTAACAAGGCTACAAAGAAAGATCACTTCCCGTTACCCTTCATTGATGAAATGCTGGAACGGCTTGCAAATCACTCTTTCTTTTGTTTCCTTGATGGGTATTCTGGGTATCATCAAATCCCAATCCACCCAAATGACCAAAGTAAGACCACTTTTACATGCCCATATGGAACTTACGCTTACCGACAAATGTCGTTTGGGTTGTGTAATGCTCCAGCTTCCTTCCAACAGTGCATGATGTCTATTTTCTCTGACATGATCGAGAAAATCATAGAGGTCTTTATGGATGAGTTTACCATCTATGGTAAAACCTTCAATGATTGACTAGAGAATTTAGACAAGGTCTTACAACGGTGTGAAGAAAAGCACTTAGTCCTAAACTGGGAGAAATGGCACTTTATGGTTCGGGAAGGAATTGTGCATGGACACAAGGTGTCCGAACATGGGATAGAAGTGGATAGAGCAAAGATTGAAGTTATTGAACAACTTCCACCTCCCACAAATGTGAAAGGCGTTCTGATATGCACACGCCTAGGGATCACGTGTGACGAGTAGTTGTGGCCCGATCTTCTCGAAGGATCTGCGAACTTGATAACTATTGCTGTGTGACCTGACGAAGAGGCAGTGCACCGCGAGTTCTGCACAAGCGACGAACTACCGAGACAATCGCCCTTCCACACACCAACAAAGCCAATACCACTTGCATCGCATTCGATCTCAAAAGTCTTACCAAAGTCCGGTAGTTGTAGCAGCGGAGCTGCACAAAGCTTTCGTTTCAACTCTTCGAAGGCTTGCTGTTGTTCATCTCCCCACTTGAATGGAACGTCCTTCTTTGTCAAATTATTAAGGGGTGCAGCGATGGTGCTGGAATCTTTAACAAAGCGCGGGTAGAAACCTGCAAGACCATGGAAACTTCGGACTTGGCTCACATTTGTAGGAGTAGGCCAATCCTTTATTGCTTTGACCTTCTCTTCATCAACCTGGATGCCATCTGCAGTCACAACAAAACCAAGAAAGACAACACGATCTGTGCAAAAGGTGCACTTAGAAACATTTCCATACAATTTCTCTACTCGCAAAACAGCAAGGACTGCACGGATATGATCAAGATGTTCATCAAATGATTTACTATAGATCAAGATATCATCAAAATATACAACCACGAATTTGCCAATGAAAGCTCTTAAAACATGATTCATTAAAAACAAGAATGTGGAAGGTGCATTTTCAAACCAAAAGGCATTACAAGCCACTCATATAAACCAAATTTTGTTTTGAATGCAGTCTTCCATTCATCACCAATTTTCATGCGAATTTGATGATAGCCACTACGCAAATCAATTTTGGTAAAAATAGTAGCACCACTTAATTCATCTAACATATCATCAAGTCGTGGAATAGGATGGCGATAGCAAACAGTAATGGCATTAATGGCGCGACAATCAACACACATGCGCCAAGATCCATCTTTCTTAGGCACTAAAAGAACCGGTACAGCACAAGGTGAAAGGGATTCACGCACATACCCTTTGTTCAATAGCTCATTTACCTGTCGCTGAATCTCTTTTGTTTCTTCGGATTGGCACGATACGCTGGCCTATTTGGGAGAGAAGCACCAGGTACCAAGTCAATTTGGTGCTCAATACCACGTAGTGGAGGGAGACCAGCCAGCACTTCCTCTGGAAAAACATCATCAAATTCCTGCAACAAATCATGAACAACATTTGGCAATGTCGAATGTGAGTTGTTAGTTGGTAATAAGGCTTCCTTGTACATCAGCACAAGGAATGGGGCTGTAGTGTTCATCACTTCTCTCAAATCACTCTTGCTCACTAGTAAACGCTCATTTTTTTGTGGCACTCTTGTCTTTTCAGTTTGGTGGATAGAATGAGATGGTTTTGGAGTCTTTCTCTCACTATATTTTTGGGGCTCACTCAGTTTTCGTTCCTCACATTGCTCTCTCTTCTTTCTAGCAACATCAGAAGCATGTATTTCTTCAGGAGACAATGGAAGCAGCACCACCTTCTTGTCCTTATGCAAAAATGTGTGCTTGTTTGAGCGTCCAAAGTGCATGGCATCCACATCAAACTGCCATGGACGACCAAGAAGCAAGTGGCATGCTTGCATAGGAACAACGTCGCAGTCTACTTCATCATGATAGTCCCCAACTGAGAAAGACAATCGAACCATGGAGGAAACCTTCACTGTACCAGAATTGTTCAACCATTGCATATGATAAGGATGAGGGTGACGACGTGTTGCCAAGTGGAGCTTCTCAACAAGCAACACACTCACAATGTTATTGCAACTCCCACCGTCGATAATGAAACGACAAACCTGCCCTTTAATCTTGCACCGAGATTGGAATAAATTGTGTCGCTGTCCTTGTTCAGCTGCTGCAAGTTGCGTAGAAAGGACTCGCCGAACAACAAATGAACTACCCTTTGCAGCCATGTTCAAGGGCAAGCATATAGGTTCCGATGGAATAGGAGACTCCAATGCATTTGTTGGAGAATATAATGCCAATTCCATTCACATTTCAGGGAAACAAACAAAATCAGCAAAAGATTGGTGTCCGTCACATGTAGCAATAGCAGCAGGTGCAGCCAACAAAGACATAGACGTTTGATAAAAAGATAAGCTTGCAGCCATAGAATTATGACACTCAGTAGAGGCATCATCACTTGAATCATAAAGCAATTCATCAAAATCAGCACTAGTGATTTCCCCGTTGGCATGAGGAAAAACCTCACATGAGGTATCTGTGTAGGTGGTAGAAAATAATTGACGAGCCAAGCAATTCAGCCCCAATTCTAGCTCACCATCTTCAGCAGCATACTCATGAGTTTCCATGTTTTCATCACTTGGATCTTCATCTTCTTTGTCTTCCTCTTCACTTTGTGAATCATATGAACCATCAGCAAGAACAACAATGACACGACGATTAGGACACTCAGCTTGCTTATGCCCATGACTTAAAACATTTGATATTGCTTGTCTTCTTTGTAGCTTGAGATGAGGAAGAACCAGATTGGTAGGGAACAACACTCTTGTTCTTTGCTTCAGATGCATTGTGTGAAACTGAACGTGAAGGTGCACGAGATGAAGGCATTCGTGACCCTGAATTTTGAAATTGTAGGGGACGACTTGGAGTGTTGCTAGCTGAAAATGAAGCCCGACTTTTCATAGAATCAACAACTTGTCGTTCAGCTCTCTTTGCAAAATGCAGCAATTCATTTAGAGTGGTGTAATTAGTCATGTCCACCTTGTCTACAATTGGTTTATTAAGACCAACCAGAAATCGAGCCATCAAAGATTCCTCATCTTCAACGATACCCGTACGAAGTAGACACATTTCCATTTCCTGATAATATTCATCCACACTACGATGTCCTTGGACAAGACGTTTCAGCCTCAAATGCAGCTCACGAGAATAATATGCAGGAACAAATCGGCGCCTCATTTCACGCTTCATTTCCTCCCAAGTAACATGATCATGTCCAACATGACGGAATTCAGCACGCACTTGATTCCACCAAGTGATTGCATACCCTGTGAACTCAATTGCAGCAAGCTTTGCTTTCTTTTCAGGAGGATAAGCATATAAATCAAAGATCTGATCAACCTTGGTCTCCCACTCAAAATAATCATCAGCACTTTCCTTTCCACTAAATTTGGGAATAGACACTTTCACTTTGCCTAATCCATCATCATCACGACGGCGATGAGCAGCACGACGGTGTTCACGGTAACCATCACTGCTACCATGCCCGTGATCAGCCATGTCAGAGAACATATCTTCATCACCATCTTGATAATTTTGACCAGCATCAAAACCTCCTCCACCTCCAATAGGAATGCGACGAGCACGACCAAAATTAGCATCAGCATCAAAACCTCGTCTACCCCCAATAGGGATGCGACCAGCACGACCAAACCCTCCACGTCCATGGCCAGTGGCACGGCGCGCTGCATCAGCATCAGCCTCATTGTTAGCATCATCATTTGGTGGTGGTTCACCATGTGGCATGTTCAATTGGAGAGTTTGTAGCTGTTGCATCAAATTGTCCATTTGTGTACGCAGCTCCTGGAATTCCTCCACGAAACAGCGGCATCATCTCCACGGCCTGACATATTAGTACAAGTAATAATATAGGACAAAACAATATGTGGAATCACTCCCTCACCACTTACGCAACAAGCTCTTTATCCCCCTAAAAGAGAGAGAACCGGGGCAGCAAATCAGCGGTGGAAGATTGATTGTCCCAGAGATGTCGTATGCAGCTCGCGATGCTTTGGGTGGGGCTGGGTGGGATATATTGTCACTGCAATCTGAAACTTTAGTGATGCAAAATCGAATAATAATCCAAGCGAACCACAAGCCTAAGTTGCTGGTATGAGGACGAATTATGTGGCTGGACAGAAATGGCACCCAAAATTAGAGGTGACACACTTTGCATCAACTGAATCGCAGTTCAAACCCCTCTCTTTTTTTTTTTTTGCAGTACTTTTTTTTCAGAACTGGAACACTTCCTTTCTATTTTTTTTCTTTTTTTTGTACTCTTTTTTTTTACTTGCTGCTATATGGATGCATACCAAAACAAATGCAGGTTGGGTGGTGTGAAACAAAAATGGAACTTGATGCAAAGTGTTTGACAAGAAAAGAAAAATTGAGGACTGAATGATCAGGTTTATATACCTATGAACAAGAGATAGCAATGCCCAATAACAAGAAAAATTTGTAGCATATAGATGATCTGATTTGCGATCAACAGCAAGGAAGAACAAAGGAGAACCAGCAACTAGACAAGACTCAATGGATTAAAACTCGAAACTGCAAACTAAAATTCAGATGCGAAATTGAAATGATAGGTATATAATCTGCTGGTGGTGTGGCTGTTTGTGGGCTATAGGAAAAGGAACAAACTATCCTACCAAAATAAGAACGATCCTAAAGAGTAAATGGAGGCTTTCATACCAGATGATATGCACACGCCTAGGGATCACGTGTGACGAGTAGTTGTGGCCCGATCTTCTCGAAGGATCTGCGAACTTGATAACTATAGCTGTGTGACCTGACGAAGAGGCAGTGCACCGCGAGTTCTGCACAAGTGACGGACCCACATGCCTAGGGATCACGTGTGACGAGTAGTTGTGGCCCGATCTTCTCGAAGGATCTGCGAACTTGATAACTATTGCTGTGTGACCTGACGAAGAGGCAGTGCACCGCGAGTTCTGCACAAGCGATGAACTCCCGAGACAATCGCCCTTCCACACACCAACAAAGCCAGCCCACGCAATCACTCCGTATAGACGTGAAGGCACAAACTGGGTGAACCGCAGTTCGGCGTTCTACAACTCCCTCAGGAATCGAAAGAACAAGTTGTGCAAGCCTCTCAAGACTCACGAATGGTGGTTCTGCATAGAACACAAGTGTATGCACGAAATTTTGATAGCCAAAAGTCCCTCCCACGTCCTATTACAGTCCTATTTATAGTTTATTTGAGTGGTTTTCAGTTTGCACTAAGATATAATTGATAACTGCTAGTGGGAATGTAAAACAGCATGGCTGTTGGCTTCCTGAACTGGTTGGACTTCCTAGGCTTGTAGAGTGACGTGAACTGTAGTAGGTGCTGCCCTTCCATCTCCTAGAATCTGATTAAGAGATGACATTGACATCCTTCACATGCACTTGATCATAAATTGCAGCTATCAGCTTCTGTATCTTGATTGAATGTAGATGCAGATTTTGCTTCATACATGTTGCAGTCTTGCTCATCCATAAACTAAGTGGAATCTGAAATAGAAGTGGAAACACAATATAGTAATTCAAGATGGAAATTCTAATGTATATTTAGGGATAGCTTTCACCTTTGCAGCCCTGAATTTGTGCACTTGAAGAATTCATTAGAACAACACTTGTGGACTGAAATTATCATCGTCCCATGCACTTTCACATGCTCCATCATTCCTAAGAATAATAAAGCAACAATCTGAATGCATCGATGTATCTTTAACATTGTTTGAAATGAAGGAAAGGTTAGAGTTCACCTGAGCATTTATTTCCTTCTCCAATTGTTTTGCCCGTTGCCTTGTGATAGGTCCAACAATGTCAATAGCATTCTGTTCAGCTATGGGGGAAGTGTCAATGAAGGGGATGTCAGCAGATGAAGGGCGATTGTCTCGGTAGTTCGTCGCTTGTGCAGAACTCGTGGTGCACTGCCTCTTCGTCAGGTCACACAGCAATAGTTATCAAGTTCGCAGATCCTTCGAGAAGATCGGGCAACAACTACTCGTCACACGTGATCCCTAGGCGTGTGCATATCATCTGGTATCAAAGCCTCCGTTTACTCGGTAGGATCGTTCTTATTTTGGTAGGATAGTTTGTTCCTTTTCCTATAGCCCACAAACAGCCATACCACCAGCAGATTATATACCTATCATTTCAATTTCGCATCTGAATTTTAGTTTGCAGTTTCGAGTTTTAATCCATTGAGTCTTGTCTAGTTGCTGGTTCTCCTTTGTTCTTCCTTGCTGTTGATCGCAAATCAGATCGTCTATATGCTACAAATTTTTCTTGTTATTGGGCATTGCTATCTCTTGTTGATAGGTATATAAACCTGATCATTCAGTCCTCAATTTTTCTTTTCTTGTCAAACACTTTGCATCAAGTTCCATTGTTGTTTCACACCACCCAACCTGCATTTGTTTTGGTATGCATCCATATAGCAGCAAGTAAAAAAAAAGATTACAAAAAAAAGAAAAAAAATAGAAAGGAAGTGTTCCGGTTCTGAAAAAAAAAGTACTGCAAAAAAAAAAGAAGAGAGGGGTTTGAACTGCAATTCAGTTGATGCAAAGTGTGTCACCTCTAATTTTGGGTGCCATTTCTGTCCAGCCACATAATTCTTCCTCATACCAGCAACTTAGGCTTGTGGTTCACTTGGATTATTATTCGATTTTGCATCACTAAAGTTTCAGATTGCAGTGACAATATATCCCACCCAGCCCCACCCAAAGCATCGCGAGCTGCATACGACATCTCTGGGACAATCAATCTTCCACCGCTGATTTGCTGCCCCGGTTCTCTCTCTTTTAGGGGGATAAAGAGCTTGTTGCGTAAGTGGTGAGGGAGTGATTCCACATATTGTTCTGTCCTATATTATTACTTGTACTAATATATCAGGCCGTGGAGATGATGTCGCTGTTTCAGTGGAGGAATTCCAGGAGCTGCGTACACAAATGGACAATTTGATGCAACAGCTACAAACTCTCCAATTGAACATGCCACATGGTGAACCACCACCAAATGATGATGCTAACAATGAGGCGGATGCTGATGCAGCGCGCCGTGCCACTGGCCATGGACGTGGAGGGTTTGGTCGTGCTCGTCGCATCCCTATTGGAGGTAGAGGAGGTTTTGATGCTGATGCTAATTTTGGTCGTGCTCGTCGCATTCCTATTGGAGGTGGAGGAGGTTTTGATGCTGGTCACAATTATCAAGATGGTGATGAAGATATGTTCTCTGACATGGCTGATCACGGGCATGGTAGCAGTGATGGTTACCGTGAACACCGTCGTGCTGCTCATCGCCGTCGTGATGATGATGGATTAGGCAAAGTGAAAGTGTCTATTCCCAAATTTAGTGGAAAGGAAAGTGCTGATGATTATTTTGAGTGGGAGACCAAGGTTGATCAGATCTTTGATTTATATGCTTATCCTCCTGAAAAGAAAGCAAAGCTTGCTGCAATTGAGTTCATAGGGTATGCAATCACTTGGTGGAATCAAGTGCGTGCTGAATTCCGTCGTGTTGGACATGATCATGTTACTTGGGAGGAAATGAAGCGTGAAATGAGGCGCCGATTTGTTCCTGCATATTATTCTCGTGAGCTGCATTTGAGGCTGAAACGTCTTGTCCAAGGACATCGTAGTGTGGATGAATATTATCAGGAAATGGAAATGTGTCTACTTGCACGGGTATCGTTGAAGATGAGGAATCTTTGATGGCTCGATTTCTGGTTGGTCTTAATAAACCAATTGCAGACAAGGTGGACATGACTAATTACACCACTCTAAATGAATTGCTGCATTTTGCAAAGAGAGCTGAACGACAAGTTGTTGATTCTATGAAAAGTCGGGCTTCATTTTCAGCTAGCAACACTCCAAGTCGTCCCCCTACAATTTCAAAATTCAGGGTCACGAATGCCTTCATCTCGTGCACCTTCACGTTCAGTTTCACACAATGCATCTGAAGCAAAGAACAAGATTGTTGTTCCCTACCAATCTGGTTCTTCCTCATCTCAAGCTACAAAGAAGACAAGCAATATCAAATGTTTTAAGTGTGGTGGTCATGGGCATAAGCAAGCTGAGTGTCCTAATCGTCGTGTCATTGTTGTTCTTGCTGATGGTTCATATGATTCACAAAGTGAAGAGGAAGACAAAGAAGATGAAGATCCAAGTGATGAAAACATGGAAACTCATGAGTATGCTGCTGAAGATGGTGAGCTAGAATTGGGGCTGAATTGCTTGGCTCGTCAATTATTTTCTACCACCTACACAGATACCTCATGTGAGGTTTTTCCTCATGCCAACGGGGAAATCACTAGTGCTGATTTTGATGAATTGCTTTATGATTCAAGTGATGATGCCTCTAGTGAGTGTCATAGTTCTATGGCTGCAAGCTTATCTTTTTATCAAACGTCTATGTCTTTGTTGGCTGCACCTGCTGCTATTGCTACATGTGACGGACACCAATCTTTTGCTGATTTTGTTTGTTTCCCTGAAATGGGAATGGAATTGGCATTATTTTCTCCAACAAATGCATTGGAGTCTCCTATTCCATCGGAACCTATATGCTTGCCCTTGAACATGGCTGCAAAGGGTAGTTCATTTGTTGTTCGGCGAGTCCTTTCTACGCAACTTGCAGCAGCTGAACAAGGACAGTGACACAATTTATTCCAATCTCGGTGCAAGATTAAAGGGCAGGTTTGTCGTTTCATTATCGACGGTGGGAGTTGCAATAACATTGTGAGTGTGTTGCTTGTTGAGAAGCTCCACTTGGCAACACGTCGTCACCCTCATCCTTATCATATGCAATGGTTGAACAATTCTGGTACAGTGAAGGTTTCCTCCATGGTTCGATTGTCTTTCTCAGTTGGGGACTATCATGATGAAGTAGACTGCGACGTTGTTCCTATGCAAGCATGCCACTTGCTTCTTGGTCGTCCATGGCAGTTTGATGTGGATGCCATGCACTTTGGACGCTCAAACAAGCACACATTTTTGCATAAGGACAAGAAGGTGGTGCTGCTTCCATTGTCTCCTGAAGAAATACATGCTTCTGATGTTGCTAGAAAGAAGAGAGAGCAATGTGAGGAACAAAAACTGAGTGAGCCCCAAAAATATAGTGAGAGAAAGACTCCAAAACCATCTCATTCTATCCACCAAACTGAAAAGACAAGAGTGCCACAAAAAAATGAGTGTTTACTAGTGAGCAAGAGTGATTTGAGAGAAGTGATGAACACCACAGCCCCATTCCTTGTGCTGATGTACAAGGAAGCCTTATTACCAACTAACAACTCACATTCGACATTGCCAAATGTTGTTCATGATTTGTTGCAGGAATTTGATGATGTTTTTCCAGAGGAAGTGCCGGCTGGTCTCCCTCCACTACGTGGTATTGAGCACCAAATTGACTTGGTACCTGGTGCTTCTCTCCCAAATAGGCCAGCGTACCGTGCCAATCCGGAAGAAACAAAAGAGATTCAGCGACAGGTAAATGAGCTATTGAACAAAGGGTATGTGCGTGAATCCCTTTCACCTTGTGCTGTACCGGTTCTTTTAGTGCCTAAGAAAGATGGATCTTGGCGCACGTGTGTTGATTGTCGCGCCATTAATGCCATTACTTTTTGCTATCGCCATCCTATTCCACAACTTGATGATATGTTAGATGAATTAGGTGGTGCTACTATTTTTACCAAGATTGATTTGCGTAGTGGCTATCATCAAATCCGCATGAAAATTGGTGATGAATGGAAGACTGCATTCAAAACAAAATTTGGTTTATATGAGTGGCTTGTAATGCCTTTTGGTTTGACAAATGCACCTTCCACATTCATGCGTTTAATGAATCATGTTTTAAGAGCTTTCATTGGCAAATTCATGGTTGTATATTTTGATGATATCTTGATCTATAGTAAATCATTTGATGAACATCTTGATCATATCCGTGCAGTCCTTGCTGTTTTGCGAGTAGAGAAATTGTATGGAAATGTTTCTAAGTGCACCTTTTGCACAGATCGTGTTGTCTTTCTTGGTTTTGTTGTGACTGCAGATGGCATCCAGGTTGATGAAGAGAAGGTCAAAGCAATAAAGGATTGGCCTACTCCTACAAATGTGAGCCAAGTCCGAAGTTTCCATGGTCTTGCAGGTTTCTACCGGCGCTTTGTTAAAGATTTCAGCACCATCGCTGCACCCCTTAATAATTTGACAAAGAAGGACGTTCCATTCAAGTGGGGAGATGAACAACAGCAAGCCTTCGAAGAGTTGAAACGAAAGCTTTGTGCAGCTCCGCTGCTACAACTACCGGACTTTGGTAAGACTTTTGAGATCGAATGCGATGCAAGTGGTATTGGCATTGGAGGTGTGTTACTTCAAGAAGGTAAACCTGTTGCCTACTTTTCTGAAAAATTAAATGGTCCACATCTGAACTATTCTGTATATGACAAAGAGCTTTACGCCTTAGTTCGAGTTTTGGAAGTATGGCAGCATTACTTATTACCTAAAGACTTTGTCATACACTCTGATCATGAGGCATTAAAATATCTTAAAACTCAGGGTAAGCTGAACCGTAGACATGCAAAATGGATTGAATTCATAGAAACTTTTCCATACGTGGTGAAACATAAGAAAGGGAAAGATAACATTGTTGCAGATGCTCTATCTAGAAGATGCTACTTGGTTACTCAACTTGATAATAAAGTTCTTGGTTTGGAAGCAATTAAACTATTATATGTTGATGATAATGATTTTAAGGATGCATTCTCAAAGTGTGCTGCTGGTAAAGGTTGGGATAAGTTCTATGTTAATGATGGCTTTTTGTTCCGCACTAACAAGTTATGCATTCCAGCTTGCTCTGTTCGTAGTGTGCTATTGCAGGAGGTGCATGGAGGAGGCCTAGCAGGTCATTTTGGTGTGAAGAAAACTCTGGACATGCTTGCTGATCATTTCTTTTGGCCACATATGAGACGCGATGTCCAACGCTTTGTTGAACGATGCACAACATGCTTGAAAGCTAAGTCCCGCCTTAATCCCCATGGTCTTTATATTCCATTACCAATTCCTAGTGTGCCTTGGGAAGACATATCCATGGACTTTGTGCTGGGTTTACCTAGGACACAGAGGGGAGGGATTCTATTTTTTTGTTGTTGTTGATCGATTTTCTAAAATGGCGCATTTCATTCCTTGTCATAAGAGCGATGATGCTTCACATGTTGCTGATTTGTTTTTCAGGGAAATAGTTCGCCTACATGGAGTGCCCAAGACAATTGTTTCTGATCGTGATGCCAAGTTTCTCAGCTACTTTTGGAAGACATTGTGGGGCAAACTCGGCACCAAATTGTTGTTTTCTACTACATGCCACCCACAAACAGATGGACAAACGGAGGGTAGTCAATCGCACATTGTCAACAATGTTGCGGGCTGTGTTAAAGAAGAACTTGAAGATGTGGGAAGACTGCCTTCCACATGTTGAATTTGCTTACAACAGGGCAGTCCACTCTACTACAAATTTTTGTCCATTTGAAATTGTTTATGGTTTCAAACCACATACTCCTATGGATCTTTTGCCCTTACCATTGCAGGATAGGATTGATTTAGATGCCGCCAAAAGATCTGAGTTGATCAAGAAACTACATGCTGACACACGGAAGAACATAGAGGCAAAGACGATACAATATGCCAAGCAAGTTAACAAAGGTAAGAAACAAGTACTATTTCAGCCAAGTGACCTTGTGTGGCTACATTTGCGCAAGGATCGCTTTCCAAAACAGCGCAAGAGTAAGTTATTGCCACGGGGAGATGGACCTTTCAAGGTGCTTGAGAAAGTAAATGATAATGCTTATGTACTAGAGCTGCCACCTGAATACTCAATTGTGAGTGCGACATTTAACATCAAAGACTTACTTCCATATGTGGGTGAGTTTGAGTCGAGGACGACTCCTTCTCAAGAGGGGGAGGCTGATGAGGACATCCCCTTCATTGACACTTCCCCCATAGCTGAACAGAATGCTATTGACATTGTTGGACCTATCACAAGGCAACGGGCAAAACAATTGGAGAAGGAAATAAATGCTCGGGTGAACTCTAACCTTTCCTTCATTTCAAACAATGTTAAAGATACATCGATGCATTCAGATTGTTGCTTTATTATTCTTAGGAATGATGGAGCATGTGAAAGTGCATGGGACGATGATAATTTCAGTCCACAAGTGTTGTTCTAATGAATTCTTCAAGTGCACAAATTCAGGGCTGCAAAGGTGAAAGCTATCCCTAAATATACATTAGAATTTCCATCTTGAATTATTATATTGTGTTTCCACTTCTATTTCAGATTCCACTTAGTTTATGGATGAGCAAGGCTGCAACAAGTATGAAGCAGAATCTGCATCTACATTCAATCAAGATACAGAAGCTGATAGCTGCAATTTATGATCAAGTGCATGTGAAGGATGTCAATGTCATCTCTTAATCAGATTCTAGGAGATGGAAGGGCAGCACCTACTACAGTTCACGTCACTCTACAAGCCTAGGAAGTCCAACCAGTTCAGGAAGCCAACAGCCATGCTGTTTTACATTCCCACTAGCAGTTATCAATTATATCTTAGTGCAAACTGAAAACCACTCAAATAAACTATAAATAGGACTGTAATAGGACGTGGGAGGGACTTTTGGCTATCAAAATTTCGTGCATACACTTGTGTTCTATGCAGAACCACCATTTGTGAGTCTTGAGAGGCTTGCACAACTTGTTCTTTCGATTCCTGAGGGAGTTGTAGAACACCGAACTGCGGTTCACCTAGTTTGTGCCTTCACGTCTATACGGCGTGATTGCGTGGGCTGGCTTTGTTGGTGTGTGGAAGGGCGATTGTCTCGGTAGTTCGTCGCTTGTGCAGAACTCGCGGTGCACTGCCTCTTCGTCAGGTCACACAGCAATAGTTATCAAGTTCGCAGATCCTTCGAGAAGATCGGGCCACAACTACTCATCACACGTGATCCCTAGGCGTGTGCATATCAGGTTCGCAGCTTTCTAGGCCATACAGGGTTCTATAGGCGTTTCATCAAAGACTTTTCTCAAATCGCTAGACCCTTAACTAGCCTTCTAGCCAAAGATGCACCTTTCGTTTTCAACAGTGAGTGCCTTGAAGCCTTTGAAATTCTAAAGAGGGCAATCATCTCAGCTCCAATAATCCAACCACCTGATTGGATTCTGCCCTTTGAGATCATGTGTGATGCTAGCGACTTTGCAGTTGGTGCGGTTTTAGGCCAAACCAAAGATAAGAAACATTATGCTATATCCTATGCTAGCAAGACCTTGTCTGGGCCACAACTCAATTATGCTACCACTGAAAAAGAGTTGTTGACAGTTGTCTTTGCAAAAGATAAGTTTAGATCTTACTTAGTGGGAGCGAATGTAATCATTTACACAGACCATGCTGCTCTAAAATACCTCCTCACTAAGAAAGATGCTAAGCCTCGGTTAATCCAATGGATTCTTCTGCTCTAAGAATTTGATATAGAAATAAGGGATAAGAAAGGAGTAGAAAATTCTGTAGCCGATCACTTGTCTAGGCTTTAGCATAAAGACACAGATGAGCTACCTATTAATGACTATCTAAGGGACAACACGCTCCTTGCGGTAATGGACCACGATCCATGGTACGTGAATATTGTCAACTATATGGTTGCAGGTGATGTTCCACTAGGAGGAGACAAGAGGAAGCTCCAGTATGAGTCGTACCCATTTGTGGGATGATCCATATCTTTACAGGATTTGTGCCGATGGGTTGCTACGGAGGTGTGTCCCGACAATTGAAGGCATGAAAATCATTGAGAGATGTCATTCATCACCCTATGGAGGACATTTTGGAGTATTTCGTACACATGCGAAGATCTAGCAAAATGGATTCTTCTGGCCAACGATGTATCAAGATACAAAGGAGTTTATCAAAAGATGTGTCAGATGCCAGAAGCATGGGAATATCAACACTCGAGATGCTATGCCACTCATGAACAACCTCCAAGTGGAATTGTTTGATGTCTGGGGGATTGACTTTATGGGACCATTCCCAAAGTCAGGAGATGCTGAATACATCTTGGTGGCAGTTGACTATGTGTCCAAATGGATAGAAGTATTACCATATTGAGCCGCTGACTCTAAGCACTCCAAGAAGATGTTCAATGAAGTGATATTTCCACGTTTTGGAATACCTAGATTGGTTATAAGTGATGGAGGGCTACATTTCATTGACAAGAGATTTCAACAATTCCTAGCTAAAAATGGAGTCAAGCACAATATTGCAACTCCATACCATACTCAAACAAGTGGTCAAGCTGAAACATCAAATAAGCAAATCAAGAACATTCTGCAAAAGACTGTGGATGAGATGGGCAAGAAATGGAAATACAAGCTTTTCGATGCACTATAGGCATATCGAACTGCGTACAAGACACCCATAGGCATGACATCTTATCAGCTTGTATATGGGAAGACATGTCATTTGCCTGTTGAATTGGAATTCAGAGCTCACTGGGCAATCAAGAAATGAAACATGGATCTCCATCTAGCTGGCAAGAATCGTCAAATGCAGATATCTGAGCTTAAAGAATAGAGAGAAGGCTTATCATAACTCCAAGATTTATAAAGAAAGAACAAAACGATGGCATGATAAGAGAATCAAGCACAAGGAGTTCAAGCCTGAGGATAAGGTCCTACTGTTCAACTCTAGAGTAAAGCTCTTTGGTCATGGAAAACTTCGAAGCAAATGGGAAGGACCATTCAAGGTAGTTGAAACATCACCACATAGTGCCGTCACAATTCAAGATGACGCAGGTAACATCTTTAAGGTAAATGGCCAACGCTTGAAAGTATTCTTTGAAACTGAAAACTTAGAAGAGATAGACTTGATTAAATTTTTGTAATTTAATGATCCAATCTAAAAAATCCAATCTTGCTCTTATTTCCTTCTAGTTTAGGCCAATCCCTTAGTTCAATAGGTTTTGACTCTCTGGTGTTCCACATCGGAAGAGTCCCTGTTGTTTTCACCTGTTTTTGTCTATGAGTAAAAGCCAGGTATAGTCTTAGAGAAGTGTGGGGGAAGGTGACACCTCCACCATGAATAGAAGCGTTGAAGCACATTATGAACTGGTGAAGGAGTCTGCATACAACTACAGAAACTCAGTTTGATCTTTCTTGACTCATTCATATGCTTACTGAGTTTTGTACTTGTTATGCACTTGCTTCACCCTGCAAATTAAAAAGAACCAAACCACACTTTAGATTAAAATTTTAAAAAGTGACATGTTGATAACATAATCAAGATAGAGGCTTGCATAGAGATTGTTCCAAATACATATACTTATGCTTGTGGGAATATATCTTGATAGGATAATCATATTGACTAAGTTGTTGTGGAGTGTGACATAGTTCTGGCATAGGAGTCTTACCAGTTCTAGTCAAGGTACTTGGAGATTTCATTTTGATAAATATCATAAAACCATAGTATCTCATACTCCTCAATGATGATAAATTCCTACCAGAGCCATATATAGGATAGAAGCCTTCTACATTCACTGCTTGTTGTTGTGTTGGGTTTGGTTGAACTTTGTGATCCTTGTGAGGGATTTATCATACTTCCAAGATCAAGATTCACTTGCACGCCACAAATATGCACTACTCCTACATTGGGAGTAGGCGCATGTTGACACCTCTTAATGTTATCTCTAGCAACGGCGCTAAAAATGCTTGAGCAGAGCATCGCTACTAGAATGCCAAGTTATCATCTCGAGCATAACACCAAGAGATGTGGTATTAAATCATGCCACCATTTAGAATATAGAAATATTATCCACAAGCACATAGATCAAATATCATTGTAGCATTTTACCCGGAGTATTACCAGGTTGTCATTTATATTTTCCCAAAGGAAGGTCTATATGGCTCTCGTGTAAAGGTAGCGTGATAACCTAGAGTATAATGGATAGGCATAACCATGTCCTCACTACTCAATGCAGGGGTAAGTCACAAGATAAATGATAAAGATAAGTATATAATCATCAGCATAAACAGATAGAGACTCCTAGCTATATCATTAGGGTTACTAGCAGAACATCAAGAGATATTCCTGTGTTATCCCTACCTACATGTCAATGCATATTATGGTTAGTGCAATTACACCTAGTAATCATAGCTAAGGTTAGCATTATATCTATTCATAGTGGACATACTAGGGAAGTTTGAGAACATAGTGCACCCTTCCTTCGTACAAAAGCCCTACTGTGCCTATAAACGGGGTTTGGAATACATAGGACTCAACAGGATTGTCACACCCGCGATCTACCAAGCCCGGCCTATAGGGTGCATTCGCTGATAAACAACGTATAAGCACCATGCTTACACAATGGTTACCACTCACCCAACGATCAATTAGATGAGCGCTATACTAACCTATGGATAAGTATAATGTCAATCTAGCTATACTAAGCATATAATCATAATAGACAAAGAACAATATAACTTTGAATATAAGTAGACAAGTATTCATCAATTCAATTGTAGCAATCATATAACTATACAATAATAGAGAACAAAGGTGAGAGGTGGTAAGAACTATACCAAATCCAAGCTCTTGATGGCTCTGGAATCCAAGCCTTTGCTTGCCTCCCTCTAGTTCTAACTAGCTATCTAGGCCCTAGCTAAGGAGCTCTGATTAGGGTTTCTGGCTGATGATCGGACTTCAAATGAGGAATGAATGAATGTGCCCCCTCCCCAGGGGCTCCTGCCCTCCTTTTATAGCCCTGGGCGGTGCTCGTGAGCCATCGGATCAAACCGACCTTGACGTGCAGCTGAGATTGATCCTCAAAGGCGGTGGAGCAACCTGGGTGAAGTGGGCCGCCAGCGGGGCCAGGCCCAGACCGGTCGGTCTGGCCTAGTGGCCCCCGGGCCTCCGCTTCGGCGTGGTGCCTTCTGGTCTCTTCTAGAATGTTCCTGCGTTGCCGCGGTGTCTAATTTCTTGTTCTATGTTCCGATAAGCTCCTGGGTTTGTGTCTTTTCCAGTTTACACCTTCAGAAACAGTGAAACACCAAAACTCATAGAATTTTGTCAGTGTAAACCCTATATCTACTTTGGTGATCGTAATTGCATCCTTTTCATGGCTAGTTGACGGTTAGATTTGTACAATAACGACCGTCAACAACTCCCCCAAGCTTAACCTTTGCTAGTCCCTTAGCAAAGAAAACTTAGAAAAGTTATTATGAGATATATATATGTTTAAGCATTGTAGCCATCTCAGAGCAACTCCCTAGAAGCATACCTGCAGTCAGACAGAAATTCTCTTCCAAGTTATGCAATAACTGAGCTGACTTTCAAACTTACCCTATATTACCTTTGACTGTGGGGCTTATTAGCTCTTCCTTAGGTCTTGAGTACTTGACAGATAGAAAGATCCCATCTAAGCACTATGTCTCAAGCTCTTCGATCAACTAACATTCTGGAGTTTTTAAAAGTTTTCAAATAAAACTCAGAGCTTCCCATGTATGACACTCTCAAGTCTCTCAATGTATGTGGTATTTGTGGATTCTCACCAAGGCAGTGATGATGGTTGCCTTTTTTCTCATCCTATAACTAAAGCTTATGTGGAGCTCATAGGTAAGGAGAAAGCTAAAAGAGCAAACTTGCAATGCATGTGTTGTAAAGTCAAACAATGGATCCATGGAGAAACAAGTCATACAATCGAATCAAGATGTATAGGTGGATGGATATGGTGGATATATGATGGAACCTAGTTCTACTCAGCTCCTTGAATGCCTACCTCTCCTTTAGAACTTTTGGAAACTGGCCAGAGGTTATGAGCTATCTTTTTCTTTTCTTTTTCTTAGGGAGTCGGGCATCTAAGTACCCATTGTTTAGCACTGCGACACTTGTCCATTTTTTCCTTTTCTCCTCCTTTTTCTTTCTTTTTTAAATATCTTTTTGCATAGCTCATAGCACTCCTTTTGGCATTGATAGAAATTGGAGAGATAACAACTGGAACGTGGAGCATTTATTGGGTGGCTATCCTAATAGAATATTTTTGGTGTTCTCTCCTAGTGTAGGAGAAAAACATTTTTGGAATGGATGTAGGTTGAATGGCATGTTGTTGCGCCTACCCCAGTGTAGAGTAGTGCATATGGAGGTAGATCTTGATTCAAGAGCATGACAAATTTCTCACTAGGATCACAAAGGTTGACAAAACTCAATGCAAGACAAGCAGCATGTATATGGAAGTTTATCTAGCCTATCTCATCATGTTTGGCTCTTGTGGGAATGTAAGCTTTGTCATATAGGAACTCGTCATATTTTTGCATTTTTTAAAAGATAAATCTCCAGAACTCTAGTGTCACTTAGAACAATATAGATAGCAGCTCAGACTTTCTCAATCTTATCAATCAGGTACCTAGACTTAGTTCAACCATATGCAACCCACAAGTTTTAAGCTCAGAGCAAATTCTCATGTCAAAATAGTTGGAGCTAAAACTTGGGAAAATTTTAGTCTAGACTCTAGGCATTTCAGAGGTGTTGTAACAGCGCAGCTTATCATTACTTCAAATCATCCAAGAGCTTCCTTTTTATTGATTCTAGACAGATAAACATTTTTATTTGGTTTTTCATTTTTCAAGACTCATACTATATAAGACTCTAAAGACTAAAAAGCATGGACCTTCATGTGCCCACATATTTTTGGTATTTTTAGGTTTTCTTATGATACTATGGTGAACCTTCATGTGCTCACATATTTTTAGTATTTTTTTATTTTTTATGACTGACTCGATAATCATGTAGGTACACTTACCTAGGTACCTAGGGGATGCCTTCCCCCAAGCTAGTTGTTGTCGTGGTTGAGGATTGAAGCTGAGCAGTGCCTCGGTGGAGCTCATGCTTGCAAGAGCTGGTGTAGCTGGGCACCTTCATCTCATCCAACAAGAAGTTGCTTTCTTCACATAGTGGTTAGCTATGTGTAAGGAAGGTGTACTTCGAGTGATAAAGATGATGATTCCTAGGTAGACTAGCTCTTAGAGTCATCCTGCAGCAAACATCTCACAAAACACCAAAACTCGTGGAACGGATTAGGATAAACAGTTAGTGGTTAGCCGTTTCACGGACTGGTTGTTGTGAGAGGTTTTCAAAAGTTGTTACAGTGCATATAGTGCGGCAAGATGCTCAATGATTATTTTTGGATTTTCTTTTTACCAAACAAAATCGAAATATGCATGCTAATTTTTATTTTATTTTTAGGCCACCACAGTGATCATTTCTTTAGCTTGCACTGCAGGGATGTCACATGGGGCTTTGAGGTTTTCCAAATGTTTTTGTGTTTTTCTATATGGATGGTGAAAACTAACTATGAGTTAAAAGTGCAAGAAAGTAAATGGATAACTACCATTGTTACCTTATGGTAAGAGTTCGGAGTTTAGAGTCCTCCGGACAAGACTTCTCGCCGTTGTCACTCCTGGGGTGCTTCATCGGATCCCGAGGATGGGGACCCTGACGCTGGACCTCCTAGTGATAATGACTCAGTTGAGGAGGTTACCTTTTCTTTCTATACCTTTGTAGGTTGTTGATGTTCCTTATGCGTTGTGGATTCTTCTTTGATTGCCTCCTCCTCAACATTGCTCTTTTGAGAGCGATTCCTCCGGCGCTGACGTCTCCTCTTGGACAGGGTGAAAGCTGCTAATTCAGGAGAGTTATAATCTTTAAAATGACATGGTACCTTTTCTCCTAGGAATCGGAAGTGGACTTGGCCCGATCCATTGTAAATGATGGCATTGGTGGTGCTGAGGAACGGCCTCCCAAGGATGATGGGTGTCTCATCTTTTTCTCCCATGTCTAGTATCATGAAGTCGGTCAGGATGTAGTGGGTGTGGATTTTGACCATGATGTCCCTCACTACTCCCTCTGGGAATCTCGTTGTGTTGTCCGCCAGCTGCAGCTGCATATAGGTAGGGTATAGAGGTGTATCGAATAATAAGTCATATCTTTTTAGACATGATGTTGACAGCTGATCCGGTGTCGCAGAAAGCGTTATAGAAGGAGCACTATCCAATAGTGCAATCAATGGCTGGCATGCCTGGATCCTCTTTCTTGATTAAGAATGGTGAAGCTACGAGGTGGTCATGCTTGTACTCGACAGCCTTGACTACTTGGACTTGCTTTCTCACTTGCCTCCTACTCTTGTTCTTTCTCTTCCTAGTTGAATTCTTCTTCTTGGCTTCTTCGTTTGTTGGCTTGACTGGGAAGTAAGCTCCTATTGGGTCTATAGGAGCTTCAAGGGGTCTTGTTCTTGAAACTGAACTTCTCTTTATTGCCTTTGATGGTGAAACAAATCTTAGCACTGTCCATATAGATGACAGCCTTTGCAGTACTCAGGAATGGTCGGCCAATAATGACTTGAGATCTCTGCCGGTATCTAGGACTACAAAGTCTACAGGGACATATGATCTCCCGATTCGTATGCACACATCATCAAAGATTCCTTCAGGGTGCTTAACCGTCGGGTCTGTGAGCTGCAAACACATATTCGTGTACAACAATGATGCCCATGGAAAGACTTGGTCAAAGATTACCTTAGGCATGATGTTGACACTGGCGCCTAGATCACAGACAACTTCAGGGAAGTCATGCTGCCCAATAGAGATGGGGATCAAAGGTCTCCCTGAATCTCCTCTTTTGGGTGGCATGGACTCATCCTTCCATCCTGATGATGCTTCAATATAGTAACCTGCATACACATCAACAAGATTTGCGATCTCGGGCTCTAGAGGTTGCCCTAGAATCTTACCTTCGTTGGTCAGTGGAACAGCGGCCGCCAGCTGAGCTAATTGTTGTTCTATTATTTTATTAAAGCTAAGCTGGTTCTTAACAGCAGAGGTAAAGCTATCCATTTTTGTGTTTATATTTTCTAGTATTTTATCATTGGATGCTACCTTCCTAGATAAAGTCTCCACAATTTTATTTTGGTTGGAGATCATTTCTCTCAAAGGCAATTGAGCATAGCTATTATAATTAGTGCCTTAAAAGTTACTTAGGAAATTACCTTGGTAGTTGGGCCTTTGCTGATTTCATCCCTGATTTTGAGGGCGATAATTGTTGTTGTTGTTGTTGATGAAATTCACATCCTCACGGGTCTTAGGGCAGCTGTTGCCTGAGTGTCCCATATTGCCACACACTTCACAAGTCATACATGAATCATTGATGCGCATGACGTCTTGTTTCTGGCTGGCCTTGTCTTCCAGCTTCTTCATGAGCAGATCTATCTTGGCAGACAGCATGTCTACCTCCTTGAGCTGGTGCATTCCTCCACTCCTCTTATGGGTTATTTGGCGCTCTTCACTCCAATCTTAATTGGAGGCCATCTTCTCCATAAGAGCAGTAGCGTGTGGTATGGTCAATGACATAAATGCACCTCCAGCAGCAGCATCAACGTTGTTACGGGTGCTGTTGGTGAGCCTATAATAGAAAGTCTGCATGAGGAGCTAATTCTCCATGTCATGATGAGGACATTCTGATATGTAATCTTAAAAGCGTTCCCATGCCTCTAGGACTGACTCATCATGTTGTTGCTGGAAACTTGAGATCTTCCCCCTTAGGGCACTTTTCTTACCTATAGGAAAGAACCTTGATAGAAAAGGTGTGGAGCACTTGTCCCAAGTTGTATGATTGTCTTTGTTAGCGTAGAACCATTGCTTTGCCTTTCTCAATAGTGAGAATGGGAACAGACGCAGCAGGATAGTGTCTCTTGGTACATCCTTCATCTTGAAAGTGCTACAAATCTCTAGAAAGTGTTGGAGATGCGCACTTGCATCTTCATGTGCTTTTCCACAGAACAATTTGGCTTGCACCATGGTGATAAGAGCTGGTTTGAGCTCGAATCCATTCTCCCCTAACTTTGACATTAGGTCCAGTGCGGATGTTGTTGGTGGTTGGAGCGGAGAATTCGCACAGTGACTTTTCAGCCATTTTCTTAAAAGCTGGTGCTAAGTTGCCTTCTTGTTGCTCTTCTTCTTCACTTATAGGAGCTTGCTCCTCCAAAGAACGAACCTCTGCAGTGGGTGTCTTTGATAGAGATTCAAAGATATCCCTCACTTGCTGGAATTTCCTTCTTCGAAAGTTTCTCTGGATTTTCAACGTAGTTGTTTAGCAGATCAAAACCACTCATTCATTACCCTGCATAAGATATCACAAAGATAGAAAGCACAAGGGTAAGCCTGCATTGAGTAGGGGTCTATGGTTTCCTCTATCTCATTAGTTTGTTAGGTCTATCGCTATTCCTTTAATCGCCAATTGCCTTCCCCGGCAACGGCGCCAAAAATGCTTGTTCATACCTCTTAATGTTATCTCTAGCAACGGCGCTAAAAATGCTTGAGCAGAGCATCGCTACTAGAATGCCAAGTTGTCATCCCCAGCATAACACCAAGAGATGTGGCTGATGATCGGATTTCGAATGAGGAATGAATGAATGTGCCCCCTCCCCGGGGGGTCCTGCCCTCCTTTTATAGCCCTGGGCGATGATCGTGGTGCCTTCTGGTCTCTTCTAGAATGTTCCTGCATTGCCACGGTGTCCGATTTCCCGTTCTACGTTCCAATAAGCTCCTGGGTTTGCGTCTTTTCTAGTTTACACCTGCAGAAACAGTGAAACACCAAAACTCGTGGAATTCTGTTAGTGTAAACCCTATATCTACTTTGGTGATCGCAATTGCATCCTTTTTATGGCTAGTTGACGGTTAGATTTGTACAATAACGACCGTCAACAGCGCAAAACATGCCATTCCACTTAGATCCACCCAAAAATATTTCTCTCCTACAGTGGGAGTGAACAACAAAAACATCCTAATAGGTTTTTCATCGACCCAATAAATACGACACAAGTATGTAATCAAGTTTGTCCCTACTTAAGCTCCACATAAGCTTTAGAAATAGGTTGAGGAATAAAGGCAATTTCACACTCTTTCCTTGGTAAGGAATCATACACCATTGAGCGACTGAGAGTATCATTTGAGGAGTATAAGTGATCTATGATTTTTTTTATGAAAAATATTAAAAACTTCAAGTTGCTAAGATGAGAATTTGAGAAGATAACTTTGCTTCGAGAGCTGTTCCACTTTTCAACCATCGAAGGATATATGCTAGCCAATGCCACAAATCCCACCTGTATAAGGAGTGCTTTGGAATAACCATTTTGCTAGCGACATATCTTGAGATGGTATGATCATGTTTACTTTTATCATCAGATTTTACTCGAGGATGAGCAAAGAGCAAGTGTGGGGGAACTTGTTGATGGCCCTTAATGTCAATCATAAACCATCAACCATTGCATATAATAACATAAAATGAATCACAAACCATAGTTGTAGGGTTTGATTCTAACAAGTTCCACGAGTTTTGGTGAATCATTATTTCTACAGGTACATACTAGAAAAGCTACCAAAGTTGACCAATATGACAGTACAAAAGTATCTCAAATGATGGATTAGAATGCACCATTGCAACGGGCTCATCAAGACGATGAGTCCCGGACCAAAAGATATCGCACCTGCAAGCAACACCGGCATAAGAAGGATCTAGAAGACACCAGAAACAACCCCGCGGAGGGTGGAGCCCACCTGTCATAGGGGGAGACCGGCCGGTCCCACCCCTGGACCGGTCGGTCTGTCATTTTCGCTGTTTTGGCCCAACTTTGGCCCACGGGTTCCACCACCTTTGAGGAAGAATCTCAGTCGCCCGCCGATGTCGGTTTGATCCAAGGGCTCACGTTAATCGCTCGGGTCTATAAAAGCAGCCCTAGACCCTAGGGGGAGACACTCCCCATAAACCCCTAATTCATATTCTCTAAGGGAGGCTCATCTGAGAGGGGTCCCTTGAATGAATCAACCTCTCAGGAGTTATTAGAAAATAGGGAGAGAGGAGATGAGAGAGTAGAAGGTGGAGCCCGCCTATCGGATCCCCTCAACTTTGTACCTCTACGGAGACGATTCTTCATTGATTCATCTTCAGGTTCTTCTATCGGTAACTCTAAGTCTTCTATTTAATTAAGTTTAGTTCTTACTTTACTTTGCTTATTGGATCTCCACTCGTATTGAGTGCTCTAGTTAACGTACGTGACTAGAGTAGTAATCGTTAGTCTAGACGTGGTGTCTAGACTAGTGTTTACCTGAGTTTGCGCCCAATTCTTACGGTTAGTTGTGGTAGCCTCTAGAGGTGACAGCTCTATTGGTCTTCGTATTCCACCACGTCGGAGTTGGTGTTTCGTAGAGCTTTTGGCAGCCTTCCCCAACTACTTCTTTCTAATCTTTTTGAGAGTTGGAAAGGTACTGTTGCTCCAAAGTAAGTTAAGTATAGTAAGCCTGATCCTTAGTTATCTAGTTGATCTTAGACAACCCCTCTCTACCCACCAAAAACATTTATCTTTTTTATTTTTGGATGTTCTTGATTCATTACGAGTACACTTTACATTCTTTGTGGAAAATCGATACCTTGGAATACTCTTAGGTGAAAGCTACAATGGTATCCGTGCGCTTGCGGATCTTTTCTGTTTGCGTTAAAATATACCAACACTAGGTACGAAAACAAGTGTGGGGGAAGATCATTCATTTCTCAAAGGTATGAATCTATAAATTCATAATTTTTAGTTTACGCATAAATCTCATGACCTTACTATGTACAAAATATGCATACATTTTATTCACAAGATAAATCTAACCTATGAACTTTATTGAAGTACATCCTTTCTCTTACTAGTAACTTGAATTAGTACAATGATAATGATGATGTGATCTTTGCTCTACTGTATACAAAAGACTTGGGATTTAATATAAAAAAACATGGTAAACTAGCATATTTCTTCTTGATAATCTTGATCACATAACAACTTAACTGATTAATGAAATTTTTGCTATATACCTATGACTAATGTGAGGCAAGTAAAGTGCTCTCTGATCGGGGTTCACCTAAAAAGCAAATAAAATATACATTCCTGCTGCATGACTCTTAAATCTCAGAAGGCAAAAGACAGTGTGGGCTCGATAAATAAAAGATGCCATGCTAAAGAAGCATGAGCCAATAAAAGATGCCATACCAAAAGGATATGTGCCAAAACAAAGAGAAACAAGGGGTGCAAAGACACCCACATGAATGAAAAAAATAGGTGCAAAAAAGCACCCGCTAGAGAGATAGCCCACACTTCTCAAAGAAGCAAAAGAAAAACAAGCATGCACAGGAGATGTACAAATAAAAATGTCATAATACTCCCCGATCTAAGAGTATGATATTCCCTCCATAAAATCTAGAGAAAAGCAAAATGCCATAAAAGGGAAAAGTCCTCTATGAGACCACAGATATCATGAGAAAAAGCAAGTTTTATCATCTTTTAAAAAATATAATAAAAACCCAAGCCCTTAAAGCAAAGGTAGAGTAAGGAAAGTAAAATCAAAGTCACTTTCGCTATTCATGTTGCTTAGAATATGATGTGATAAACTCTAAAAATGTTCATAGATCCAGATGGAAGCTTGGAATAATTTGTATAAATATCAGTACCAAAGGTAATGGTTTTATCTTAGTCATGAACTTTACTCGAGGACGAGTAAAGGACTAAGTGTGGGGAAGCTTGTTGGTGGTCCTTAACTCATATTCTATACCACCAACACTTGTATAAAACATTGACAAAACAACACCTGAACTAGACATAGGGCTCATATACTAACAAAATTTCATAGTTTTGGTGAGTTGTGTATATTTTCAGGTAAAATATGAAAGGCACCTCAAATGGACCAAAAAGAGAAGAAATACTTATGGATCCAACCCAAGCCCAAAAGCAAAATAAGCTAGAACAATAACACTAGAAAGCAACTGGGCCAAACACCCATGAGGGACAAGATCTAGGCCTAGTCAAGAACTGACCAGAGAAAGGCAGTGGCAAGCAGGGCCACCCCTGGTGCGCCCGCACCCCCAACACCGCCTCTCAGGCCCACTTTTCTTTGGCGGTACATTGATGACACCTAGAGGTGGTTTATGATGGTCACCGTGATCAATACCTCTCCAAACCGACCTCCAAGTACTATATAAGAAGACCCTGGCCTCCTTTTCTATAGCATCATACACTTGGAGAAGGAAGAAGAGGGTAAAGCTCTTATTCCATTCTAGTCTAGCTAGTTTAGTATAGGGAGTGAGTGAATAAGAGTAGAGAGGAGGTTTGGGCGTGTCGGCCACCTCTTCATCCTGTACTCGGTGTGACCAAGTGGAGGATATGGAGTGGCGGGCGTGTCGGCTCCCTCTAGGCTTGTACCTCTACGGGCCAGATACTACTTGGAGTATAAGGTTCATGTTCATCTACGGTGGTGAGTCTCTGTTCGTGTTATCTTATGCATTACATTCTTGCAGGTTCGTTGTTTGTTACTTGGATTGGTAATGGATTTTCTAGTAGAGGACTCCTAATAAAGACGGATGTTCCTAGCCGACGCTAGAACAGTAATTGATAATGTAGACATGGTGTCTAGGTTATAGGTTGCCCTCGTTTTCCTCACACTCCACGGTACGGTTGAGGGGTAGGTGTTAGGTAGTGACAGCCCTAGCATCCCTTGTAATCCCCCACGGTAGGTGTGGCGTAGAGTTATAGGCCGGCATCACCCAGGAGACTAGGTGTGACCTGGTGCCCGAAGCAAGAGGGTAGTAAACAAGGTGATCTTCGTGTAGAGGCCAAAAATCATAGAAGGACCTCATTACCGAAGCTATCCTCTTTCTCATTGTCTAGGGTGAGCTTAGATCCAAGACTATACACTACCGTTCTTTGTGAAATTACGTAGCCTGTCTATCACCGGGTGAAGTGCTACGCTGGTACTTTCCATGTGCTTGCGGATTTGGCGGCTTTTGCTAAGAAATACCAACAAGGATCCATAGTTTAAATCCATGGCAGCCATTATTGACCTTGAGAAGATGTTGAGCAACTTCAACAAGAAGATCATGGCGAAGTTTGACGACGTCTATACCAAGATCGCCGACGCCTCCAACCGCATGAACACTGTCTCCATCAACACGGCCAACGAGAAGACACCCACGAACCCCACCTGCGGGAATGCCATCCTACCCAGCAGGAGGGATGAGGTTTCGGCTGGATCAGCGCGGTCCATCGGCTGCTGTAACAGAACCGCCCAATTAATAAAAGCATAAGTGTAAAAACCCATTCGCTAAGCAAACGATTTGCACACTTAAGCCCTTATAAATCCGGTAGTCCGGAAATCCCGAAGGATTTCTAACCGAACATTATCAACCAAGATCGTACAGGGTTTAGCGTCACCATCCACACATTACATCAATTCACAAATAGTTCGATAATATCAGAGTGCGAAATAAAAGTTATTACAAACCGAGTTCTCAAATAATTAGCGGAAAGCAAAGTAGTTTTTAAAACTCAACCCACACACACTGGAAGTTTAATACAGTGCCAGCTGATCGTCAACCCAACCAAAAGCAAGTGGGAAGGATAGTAAGAATGACCATGCCCTCTGGTCCTTTTATCCACTGAATAATAGCAGGTCTCACAATACCCGTGGAAGGTATGGCCATCTGCACAAACAACAAGCGGAAAAAACCCTGAGTACAAGAAGGTACTCAGCTAGACTTACCCGTCTGACTTAAAATAAAAGACTCCAAGGAGTATGACAGGCTTTATCAGGGGATAGCTCGACTCAATTGCGGAAAAGCGGTGGTAACCAATTTATAGTGACAGCTCAGCTTAATCATTCCTATTTATGCTAGGTGAGCACCTATACTATGCATCATTATAGTTTATTAATTATGATTAAGCAATCAAGTAGTAACCATAATCATATTAGCTTAACTCATCATCATCATTATCAACATTCCATAATCGTTACTACGATGGCGTAGCTCAAGTTAAGTGTTCACTATCCAGGAACGATGGCGATTCGAATCGATTACTACTGAGCTCAGGGGGTATTCCTCCCACAAACCATGCTCACGAGCCAAGTGAGCTACAGGTCACCGTGGCACATATCCGGGAAGAAAACGTGGTTTCGAGCGGAACCACCGTACCCAGGGGCCGCCCGACTGCCTTAGCCAGCCTTGCTGGACCTCGGACTTACTCTTTGCGCCCCCGTGGTCCCCCATCCATCTCCAGTACGGTGCGAACGGGTCGAGAGCCGGCTTGGATAGTGTTAGGCTTCGCGGTCGGAAAGACTTATCCGGCCAGCTAAGTGTGAGGCATGCGTTCAACATGACTCGAGGGACGCGCAACGGCACGGTCCTTAATCGACACAGATGGAACCACTATGGTCCAACAACCCCATAAGACTCCGCCCGGTCTCCAATTATCACAACCATAACCAATAACCAGATGATATCAACATAAGGCTTTCCATCAATCATAAGTAACCACCTATGCTCGCGGATGACAGGAAATCACCCGACTTTTACCGTCTAAGCAAGCTAAGCAAGTAAACTCGTCCTAGTCTAGCAGGGTAATCAAGGTAGGGTATTCAAGGGTAAACAAGGATTATAATGCAACAACGGTTACAAACAACTCCTATACTTAATGCATCAATCATAAAGCATAATTAGACTGTTAGAAAGCATAGGTAAGGAAATGCTCCGGGGCTTGCCTTGCTCGAAGTCACTCGCGCGGTGGTTGGGACACTCCGGCAGTTCTTCCTTTCCTTCCTCGGGAGCTTCCTGCTGCTGCTCCCCCAAGGGATTCTCCTTGAACTCCAACGTCGGGTGACCCCTCCTGCGAACCTGTATGATGCGATCCTGATGCATCCGGCCCAATGTGGGGTTGGATGAAAAGCCCGACAACCGATCCGGATTCCCTGAATCCTGCAATCTTAGCACCGACAAGCTAAGAAATTACGACGCGGCCGATCCGGCTACAACGCCACTAGGGCCTCTTGTTGCGCCTCGGCAATCTTAGCACCGCGCCGGATGCACCCCTTAGGGAAAAGGCCCAATCACCCTAAAAGACTAGTCCGATGGGGGAAGGGTGGCTCTCCCTTTTAAGGTGGCTTCCTCCTCCCAAGCTAAGCAAGGTGGGATTATTTAGAAACGGTCGCCGCCCGACTACAAACGGGCCACTTGGCCCATTGTTGCGTCTTTCTAGCGGGTAATAGTGGAGGATGTCCTCATCATTCCCAGGGTATACCAAATGATGCATCCGGGGTAAACAAGGCAATCTTATAATGAAATTACAACGCACCGATCCGGTTACAACGCCACTAGGGCCTCTTGTTGCGCCTCGGCAATCTTAGCACTTCGGCGCACCCCCTCGGGAAAAGGCCCAATCGCCCTAAAAAGACTAGTTGATGGGGGAAGGGTGGCTCTCCCTTTAAGGTGGCTTCCTCCTCCCAAGCTAAGTAAGGTGGGATTATTTAGAGGCTCAACCTGCCGCCGCCCGACTCTGGGCCACTTGGCCCATTGTTGCGTCTTTGCCGGCGGGTAATAGTGGAGGATGTCCTCATCATTCCCACCCCCTTAAACAAGGGCCCGGCTCGATACCAAATGATGCATCCGGCCCGGATGGGGTTGGATGACACACACCGATCCGGATTCCTCGAATCCGCAATCTTAGCCTGAAATTACCGCACCGATCCGGCTACAACGCCACTAGGGCCTCTTGTTGCGCCTCGGCAATCTTAGCACCTTGGGCGCACCCTTCAGGAAAAGGCCCAATCGCCCTAAAAGACTAGTCGATGGGGAAGGGTGGCTCTCCCTTTTTAAGGTGGCTTCCTCCTCCCAAGCTAAGTAAGGTGGGATTATTTAGAGGGCTCCACGGTCGCCGCCCGACTACAAGTGGGGCCACTTGGCCCATTGTTGCGTCTTTGCCAGCGGGTAATAGTGGAGGATGTCCTCATCAGATCCACATGTATAAGGATAATGAATGCACTACGTATGATGCTCATGAATGAATGTGATTAATATTTTATTTGACAGCGTAGGTGCATATCTCCTCTCTACTAACAATCTATTTCATTTACTGAGTATGTGCATATCTCTTCTCTAACTACTTAGAGAAGAGTATAAAAAGAAAAGAGGTGGGTGTGTATATACACACACACACACAACATGCATAAAGGAGAAACATCACTACTCATATATCACACATCACATTTCAATCATGGTACTGCATAACATGACCAGCAAGTAATACATAAATGAAAGTACTTAAAAAGCAATAATAAACTCTTTGAAACAATTAATTCAAAGCCTTATCATTTCATGTGAAAACTAGCACTTGAACTGTGACTTATTCATAAACAGTCCAGAAAAATATACAAAAATTACAGTAGCTGCATCATGGCAACAAAGACTCATGATAAATTTTTCATCATACTTCAACAGAGAACACAGCCTACACAAAAATACTAAGCAACAGGGCAGAATATCGCATTTAATCACTTTGTACAATGAAAAGTGTTAAACAACATATTTCAAAATTTTCAGGGTTGCTTCTTAGTATAAGAACAGTCACCAAAAATTATCAAGCCATAACTCCTCATAATTTATTTACTATAAATTAAACAAGAAACAGCCTAAAAATGCAATTAATTCACATCTCAATAATTTTACATAGGAACTGCATGACATTCATTTTCCCCAGAAACTATATCACATAACAAATCTAACAAAGCAAAAATCACCTTTTTCTGAGCTATATGCAATTTACTAGGAATTAAACCAGATTTCAGCCTTTTTAGCAATTAAATAATTCTACACAGGGAAATATCACAAAAATTGCATTACATATTTTTCACAGGTAGATCACATCACATACAACCCAACAAAACAAGTCTCACTAATTTGGACAAGTATTTTATCAATTATGAATTAAAAAGCATTTAAAAGTATTTCTGGAAAATATTTTCGAAATAAATCAAAACCTTAAACACTACGTACACCCGGTCCAGTGCACCCGCTGCGGCTGGCAGCGGGCCCCAAAGGTCAACCGACCCCACCTGCCGACCACTCAGGGCAAGGGAGCGGCGCTGACCGGCGTGAGTAGCTCCTTCGGTGAGGATTCCGCGGTGAGGCTAGCACTAGCGTGCTCCACTCGCCAAGGCGCACCGGTGCTGTGCTCGGTTCGGCCGACGGCGAAGCGCGAACGGCGGCGACGCGGCGAGGCAGCGGCGGCGCGACAAGCATGGCGGCGGCCCGGCCATCTCCGGCGAGGATAGGCCGCGCCGAAAGATGCCGCACGAGCTAGGCGAGCTCAAAGCGAAGCTGGCCAGGGGGTGGGCGGCCCGGATTAGCATGGCAGAGACCCCCGACGGCGTGCACGATGGCGCGACGGCGTGCATGATGGCGAGCTACGGTGCGGCGGAGCCGAGCCCTAATCGGCTCAACCAAGTACCTCTACGGCGAGTGCATGCCCGAGCGACCACCGTGCGCGCGAAACTAGAGCGAGAGAGGGAGTAGGGTGATGGCACGGCGGGAACCGCGAGCTCCAGGGAGCTCCGGCCATGGCAGCCATGGCGGAATCGGCGAAATACGCCCACACCTTGACTCAGCCGGACCGACGGATACGACGACGGCGTGGAGGGGTGCTAGGCGGAGCTGGGAACGGATTTTGGTGGGTGGTGGTGCTCCGGCGAGCGTGCGCGAGGGCGGCGGAGCAAGGCGACGGCGGCGGCGCTTCTCCTTTCCTTCCTCCTCTGCACAGAGCGAGAGAGAGGGCAAGGCAGAGAGAATGGGAGCGAGTGAGGAGGGGAGCGGTGTCACGGGCGGCTTGAGGGCGCGGCCACTGGCCGGTCGCCGGGGTATGGTCGCCATGTGGCGACCGATGCCCCGATGGCGGTCGGCCACCACGGGCGCCGGCGGCGCTTGCGTGAAAGGCGAGCGGAAAGCGGAAAGCGCAAAGGGCCCGGCTGGGCCGTCGTGGGCGAAATCGGCCCGGCCGTTTGCGGTAAGATTTTCTTTCTTTCTTTTTTTTTTGAAATTCGCTTTTAAATAAAAAACAGCCCCAAAAATGCACCATTTGATAAATTTAAAAACGTTTTCAGAGAGAGAGTGTCTAAAATAAAAGTTGTAGAACTTTTCAAAATGAACACTTTTCATTTTGGTGTCAAAGTCAAATTTTGAATGCAGTTTGAATTACAAAAAACCAATGATAAAGGTCTTTAAAAGGGAATTTTAAACTTCATTTTCTTTTGCTCCAAAATCCCAATTCTTTTTCAACAAAATTTTGCTAAATTATTTCAAAGCATCAAGCACTCACTTCTACTAATGACCAAGCATTACATGTAAGTTCTAATTACTTAATTAACAGACATGGCAAGCAATTTAAATTCAAATGCACCACACATGAAATAATGACTTGCAATTAGGGTTAATGCTTGATGATGCTCATGATTATGCTTAATGATGCTTATGACTGATTAATGATGGTGCCTAATGCATGCTTAACACCTAGGGTGTTACAGCCCTTCCCCCTTAAAGAAATCTTGTCCCTAGATTTGGGTTACTAACCAGGTTTTATGGAATTCGGGGTAAACTTCTTTCAGATAATCCTCCATTTTCCCATGATGCATCTCAATCATCATGGTAGCTCCACACAACCTCGTAAGTGCGCACTAAACGATTCCGAGTGACTCTTTCCTTGCTATCCATGATTCTCACAGGCTCTTCTTTATAGACTAAATCGGACTCCAATTCTAGCTCTTCTTCTTCAACTCTTTCTTCAGGTATACGCAAACATTTCTTCAACTAAGAGACGTGAAAGACCGGAAAGATGGTGCTCATTGACTCAGGTAACTGTAGCTCATATGCAACTTCACCTTTTTTCTCCAGGATTTTATACGGTCCTACATACCTCGGCGCAAGCTTCCTTTTAACCCCAAACGTTGTGTACCCTTCATCGGAGAAACCCTTAGATAGACATAGTCACCTACTTCAAACAAAAGCGGTCTTCTTCTTTTGTCAGCATAACTCTTTTGTCGTGACTGAGCGGCCTTCATATGTTTGTTGGGTGATTTGAGCTTTCTCTTACGCCTGTGGAACAAGGTCAATACCATAGTACCTCTTTTCTCCGGGTGTGACCCAGTTCCACAGAAATTTGCATTTTCCCCATCATATGAGGCTTCAAATGGAGCCATTTTGTTACTCTCTTGATAGCTATTATCGTAACAAAACTCCATCTAGGTAACCATGCTTCCCACAATCCTTTGGAAGATATCACACAAGCTCTTAGCATATCCTCTAAAACTTGATTGAGTCTTTCAGTCTGATCTAAAGTCTGAGGATGCTACGCGGTACTATACATCAACTGTGTACTCAGACCCTTGTGTAGGTGTTCCCAAAAGTGAGCGGTGAACTGTGAACCTCTATCGGATACTATTTTCTTTGGTACACCATGCAACCTAACTATCTCTGCGAGGTATCGATCAGCGTATTGAGGCGGTTGATACATGGTCTTGACAGGTAGGAGGTAAGCAGACTGGTAAGGTGATCCACAATTATCCCTGTCGAATCCTTTCCTTTCGGAAAAGTGGGAGGAACCTGTAATGAAATCCATACTTATATCAACCCACTTCCAATCTGGTATGGGTAATTATTGCAAAATGCCAGCAAGTTTCAGATGAAGAGTTTTGACTCGGCAACACTTATCACATCTAGTCACACAGGTTGCAATTTCTTTCCTCCTCTTGGTCTACCAATAGTGATGCCATAGATCATGATACATCTTACTACTACCTGGGCGCATAGAGAACTTGGGAAAAAATGAGTTTCGTCCATGAGCTGATTCTTGAGCTCGCTGTTTTCTTGGGTACGACCAAATGATTATCCAACCAGAGTACCCCTTGTTCATCCACTCGAAAATGCCTTGTTGGTCCATTTCTGATTTTCTCTTCAATGTCCAACAATTTCCCTAACCAAACCTTCGACACTCGATGATCTTGCTTTCAAGCGAACAATTGAGCTGAATGTTATGTAGCATTTCTGGATGCATCGAATTGAACCCATCTTCAAACAAAGGTTTCACGGTATGCTGATGTGACTTGTGGCTCAAAGCATCTGCTACAATGTTTGCCTTGCCTGGATGATAGTGCACTTGCAAGTTATAGTCCTTGATTAGCTCTAACCATCTTCTTGGTCTCATGCTCAACTCTAGTTGGTTAAAGATATACTTGAGACTCTTATGATCTACCAAATTACAGGATAGTTTATTTCACGTTTCCAAATTATGCGGCATGAAGTGGCATGAAGTGTAAGCGATAACTCTGGCTTCTATATAAGAACGCAACTCATACCTATTTTTGAAGCATCACAAGACACATCCAACGTTTTTTTTAGTGTCCGGTGCTAGCACTAGTGCACTGGTCAGCAACCTTCGCAAGGTACGAAAAGTTGCATCACTCTCTTTTGTCCAATAAACTTTTGATCCCTTGATCCTTTTGAAGCAAATCGGTTTATTGTATTTGCAATCTTGGAAAAGGTTTAGGATAGAGCGATGGTAATACCCAGTTAAACCAAGAAAACCCTGAATTTCTGACACTGAGGTGGGTGCTTTCCAAACCATAACTTCTTGCATTTTTCTTGGGTCCACCGAAATTCCCCCTATGGAAAGGATATGACCAAAGAGAGGAACTTCGCTAAGCAAAATTCACACTCACTGAACTTTGCGTACGACTGGTGTTCTCTGAGCCTAATTGAACAACTTGCAAGTGTTCCACATGACCTTCTTCATTTTTCCCAAATACACTAGAATATCATCAAGAAATGCCATTACGAACTTATCCAGCTCAGGCACAAGGACAGAATCTATTAGATACAGACAGTATGTAAGAGCATTTGTCAAGCCGAAAGACATGACAAAATACTTGTACAACCCATATCTAGAAGAAAGGCGGTCTTAGGTATATCTTGTGGTCGAATCTTGACCTGGTAATAGCCTGACCTCAATTCTATCTTCGAGAACAACTCTGGCCTTGGATAACTTGATCAAATAGGATAACAATCCAAGGTAAGGGATATTTATTTGTGATGATCCCAGCATTCAACGGCCTATAATCCACGCACATGTGCAAGACCGACCCCCTTCTTTTCACGAATAGGGCGGAACAACCCCACCCAGATGAACTTGATCAGATAAGAACCTAGCCCAAAGATCCTTCAACTGTACTTTGAGCTCTTCCAGCTCATTGGGTGGCATCTGATAAGGCCTCATTGAAATTGGTACGGTTCCAGGTATCGACTCAATTGCAAACTCTACATCTCTGTCAGGCGGAAGACTGGTAACTCATCATGAAACACATCTGAAAACTCCTACATTGCAGGAATCTTGGAAAGAAGGGTAGTCTGCATAGCACAACACATATTCTTTAACTCTATCTTACAGGGCAACGATACTATAGAAGTACCTTCGCCCTGGGTTCTATTAGAGAAAGAGTTCTTTTCTCCGTATCAATCGCTACACCCTGATCTTTCATCCAATTCATACCCATGGTGACATCCAAGCTATCTCGGCATGACTATCAGATTCACTCAAAGCATTTCAATCTCCTCTATCAAGGGTTGCCCCTTAAACCATCTGATTCGTCAAGGGATTTGCCACAACTGCGCTTATAAGGTACTCATATTCCAACTCTTTTACTTATTACTCATACTTTATGATAAAAGGCTGACTCATGAATGAATGCAAAGATCCAGAATCAATAAACATCAGCAGGATGTTGGTTGACAAAACGCATATCAGCAGTCACGGGTTCTCCTCCAGGAATCTCAGCCATAGTAGTATGATGCATAAAGGCTCGGTGCATGTTCTGCTTCTTCTGGGAATACATGCAATACTGGGCAAAGTACCCCATCTGGTTGTAGTTGTACCACGCACCTTGGACTTGAGGATTCGATGTAGTAGCACTTCCTTGTGCTGCCTTGGCCTGTGGCACTGCAACCTTGAAACACTAACCATTTCAGGTTTGAAGTGAGAAAATGACTAATGGCAGCAACAGATATGTCCAACCAATTATCATGCAACATTAATTATATCCATCCAAACTTAAATCTGCCTTGCACAATCCAGCTTGGGGGAATGGCCTTATTTAGAAAATCCTATGTTGCTAATATTGGTTTTCTCTACCTTTATTCAATTTGTTAATCATACTCTTTCATCTCTTTTTTGAATAAATCTCTACAATGCTTTCATATTACCTTTGTCTGCTATAGTAAGATTTAGTTTGGAAGTAGTGTATACATACTTTCAAAGACTTTTTGAATTAAGTGTGGTGCTTAGGTTAAATAGCCTTCCTTAACCAAAATTAGACATGGAGTTTAGCTTGGTTATTGAACTAGAAATTGTTGTAGTAGACATTGGATATTTTATTGACTAACCCCTACAAGAAAGTTTCAAAATTAATTTGGGTAAGTCATGAGATGAATTCAACTCGGAGATAAGACAGGGCACATCATAAACTTCAATAACTTTGTAGAAGAAAACACAGCTCCTTCATCATGGATGGAAGGACTATGAGTATTAATTATTTGTGTGTAACACCTCAGGTGTTAGGCATTGCATTAGGCTTTGATTAATTAACTTTAATCTGCATTAAGCATGGCATAAGCATCATCAAGTCAAAACCCTAGTTGCATTTCATCATTTCATGTGTTTAAGCTTTTAATTCTAAATTGCTTGCCATAATTGCTAATTAGGGTAATTAATTTCTATGCTTGATGCTTGATCATGTTTGGAATCCACTGCCCAGCATTTTAAAATGGTTTAACAAATTTAATTGCAAAAGTTTTGGTGGAATTTGAATCAAAATAAAATAAATTGAAAATCTCCTTTTATTGCCCTAAATTCAAAAGGGATTTGTATTTCAAAATCTGTTGAGAATTTGACTTGGCCCTTAAATGAAAGTTGTTCAGTTTGAATTTTCTACAACTTCTATTTGGGGGTCATCTGAAAAGGCCTCATCAATTTTGAAATGGCGGTGCGGTTCCAGGTTCGAGTGGAATGCCTCAATTGCAAACTCTACATCTCCGCCGTCAGGCGGAAGACTGGTAACTCATCATGAAACACATCTGAAAACTCCTACATTGCAGGAATCTTGGAAAGAAGGGTAGTCTGCATAGCACAACACATATTCTTTAACTCTATCTTACAGGGCAACGATACTATAGAAGTACCTTCGCCCTGGGTTCTATTAGAGAAAGAGTTCTTTTCTCCGTATCAATCGCTACACCCTGATCTTTCATCCAATTCATACCCATGGTGACAGTGGGGCCGTGGACCGGAAAGGGTCTCCAGCGCCCGCCGCGGTGGCCATCGCTATCATAGTCCCGGTCCACGGCCCTTTTCTTTTTTTATTTGAACAGAAAATGAGTTTAAATGCTTTTTAAATTGTATTGCAAATGAACTCCAAATTTGATGATTCTTGTTTTTTTCAATTCCTGGTGAATAGATCTATCTATCTAGGAAAAATAGGTGATGCAATTTTTGTGATGCTTTTCTATGTAGATTTATTTAAATGCTTAAATGGCTGAAATCTGAGTAAATGCATAATAAATAAAATATAGCTCAGAAAAAATATGATTCTTGTTTTGTTAAACTCTATTTGTGATGTAGATTCTGGGAAAAATATGTGTCATGCAGTTACTGTCAGAAATATTGGAATATGATTTTATTTCATTTCTTCTGATTCTTGTATGATTTTTAATAAATTAATTATAAGGAATTATGCCCTGGTAATTTTTGATGAATGTTCTTGTGCTAAGTAGTTCTAGATAAAAATAGGAAATCTGTTGTTTGACACTTTTCATAGTGCAAAGTTATTAAATGTGCAATTCTGTCCTGCTGTTTCATCTTTTTGTGTAGACTGTTGTACTCAATGAATTGTTATGAAAATTTTACCATGGCTCTGTTATAGCATAGTGTAGCTCCTGTAATTTTTATAGATTTTTTTCTGGACTGTTTATACAGAGATCACAGTTCAAGCTTGTTTATTCACATGAAATGATAAGTATTGGAATTAAATGATTTAATGAGTTCTATATTACTTCTTGTGCACTTTTTTTAATTATGTTATGCTTGCTGGTCATGTAATACAGTACCATAACTGAAATGTGATGTTGGCTATGAATAGTAGTACTTCTCTTTATTCATGTGATGTGTGTATGTGTGTGTGCCTACACACCACTCTTCTTTATGCACTTCTCTAAGTGTTTAGAGAAGAGGTATGCACATTGATAAATGAGTTAAATTGTTAATAGAAAGGAGATATGCACCTACTTGTCAAATGATCCATTAATCATCTTCATTCATGAGCATCATACGTGTATGCATTCACTGTACTTATGCATGTGCATCGCATCATACAAAGGTTCGGGCAGGAGGACCTCCCGTTTGAAGTGAGGATCATCGGGAGGAGCCTCGGTAGGAGGTTCCACCAGAAGAAGGCGAAGGCCCTGAGTGTCCTAACCACCGCAAGATCGGACTCGAGCAAGGCAAGCACCGGAGCATTTCCTTATGTCTAATTATGCTTTATGCTTGTTGCATTAGGTATAGGAGTTGTGTGACCCCGTTGATGCATTATATCCTTGCTTTACCATTGATTATTCCCCCTTGATCAAGTCTAGGGGCGAGTATTATCTTAGCTTTGCAGCGGTAGAAGCGGGTGATTCCCCTGGAGTAAGGTGGTTACCGGTGATTGATGGAAAGCTTATGTTGATATCATCGGTTAATGGTTATGGTCGTGATAAATGGAAAAGTCTTGTGGGGTTGTTGGACCATAGTGATTGTTGTCTAATATTGGTTTTCTCCGTTGTTGTACCCCAAGTCATATTGAACGCATGCCTCATATTTAGGCGGGCGGATAAATCACCGCGAAGCCTAACACTATTTCTCGATCCGTTTTTGGAGATGGATGGGGGAAAGGGGCGAAGAGTCTACAATGGGCGGCTAAGGCGATCGGGCGGTCCCCGGGCGGTGGTTCATATTACTTGTTTTCTGCTATAGTGAAGAGCTTTAGTTTGTGGTTTGTATGAGGAATAATGTAGTAATCGATTTGAATCGCCATCGTTCTGGGACAAGTGAACACTTTGACTTGAAGATCGTAGTAATGATTATGGAATGTGGTTAATGATGATGATGGGTTAAGCTAATGAATATGTTCATGGTTACTACTTGCTTGCTTAACCATTAATGTACTATAATGATGCATAGTGTAGTTGCTTACCTAGCATAAATAGGAACGATTAAGCCGAGCAATCACTTTAAAATGTTACTACCGCTTTTTGAAAAAGAGTCAAGCTAGATACTGACCTATCATGCTCCTTGGAGTCTTTTACTTTGAGTTAGTCGGGTAAGTCTACAAGTACCTTTCAAATGGCCATACCTAACGGGTTTGGGCTTATATAAGTGGATTAAGCACCAAAGGGCTATGGTCGTTCTTACTACTCTTCCCACTTGCTTTTGTGGATTGATCATCGGTGGCATTATATCATACTCAAGTTGGTGTGTGTGGGTTGAGCTTTTAAAACTATCTTGTTTCCGCTATTTGGATTTGAAGAACTCGGGTTGTAATAACTTTATTTCCGCACTCTAATGTTGTTGAACTATTTGTGAAATGTTGTAACATGGAATGGTGACTAAACCCATACGATCTTGGTTGATGATGTTTGGTTTGAAATTCGAGATTTCGGGATCTAGGGTTTATAACGGCTTAAGTGTGACAATTGCTTGCTTAGCGAGTGATTTTTCACTTATGCTTTTATAAATTTGGTCGGTTCTGTTACACCATGTCTGTATAAAACATGATCTATGCTAAAACAATATTAATATTATCTTTTCATTAGCATAGACAGAATGAAATAAAATACTGGACAAGCAACCTGTGCTCAAAATTTGTATACTCTCTTGGGTGTGCGTTGTCCACTAATCTGTTGCAGGCATAATAATGACTGGAGTGAAAAGAGTCAAGAGGTTAAAGAAGCAAAAGATGGCAAAAGAATGAGTACAACAGAGGAGACAAGATGTCCATAAACAACTCTAGATGCAAGAGAAAGGACCACCAATCATTTACCCTTCATAACTTAGTGCCGTCACGCTCTAATAATGAAGGTAATATTCTAAGGTAAGTGGTCACTGCTCTTCTCTTGATCTTGGTGCACATAAATACACAAACATGTTAGAGTTACAACTTAAATTGATTAACCTAATTAACTCAACATGCTTTGTTCTTTAAAATTATTCATGGCACCGTTCTCTTAATCTCAGTCTTAACCAAATAAGCTAAAATATTATATTCGATCTTGGGAAGGCAATAGTCATACTTATGTGAAAATTTATAGAGAGATAGACAATCCTTCCATTGGTTAAGTATTTTCATTCTTTTCTGCCATGTGAACTTAAAAGCAACATTCAATGCTTAATCTTTTGATCTTACCACTCATGCCATAAATAAACAAATCATGTAACACCAACTTTATCTTGTTCAAAGTGCCTAAGGATAGAGAAAAAAAAAAAAAAGGATAAATTTGGTTCTATTGGTGTTTTTCCCACCAACAGAACCCATGCACTTGATCTTTGTCTTGGTTTTGCAAACAGGGACAACGCATCGAGCAAAGTTTATTAATTCTACAAGTGAAAGTTCTGTGAACATGCACACCGAGTAAGATCTTTGCCAGCTATTATTAAAGCTCTACTTCAACTTATGGGCTAAACCTAAGAACAAAAGTGACATCATCATCACTAGAGGTATGCAACCATCAAGACCTCCATCTCTCAAGATGGAGAGATACACAAGAGTGGAAGAAGAAGACCTGTTGGTAAACTTAAAATTTCGTACCCTTGCCATAAGGCAATATGGTAGTTATCTAGTTAATTTGTATTCCTATCTACATTAATAATTTTTCTATAGCATATCCATCTTTATGCATATTAAAAAAATAATAATAATAATATCAAATAAATAAATAATAATATTTCTTGCTTCATTTATTGCATCATAGAATATTAAAAGCCCCACGTGAATAAACTTGTGATAACCCTATATGGATATTTACTGTGGTGTCATAAAAAAAATAATAGCTCCTGTATTTAATTTCTTGCATTATAAAAATCCTAAACCCTATAAGAATAAATATTCTCTATGGTGGCATAAAAAAAAAATACAACTATATAATGCACACATATTTAATTTCTACATAACTAGAAAATCCTAAAAAAGAGAATCCTGCTAAAACTTGTCAATTTGAAATTAACTCATAAGAATAATCAATTATTTATTGACTGATCGCTAACCTCTTATTAAATTCAAGCCTCGAGTTTTAGTTTTCTTGTTGGAGTATAACTATGCAGGATAACATTATGACTAAGGAGTGAGTCTATCAGTAGAGCCCACTAAGACTATTGCTGACAAGCTCGCCCTAAAGATCATCAACACCAATTATTGCAAACATCTAGCTTGGGGGAGGAGCATCCCCTAGTTATCAGGTAACTATACCGAGGTGATTATCGAGTCTATTTTATATAGTAATAAAATGCCAAAAATATATGGGCACATGAAGGTCCATATCTTTATAGTCTTGTAAGTCCAATAGAAATAAAAAGATGAATAACAAATTTAAAATTAAAAACAAAATACTTATCTATATATTAAGGTGTGATCATAGAGTGTGTCTAGTTAGTAAGAGTTAAATAAAAATTAGAGAATATTAAAATTTTGTCTTGGAGATGATGAATAGTTGTTCTACAGTAATTCCTTTCAAGTGCCTAGTTTTCAACCATGAATTCTCCTGAGTTTTGGACATAACTACTTTGATATAAGAGTTTTGGACATAACTAATTTGATATCGAACCTAAAATTTGTGGAGGCATATGTTTGAGCTAAGTCTGGGTAATTGATTGATATGATACATAAAGGTCTAAGCTGCTATTTATCTTATTCCTAGCATTACTAAGTTCTGGAGATTTATTTTGAAAACCTAAAATCTTACATGTTGAGCTCTTGTATGATAAAGTTTGAATTCCTACCAAAGCCATATATGATACATTTAGAGTGAGGAAAACCTTTGCGCATTCATGTTGCTTGCTTTACATTGAGTTTAGTCAATCTTTGTTGTATACCTTATGAGAGTCTTGTCATGCTTTTAAAATCAAGATCACTTACACACTCCACCCACATATGCATTACTCCTACTCTGGGATGTAAGCGCAGTCATTTCCATTTTCATCCAGATCCACCTTAAAAATGTTTTTCTCATACACTAGGAGTAAACACCCAAAAATATACCCTATAGGACAGCCCCCATTTAATTGCTCTAAGTTCTTATCATTATCTCTCCAACTATTTATATTCAAAGGATGCATGTGGCTATGCAAAAGTATTGAAAAAAAAGAGTAGAAGAAAAAGGGGAGTAAAAGATAGACAAGTATCCAACAATTAAAACAATGGGTACATAGATGTCTACCTCCCAGATTAAAAAAAAGAAGAAGAAGAGAAAGAAAGAGAAAATAAAGATACCCATGTTTTCCTGCAAAAAGGTCTAAGGAGGGAGTTATCTTCAAAGAGCAAAAGTAGAATTAGGATTAGCCACTAAATACCATAAATACACCTATCCACCATATCCCATACACATGCACATCTTGATTTGATTGTATGCCTCGATTCTCTGTGGATCCATTGTTTGACTTTACAACATATGAATTGCAAGTATGCTCATCCTTGTTATTGCCACTCCTATAAGCTCCACTATATATATCCTTAGTTGTAGGAAGGCATAACATCATTAATGCCTCAGTAAGATCCATAAATACCATATATAATAAGAGACTTGAGGGTATCATACAATTAAGCTCTGAGTTTTATTTCGAAAACTTACAAAACTCTGGAATATTGGTACTGTGAAGAATTTGAGACATAGTGCTTGACTTGATTGTTCTATCTTTTGATTGCTCAAGACTTATGCAAAAGCTGAAAAGCCCTATAGTTAAAGGTAAAATGGGTAAGTTTGAAAGTTAGAGCAGTTTTGTCTAAACCAGAGGAAAATTTATGTTTAAAAGCGAGTGTGCTTAAAAGAAATAAAAGTATTGCAGCAACTCCTGATCTAAATATTTTAATAATTAGGCTTAGGTTGTTTGCCAAGGGACTGGCAAAAGGTAAGCTTGGGGGAGTTGTTGACGGTGGATAACGTCAATATTTATTAGAACTTTAGACATGAAGGGATACATGAATACACATTAGTCTAGGGTTTTAACTGACAATTTCCACAAGTTTTGCATATTCAATATTTTCAGGGATTATTCTAGAAAAGCATAAAAGAGGGATTAGATTGCATAATTATCACAAAACTTAACCGCGACGGAAAATATCGCCAAAAGGATCAGGATGGGTCTAGAAGACTCCCGAAGCAGCGAGGCCCACAGAGGGGATCAGGTGGGGCCAGCCGGCCCCACCCTAGGGCCGGGTGGCGCCCTAGGTCAACCGACGGCGCTCCTCTTCTGGAAGCTTCCTCCTACCGCCTTAGGGTTTGCATCTCCACCGTTGCCCAAGTCGGTTTGATCCAACAGCGCACGTTCATCCCACCGGGCTATAAATAAAGGGGCAGAACCCCTCCTTGAAGGCATTCTACACCCCGGTGCTTCATATTCTCTACATAAATTAGGGTTAGGGTCCCTCTAGTTGATCTAGTTCTAGTTCATCTAGTTCTAGTTCATCTAGTTGTAGCAATTCGGAGAGACTAGTTCATCTATATCTAGTCTTGTTTAGAGATTAGAGAGATTGAGTAGAGGAGTAGAGATTCTGGAGGAGTTCCGGCCTGTCGGTGCTTCTTCGTGGCTGTATTCTTCTGGATTTAGCTCCCTCGCCCGGAGCTGCGTTCTGAGGTACTTTTGTATTCATCATTCTGATTCAAGTAAGTAGTTGTTCTTATTTGTTCTTAAGTTCACAGGTCATATTGAGTGCTTTGATCTTGGTCATTACTTGGTTGAAGTAGTGTTTCGTAGTGTAGGCGTGGTGCCAAGGCTAGGTTTACTTGTGGATGTCCCCAGTTTAGCCGGATAGTGGTAGCTCGCGAAGGTGACTTTGTAGCTTCGTTGAATCCTCTGTAGTCCACTTCCCGTTGATAGGACTGATAGGCTTATAGGTTCTTGGTAGGAGAGAACTCTGATTTCTGCTCTTATTTAGGATACTTGTCCAGTTAGAACAATATTATACAAAGCTTACCGGTTATCAGAACTAGAGTTCAATAGCTATTTCTTCTTTCTTGATATTATCTAGCCTAATTGTAGGGTTAAGTCTATAGACTTTGTCATCATCACAACTGTTCCCTGTGGATATGATATTTAAAACCTCCGGGTAAAATGTGACACTGATAAGATATCTGTGCGCTTGCGGATAATCTTACTTAAATCTTATTTAAAGGAGTGCAGTTAATTTATACCAACAAAGCATAAAAGAGGGATTAGAGTGCATAACTATCACGAAACTTATTCGTGTCGGCAAACACCATCATTAGGCTCAGGAAGGATCTAGAAGACACCCGAAGCAGCGGGACCCACAGGGGAGACCAGGTGGGGCTGGCAGGCCCCACCCTGGAGCCGGTCGACGCCCCCCTAGGGCTTCTGGCCGCCGCCTTCTGGAGTCTTCCTCCCACGTTTCCTTGGCACCCAAGCAAAGCATCCCTACGTCGATCTAAGGTCGGTTTGATCCGACGGTGCACACAACATGAAGACGCAGATCGATGACGTGGCGGTTCCTTGCCCTCTACTCCACCTCGGCCTATATAATGACACCCCAAGGCCCCTTCTAGAGGCATTCTACACCCCGGTGCTTCATATTCTCTACATAATTAGGGTTAGGGTCCCTCTAGTTGATCTAGTTCTAGTTTATCTAGTTCTAGTTCATCTAGATGTAGCAATTAGGAGAGACTAGTTCTTCTAGACCTAGTCTTGCTTAGAGGTTAGAGAGATAGAGTAGAGGAGTAGAGATTCTGGAGGAGTTCCGGCCTGTCGGTGCTTCTTCGTGGCCGTATTCTTCTGGATTTAGCTCCCTCGCCCGGAGCTGCGTTCCGAGGTACTTTTGTATTCAACATTCCAATTCAAGTAAGCAGTTGTTCTTATTTGTTCTTAAGTTCACAACTCATATTGAGTGCTTTGGTCTTAGTCATTACTTGATTGGAGTAGTAATTCGTAGTGTAGACGTGGTGTCTGGGCTATGATTGCTTGTGGATGTCCCCTGATTAGCCGGATAGTGGTAGCTCGCGAAGGTGACTTTATAGCTTCGTTGAATCCTCTGTAGTCCACTTCCCGTTGATAGGATTGATAGGCTTATAAGTTCTTAGTAGGAGAGAACTCTGATTTCTGCTCTTATTTAGGATACTTGCCCAGTTAGAACAATATTATACAAAGCTTACCGGTTATTAGAACTAGAGTTCAATAGCTATTTCTTCTTTCTTGATATTATCTAGCCTAATTGTAGGGTTAAGTCTATAGACTTTGTCATCATCACAACCGTTTCTGTGGACACGATATTTAAAACCTCCGGGTAAAATGTGACACTGGTATGATATCACTCGTGCTCGGATAATCTTACTTAAATCTTATTTAATGGAGTTCTCTTAATTTATACCAACAAATCATTTAGGGATTAGAGTGCATAACTACCACGAAACTTATCCATTTCGGCAAACACCGTCATCAAGGAGAAAAGGATCTAGAAGAGACGGGACGGGACCCACGGGGGGAGACCAAGTGGGGCCGGCTGGATTCGGACTGCAAGCGCCCCCAACTTCGGCCGCCGCCCGAGTCTTCCTCCCACGTTTCCTTGGCACCCAAGCAAAGCATCCCTGGGTCGATCAAAGGACGGTTTGATCTTATCAAGTCTACAACATATGGAAGCCTCAAGTCGATATCGTGGCGGTTCCTTGCCCTCTACTCCACCTCGGATGACACCCCAAGGCCCCTCCTAGAGGCATTCTACACCCCGGTGCTTCATATTCTCTACATAATTAGGGTTAGGGTCCCTCTAGTTAATCTAGTTCTAGTTTATCTAGTTCTAGTTCATCTAGATGTAGCAATTAGGGAGACTAGTTCTTCTAGATCTAGTCTTGCTTAGAGGTCGAGAGATCCTCATGTAGATATACGGAGGAGTTCGCCGTCCAAGAACTTCGTGGCCGTTTCTTACGGATTCAAGTTAGCTGCGTTCGCGAGGTACTTTTGTATTCAACATTCGATTCAAGTAAGCCGTTGTTCTTATTTGTTCTTAAGTTCACAACTCATATTGAGTGCTTTGGTCTTGGTCATTTTGATTGGAGTAGTAATTCGTAGTGTAGGCGTTTAGCAGGCTATGATTGCTTGTGGATGTCCCCTGATTCCGGATAGTGGTAGGAAGGTGACTTTATAGCCGTTGAATCCACCTCGTAGTCCACTTCCCGTTGATAGGATTGATAGGCTTATAGGTTCTTGGTAGGAGAGAACTCGAACGCTCTTATTCAGGATACTTGTTAGAACAATATTATACAAAGCTTCCGGTTATCGGAACTAGAGTTCAATAGCTATTTCCTCTTTCTTGATATTATCTAGCCTAAAGGGTTAAGTCTATAGACTTTGTCATCATCACAACTGTTCCCTGTGGATACGATATTTAAAACCTCCGGGTAAAATGTGACACTGGTATGATATCTGTGCGCTTGCGGATAATGTTACTTAAATCTTATTTAATGGAGTGCAGTTAATTTATACCAATAAGCATTTTTGGCGTCGTTGCCGGGGAACGGTTTGCTGATTTTGACTTAGTTTAGCTTAATCTTGTATTATACTTTTATCTTTTCCTATTTTATCTCATTCTCTTCATTATTTTTGTGTTCATCCTTATGGATACTTTTAATTCTATTCGTATATGTCTTTATGGCATGCGCGAAAGCTTCGGGCCACCAAAATCTAATGAACCTATCATAACACCTGGCTATGAGCTGCGCCCATGTTTAATTAATATGATTCGGGATAAACCCTTCTCGGGAGAAGGTAACAAAAACCCATACTCACACTTACAAGAATTCGAGCAGACCTGTGCATGCTTGCGCATTGCTGGCATGTCCGATAAGACTATTAGATGGAAGCTTTTTCCGTTCTCCTTGACCGGAAGAGCCAAACGTTGGTATAATCGAGCCGTAGGGAGTGTGCAAGGTGATTGGGAAATATTATACTCTAAATTTTATTTATATTTCTTTCCCATCCATAGAGTAGTTAACCTTCGGAAAGAGGTTCTAACTTTTAGGCAACTAGAACAAGAATCTCTTAGTACATCATGGGATCATTTTAATGAACTCGTTACATCTGGCCCTGACCTTGGTTTTCCAGACCCCGTGCTTATTCAACACTTTTATCTGGGTCTTACCAGGAGTTATCGGGAATCCTTTGATTTCTCCTCTAGATGAGCCTTTCCCTATTTGCCCATAAGTGAAGCAAGAGCTATGCTCAAAAAGGTTGCTCTAGCTAATTCTAACCTCCTCGATGAAGAGAAGGACTTATCACCCGAACTAGACACGGAAGTCTTGGTAGCTAAAACACAATCATTTCATTCCCAAGATTTAGCTATCGATCCTAAACCTTTGAAATTCCACTTTGATAATTTAGACTTCCAGTTAGCTAAGATGCTCGTAAATCAATACACATCAAATCTTCTCAGAAGAGCATCTTGAGAAAAGTGTCATTAACTTTCTTTCCCTCCTGAAAGACACTGGGAAGAGTTTAAGGATGGCATGTCGAGTGATGCCATAGAAGGAGAGCCAAGCCACTTAGGAGTAAATTCTATCTTCTCCCCTTCTATGCCCACAGTAAATGTCTCTAAACCCATCTCTAAACCCATTCTTGACCCCAATGAATCTTTTTATGCTCTTTCTACTAAACTTCATAATGACCCTAGAAATCCATCAAGACATCTCAAGAATAAGAGTCATGAAGATTATAGGAATACCCAAAAAGAGCAACGACAATGGCAGGAATGCGTAGAACATACTAGAAATACATATGCTATTGTAAAAGAATGGATGGAAGAAGACGAAGCCTTAGTACTAGCATCTAAACTTGGTCTAAGTTCAAATGGTGAGCTTAAATCAATTTTTTAATAAACATAACTCACCCAAGTTTAGAAAAAGATTTAGACGAGACCAACCTTGGAGACATCGATTCATGGGAAATCCTAGAAAATAAAACATCCAATAAATGTCATAGGCATGAAATAATAGAGACAAACTTGTTGCCTATAGACCTCCATACAGAAACACCCGTGGGATTTGAAAAGGGAGATCATATCGACGAGTATGGCAGTTATTTTATTAACACCCTATCAGATCCATGGTCATATGAGAAATCTTCTGGATCAATTAGTCTCTATAACATTACCACACATGAGATCTTCAACCCCCTTATTCTACCTGTTCATGAAATCATTAAGAGGGTGGTTGTAGATGCATATGTTTATCATAAATATTATAGATCTCGTTGTAATCTTGATATAGGTGCACAAAGGCTAATGTTCTAGAGGAAACCACCTCACCAACTCGAAGTATAATAATCAGAAGGTTTCCCAAGAAAAACTTTGTGTCCCAAAATAACCACTCTTTAAAAAATAAATTAAGCTTGCACCTTTAGCATAGAAATATAATTGTCAAAATATTCCTTTGGTATTTTTGTCACTAACCATTTCAGGTTTGAAGTGAGAAAATGACTAATGGCAGTGCCAGGTATGACTAACCTATTATAATGCAACATTAATCCATCCAAACCTAACTTTGCTTTGCAAAATTCAAGCTTGGGGAATGGCCTTATCTAGAAAATCCTATGTTGCTAATATTGGTTGTCTCTACCTTTATTCAATTTGTTAATCATGCTCTTTTCGTCTCCGTTCGAATAACACTCGATAAACTTTCATGTTACCTTTGTTTGCTATAGTATGCTTAAGGTTTGGAGAAATTTCATACACCTTTTGAATTAGGCATGGTGCTTAGTTTAAACTGTTTTCTTGAGTCATAATTAGACAAGGTGTTTAGTTTGATTTTTTGAACCAAGAGGTGTGTTGATTTTACTTTCAAAGGCTTTTTTGAATTAAGCGTGGTGCTTAGGTTAAAATGCCTTCCTAAATCAAATTAGACGTGGTGTCTAGGTTGATTTTAGAACTGATAATATACTGTAGTAGACATTGGCTATTTTGTAGACAAATCCCCGCAGGAAAACTTTCAATTTAATTTGGGATGAATTCAAATCAGAGACGAAGTAGGGTGCATGATGGGTTTTAATAACTTTGTAGAAGAAGACACAGCTCATTCATCATGGAGTGCAGTTAATTTATACCAACAGGGATTGTAATTGGATGAATCAAGAAAGTAATTGGGATAATTGCCGTAATTACAATCTCTCCCGCAAGACGCCTCCTCTCCCTCCCCCCCAACCGCCACCGCCTCCTCCACCTCCGCCGCTGCCGCCTGCGAGCCACCCACCACCGCCGTGCAGGCCCCCCCCTTTGGGCGCCGCCCCCCTCCCCTCCCCCTCCTCTTCCTCTAATCCGCTAGCCCAATCCACCCTCCCCGCTGCGTGTGTTACAACAATTTGATGAATAGCCAACTAATAGTCACTAGGGTGGTTATAATATAGCACAAGTTCTATTGTGTTAACCATTAAGCATTTTGGCTCTTCTTGATAACCAAAAATGTTTGAAGTCCCTTTTTGCAAGAATACTTATAAAAATAAAAGTCCCAAAACATGTTTTGGATCATGCATTGAAGTCCAAGGAAGAAAAAGGGAAAAAGGAGGCAACCCTCTCTGTTGACTGCCAGGATAGTTTCTTAGCCTTTGACATGCCTTGTTGGGCCTGCTTGTGTTGTTCCTCATTGAATCGGCCTGATCCGCTTGGAGAATCAACAAGCCTAGCCTACCTGCACTTGTATTGCTACCTGTTCCACTGACTTGGTTGATTTAACACGGGTTAGGCTGGTCTCATGTGTGTCTATCCTGTTGGGCTACTCCCAAGCCTAAAAACAACTGGCCTGACCAGTTTGGAACTGGCTAGGTTGGTTTCACTACTTAGTCCAAACCAGATTGGCCTAATCGATCTCTAAATCAGCTTTGTTGACCTGAAGTTGTTTGTTATGTGTTATACGTTCATTGCATCCTATGGAATTCTAGCCCTTACTGGTACGTGATCTAGATCTCAATCAGAAGACAACACACTTTTGATGGCTCTGTTGAGAAAGAAGTTTAATCAAGAGATCAAGATGCATGAAAATATCAGATGTTTGCAAAACAATCTCACAAACTAGCTCACAACCTCATTTTTATCCCTCCAGCATGGCCCTTTTTTTGTTGGGGATAAGATCAAGTCAGACCTTTAAACAAAGCAAAGGGAGGTTTTAAGTACATCTTCGTCACAATTGACAAATTTACCACATGGATTACAAACCACTGGTCAAATACAGTGCAGAAAAAGGCAATCAAGTATATACAAGAGATAATGCACAGGTTCGATGTAAGGACCATGACGCCTAAGAGGGAGGGATGAATTAGGCAACTTAAAAATCTACTTCTTATTATGGCCTCTAAAACAACCTAGTCAAAACCTATGCAAGAACTAATTTATCTAGATGTGCAACTAAGATTTTGCTCTCTACAATAAAAAGAGTTATGCAACCTACTCCCTCCGTCCCTTTTTTTATTTATCGCTTCGCTTCCCGAGACACAAATGCCGGTAATTTTAATAAATAATAACAAATCATCGATTAGTATCATAATTAATATCATCGGAAAGATCTTTGGATCTAGTTTTTTAACAAAATTATTTGGAGATATAAATATTGTACGTATTTTCTATAAATCAAGTCAAATTTGTGGCACGCATCCCACGGCGACAAATAAAAAGGGACGGAGGGAGTAGGTTCCAATCCTATCAACTAAAATAGGAACGGTAAAGCATGTAACCGAGGTATATAATATAAATGCGAAAGGTAAATATGAGGTAGAGATGCAAACTCCCGTTGACGACTCCAGTATTTTTACCGAGGTATCGAGAAGCGCTCAAGCTTCCCCGTAGTCCTCGTTGGAGCCCCCTCATAGGGAATCCCTCGCAGTGGCCAAGCTCCCGGTTGGGTAACTCCGTGGATAGCTCCGGGCTTTCCCCAAACACAAGTGGGTCTCTAGTGTGCCTTTTGGCAAGCCTCTCCCGGACCACTCCCGTTGTCTTCACTATCAAGCTTCTGGCCGAACCGCCGTGGGCCTTGTTCCCTTCAGTACACGGTGGTGGCCACACCACAAGCACAGTTAGTGTGGTCTCGCAAGACTGCAAGCCCCTCCGAGTACAAAGCAAGGTGAACGCAAGCACCTTTGATCAAGAGATATGCAAACCTCGGTAGCAACTAATCCTAAGCCTAGTGCAAGCGCATAAGCGGTGGTCTAACTAGCCTAAGCGCTTCGCAAAGCACCTACACTAATCACCAAATAAATCACTAAGCACTATGCAAGTGGAGAGCACCAAAGTGGGAGGTCACTCTACAAGTGTATGCATACATATAGTGTAAGGCAAAGCATATACATAACCGGTAATTTAATGCACAAAAGGAGTTTAATCTATATAATGCATAGAGAAAGCATAGATGTATCGAATTGAAATCAACATAATGATATCGGGTTAGAAATACTACATATAGAAAACAATTTGATTGACACCACTTAAACTAAATGGTGGGCTTTTGAAGGTATGATGCTTATCTTCAGGGGACTCCATTTTTCCTTGCAATGAGACTACTACACACATGAATCTTGAACTAATTGTTAGTCTCAAAGCTTCCAACTTGTAGGATCAAATTTTGTGATCCTTTATATGTGGAGTGGAAATTGATTACAAAACGTGACTCTCTCATTACATAGACTAAGCTCCCCCTAAGTGTATGCATTCATATAGTGTAAGGCAAAGCATATAGATAACCGGTAATTTAATGCACAAAAGGAGTTTAATCTATATAATGCATGGAGAAAGCATAGATGTATCGAATTGAAATCAACATAATGATATCAGGTTAGAAATACTACATGTAGAAAACAATTTGATTGACACCACTTAAACTAAATGGTGGGCTTTTAAGGTATGATGCTTATCTCCGGGGACTCCATTTTCCTTGCAATGAGACTACTACACACATGAATCTTGAACTAATTGTTAGTCTCAAAGCTTCCAACTTGTAGAGTGACCTCCCCCAAAGGTCTATTTTCCTTACAATCTCCCCCTTTTTGGTGCTTGATGACAACATGACCAAAGCAAGCAAATAATAGATACCAAAGACTAAAATGCAATTTACATGCTAGGCTGCAATGCAAAGGCATGATTATATGATGCTAAAAGATACCCAATGAAATGAACTTTAAGAGATATCTTGCCCTTGCCAAATGTCCCCTTGTGTGGTATTATGGACTTAAGCCTCACCCTAACTCCATAATCCACTTCCTCCCTTTCGTGGACCATTCCCAAAGAGGATTCTCCCCCATTCAATACCATTTGTAAATTTCAAAAATTTGAGTTTGGTATTTATTTTGGGTTGGGCTTGCTTTTGGTCCTACAAATTCTCCCCCTTTGGAATCAAACACTGAAAAGGAAGACATTAGTAGCACAAGGGAGGATCAAATTTTGTGATCCTTTATATGTAGAGTGGAAATTGATCATAAAACTTGACTCCCTCATTACATAGACTAAGCTCCCCCTAAGTGTATGCATACATATAGTGTAAGGCAAAGCATATACATAACCGGTAATTTAATGAACAAAAGGAGTTTAATCTATATAATGCTTGGAGAAAGCATAGATGTATCAAATTGAAATCAACATAATGATTTCTGGTTAGAAATACTACATGTAGAAAACAATTTGATTGACACCACTTAAACTAAATGGTGGGCTCTTGAAGGTATGATGCTTATCTCCGGGGACTCCATTTTCCTTGCAATGAGACTACTACACACATGAATCTTGAACTAATTGTTAGTCTCAAAGCTTCCAACTTGTAGAGTGACCTCCCTTAAAGTGGTGTAGCAGCACCCTAGTATCTTCCCTCAGCTCTTCTACACAGCAAATGGCCAGTTGCAACTCATATATATATAGCCTCCATTGCAAATAGAGCCATTGGCAACTTAACTCAGCCATGGCATGAGCATTAGACGCTCAGGCAAAGTGGCATCGGACGCTTAGCATAGTGTCAGATGCTCCCGGTCCAGCCACATGTCACTACCGTTTGAACTCGACCGTTGCCGCACAAATCTCGCATGCATCAGACGCTCAGACGCTTTAGCATTGGACTCGCAGCCCTTAGCGTCAGATGCATCGGACACATCAGATGGTACCCATTGGACACAGCCCCATAGCATTGGACGTTTCTAGAGAGCTTCTAAGAGCTCACGGACGCGTCCAACAGTATGGCATCGGACGCTCCCAGTGTCAGATGCCTTTTCAGCACGCGAGTCTTTCATATTTTGGCCATAAGTTTTTGCTCTGAACTCCGATTTTGATGATCTTGGACTTTTTGGAAAGCTTATGAAAAGCTATACAACTTTGTGCTGGTCTCATAGAAATTTTATCAGATCCAAAATCACAAGACAGTCCAATTCATCCACCTCTTTGTCTCGACTTCGGTAGCTTTAATCTTGTTTGTGACTTTGTGTCTGGGCTTCTATTTCTTGTGTCTTGGACTTCTAGTATATGTTGCAGGTCTTCAACATGGCTTCAAATATCTCACTTATGGTGTTGATCAATTGGATCACCACTTGCCTAAGTCCAAGTCCACCTTGCATCCTTTGAACTATATCCAAAAACACTAGCAACCAATACTAGTCCAAATGGTCATGTTGTTCATCAAACACCAAAATCCAAACTAAATGGGCCAAAGGTCTATTTTCCTTACATTCGGCATACCAAACTAGATAATCACTGTTGGTATAAATTAACTACACCCTATATTGTAATTGTTATCAGATTATCCGTAAGCACACAGATATATACTGATCAGCACTTCACCAAGATCAACCTGGTTTTAATATCGAACCCAAAGGAACAGTAGTGATAATGACTAAGTCTATAGTTCTTAATCTAAAGGGGACACAAACAATCCAGAGGATATTGAGAATGAGGAAATAGCTAATGACTTCTAGTTCCGACTACCGGTAAGGTTTGTATAATACCGTTCTAACTGGGCAAGTAACCTGAATAAGAGCAGAAATCAGAGTTCTCTCCTACCAAGAACCTTTGAGCCTATCGATCCTATCAACGGAAAGTGGACTATAGAGGATTCAACGAAGCTATAAAGTCACCTTCGCGAGCTACCACTATCCGGCTAATCAGGGGACATTCACAAGCAAACATAGCCTAGACACCACGTCTACACTACGAATTACTACTTCAACCTAGGAGCCACCAAGATCAAAGTACTCAATATGAGTTGCAAACTTAAGAACAAATAAGAAACTGCTTACTTGAATCAGAGTGTTGAATATAAAAGTACCTCAGAACGCAGCTCTAAGCGAGGGAGCTAAATCCAGACGAATACAGCTACGAAGAAGCTCCGACAGGCCGAGACTCCTCTGAATCTCTACTCCTCTACCCTATCTCTCTACTCTCTATCTTGATTGCTAGCCTAGATCTATTGGATATCTATCTAATGCTCAGGCTCTTCAGCTCTTGATCTGGCCTCCTCCAGGGGGGTCTGGCCCTTTATTTATAGCCCGGTGGGATGAATGCGCGCCGTTGGATCAAACCGACTTAACAAGGGGCTGAGATGACTCCTCGGAGGCGGTGGAAGAAGCTTCTAGAAGAGGGGGCAAACCCTAGCAAGGGGGTGCCGCCCGGCGCTATGGTGGGGCCGGCCGGCCCACCTAGGCTCCTCTGGTCCCATTGCTTCGGGTGTCTTCCAGATCCTTCCCATATCCAAATGGCGATCGTTTCCGTCGCGGATAAGTTTCGTGATAATTATGCACTCTAATCCCTCTTTTTAAGCTTTTTTAAAGAATTCCTTAGAAAATATACAATTTACCAGAACTCATGGAAATTATTAGTAATAACCCTATTCTAGTAGATATTCATTTGTAATGCAGGGATAATTAATAATAAGAATTATACATTAATAAGTGTCAACAATCACAAACCTTAGATCTCCATTTATAGCAAGAGAATTTCAAAAAAATGGGCAATCAAAATAAAGTGCACAATCAAAATAAATTTTATGGAATAATACTACAAGGACTAAAACCAAGGTTAGTAACACATTATGCACATCCTCAAGCCAATAGACAAGTCAAAAGAAAAAGTAAATGGAATAAATACTACAAGGACTAAAACCAAGGTTATATGAAGATTTAACACATTATGGAGGAAAATGGATAGATGATCTACTAAAAGTCATCTACGGACTAAGAACCAAGATAAGTAGGGCAATAGGATATTCTCCTTTCTTCTTAGTATATGGATCAGAAGCAATATTACCAGTAGATTTCATCTAGACTTCTCCAAGGATAGAGCAATATGAAGAAGGGGAAGCTGAAGAAGCAAGAAGATTAGAGATTGACTCATTAGAGGAAGTCAGAGACAACGTGATTCTTCAAAATGCAAGATACCAGCAAGGACTAAGAAGACTGTTGATGGTCACTAAGTACCTATTCCACCCATCAACAATGCAATGAAATAATGGAAAATACAAAATGAAGTGTAGGATAGCGGTTTATTACTAATGGAATTCCATTTGTATATGAGTTTTATTTGAATGCAGGCATAATTCAAGAAATAGCCACTTTGGCCACTTGGTGGGGTTGGACAACCCCACCATAGGTTGGCCGAGGGTCCACCTAGCCCTCCACATCACCAATCCACGTGACCAGCTAGGAAACACATCCAGGAGCACTCCCCACCGTTGGTTGCATGTCGGTTTGATCAAATAGTCACTCATTCACATTACTTGGATTGGGGGAGTCATTTGGACACGTGACAAGCCTCCACTGACTGCAACCACCGCATTGGAGCCTGCACAACTGCCATAGAGGTTGATCCAGTACCTTACAATGCAGAGGCGGTGCATTAAAGGGTCGGCCGACCCCCCAAACCGCCATTCACCGCCCATCTTTGCCTACAAGAAATCCATCTACTCCCTAGTGCTATAAATAGCAGTGTTCGCCTCAGTTGTAATCATGAAGTATAAGAAGAGAGAAATACATTAGTCATTTGCTTAGTAGCTTCGTCCCAAGTAGAGTAGAGTGAGAGTGAGAGTGAAGAGATAGGAGTTTGCTAGGAGGAGTCTTCGGAAGTCTCTGGTATAGCTCTTTTAATTCCTCTCTTGTGAGATACTCTATTTTGCAATATATTTCCTTTACCTTTCAGCATTACTTTGATCTAGTTTCTAGTCTTAGTATTGTTGTGTGGTGTCATCATTCATACTTGTCTTAGTAGTTATTACTTTACCACGGGTTCTTCGTCACTAGTTGGTGCTCTAATCTTAGCACGAGGTTAGAGTAGTAATCTCATAGTGTAAGTGTGGTACTTAGACTATAGGTTACCTTGGATTGTGTCTAACCCCCCGGATAGCTGTGGTAGGTGGCAGATCGTGATAGCCTTGCCCATCCTTTGTATTCCACCATGTTAGGGTTAGTTCATAGGGTCCCCTTTTGTGTTCTGAGTCTAGGTTGAATCCGACACATTTGCTCTATGATCTCCTACTACCTACTTACTGGTGTTTACCTCTACTTCTGTAGAATAGTTTAGCATTAGTTATCCTATTTTACCTTTACTAAGAATTAGTGTTACTCATTGTTGGTATTAATTAAATGCACACAAGAAATAAGATTATCCGCAAGCGCACAAATACAATACCGTTGTAGCACTTCACCAAGATAAATCTGGTTTTAAATATCAAACCCAAAGGAACAGTAGGTGACGATGACTAAGTCTATAAACTTAACCCAATGCACAATCAAGCAAGAAAATAACGAGAACAAGGAGAACAATATGGATTATCTAGTTCTGGTCTTTAAAAGTGGTTGTTTTATATCATATGATCACGAGCGATAACTTAATAAGATAGGAGTAGAAATCAGAGTTCTCTCCCACCAAGCACCTTTTGCTTGCCAAACCTATTAACGGAAAGTGGACTACAGAGGATTCAACGAAGCTATAAGTCACCTCGTGAGCTACCACTATCCGGAAAATCAGGGGACATTCACAAGTAAACATAGCCCAAACACCATGTCTATGCTATGAATACTACTTCAATCAAGAAGCTATCTAGATCAAAGTACTCAATAAGAGTTGCAAACTAGAAGAATAATATGAACAAAACACTTACTTTAACCAGAAGTTGACTACTAAATGATCTCAAGATGCAAACTCTGGGCGAGGGAGGTTGATCTTGAAGAATACAGCAACGAAGAAGCACCGACAGGCCGAAACTCCTCTAGAACTCTACTTTCCAACTCTATCACTCTAATCTCTAAACAAGAACTAGTTCTAGATTGAACTAGCCTCTCTTGATTGCTAGCCTAGATCAACTAGATAGGAATTAGGGTTTTTGGCTCTTCAGCTCTCCATTGATCTGGCTCTCCTCTAGCGGGGTGCAGGTCCATATTTATAGTCCGGTGGGATAAACATCAACCGTAGGATCAAACCGACTTATTGTAGGGTCAAGATGTATCCCCAAAGGTGGTGGAGAAGCACGTAGAGGCTGACTGGTGGGGGCCACCCTGGGAGGCCGGCCGGCCCCGGGCTCCGCTTCATTGTGGTGTCTTCTAGATCCTTCCTGATCCCTCTAGCGATATTTTCCATCATGGTTAAGTTTTATGGCTTTTATGCACTTTAATCCTTAATTATGCACTTTCTGGATAACTTTCTGGAAAACAGACAATTCACCAAAACTCGTGGAAATTGTCAGTAATAACCTCCTATTCTATGATATTGTTGTAATTCACAAGAAAGGTTGACGGTTAAAAATAATCGTTATCTACCATCAACAAACTCCCCCACACTTTGGCTTTTACTCGTCCTCGAGAAAAGGTTGGTTGAAAAGATATTTGAAAAGTAATTATAGAGAATAGAGATCAATCAAGACATAACTTGAGAACATATCCATCATAAAACCATCCCTAGTTAATCATGTACTGTAGAATTCAATGTGTCTACCATGAATCTTTGAGTAGTTGAAAAGTAGAATAGCATGGAGTAGATCATTGTTTTCTTTAGTGCTGTCAACAGGAGAATTAGTTTTAAGAATTTTTGAAAATAAATCATAGTGTATCCTTCTCCCTTACTAGCACTCTCAAATCACTGTATATATGGTATGTTTGAGTCCTCACCAAGGCTTTTAGCATTGAAGCCTTTATCCTATATCTAAAAGTTTATGTGGATCTTTGGGTAGGTACTAATTGCACCATACTTGTATGTCATTTATTGTAAAGTCAAACAATAGAGATCCAGAGAGAAATGAGGCATAGAATTGAATCAAGCATAAATAGTTGAAAGTAATAATCCTAATTCTACTTTTGCTCCTTGAGACACATCTCTCTTTTGAATGTAAAACATAGGGGAAGAGTATGAGCTATCTCTTTTTCTTCCTTTTCCTCTTTCTTTTTTCTTGGACACTTGTCCATTCTTTTGATACCTTTCTTTTCATTCTTTTCTTTCTTTTCTTTTGCATAGCTCATACCTCCTTTCTCAGAAATTGATGATTGAGAGAATAACAACAAGACTTGGAGCATTTATTATCCTAGAAGAATATTTTTGATGTTCACTCTCAGTGTAAGAGTAAAACATTTTTGATAAATGATACTGAATGAGTGTGCCTACTCCGGATTAGAGTAGTGCATATGTGGATGTGGCACTTGATTCAAAAATATGACAAATCTCTCTTAGGGTCACAAAGTTTGACAAAACTCAATGCAAACAAGTAGAGTATGTAGAAAGTTTATCTATCCTATATGTGGCTTTGGTAGGACATTTGCTTTTGCTATAAAGGAGAAGTGTAGCTATCCATTTTTACTTTTTGAAATAAAATTTCTCTAGAGATAGAATATTAAGAATTGAAATCTCAATATCCTACTATATCATACTCCTCAACAACTTAAGCAATCATGGGGTCCCTAAATAAGTTTCCAACAGTATCATGACCTCTAGGAAAAGAATTATGTGAATTTTTTCTAAAGTCATGAATTAACAGCCTTTTCATCTCTCTAAAAGTGATTTATCATGTGATTTTTTTAAATCGGAACAATAGGTTAAACATATGTATTTAAATAGTATTAGGCTCAAACCTGACCGTGGACGAAATGAGAGGGGGGAGGAGAAGGTGGTGGGCCAGCCAGCCCATGGAGGGAGGCCGGGTGGCACCCTGTGATATCCCCTCGGGGCCCACTTCACGCTGTGCGTGGTCCTAGGTTGATTTTGTTCCGAATTGTAGATTTTTCTTGAGCAAATTGATTTCCGTGTTTCCTGTGTGTCTCCCCCCACACTGGTTCTTTCTGTAACCTTTTCTGCAAAACATGTGAAGACAAACACATCCCAAGAATAGAAAGATAGAGTAGATAATGGCAACTAAAAACACAAACATTAATAAGAATAAGGCATTTTATTCATTATGATTAACCAATGATTTAATAATTGAACTATGATAACTACCCCAATTAGGGCGACTGACCTAACTTTTAACATAACTCTGGAAACTGACTTCTTTAACCTAACTGACTTGATTATGCCTTATTACATAGGTATATAGGGTAACTATGCCCTCGTAAGCGCGTTTATCGCATTCTTGAGCTTCTTGTTGTCCTTCTTGAGGGCACCAATCTCCTTGATATTCCCTTCAATCTGGGTAGTCATGGTGGTGGCTTGCATGGTATTGGATGACTGAAGGCTTGAGACAACTTGAGAGAGAGCATCAAGTCTCATCTCAAGTGTAGCCAGGGTAGGCTTAGGACGCTTGGGCATAGAGCTTGATGCAGCAGAGGGTTGTGGAGTTCTCTTTGGTGGTGGTGGCTTCTTGTCCGTGAAACGAACTTGAGCTTCAGTAGCACGCACTCCACCAAGTATGAGACGGGTCTTGTACTTGGCACATTCTATTTCTCCAGATTTGTTAGTCTTGATGCTAACAAGTTCTTCTCCTGGCTTTGGTGTTGAAAGCTGAGTACCACAGGGAAGAGCAATGTGCTTCCCCTTGGATGGTCCTTCCAAGAGCAATCTAGCAGAAGGTGCAGGTAGCGTACGTTGAGCTTGAGCATAGTAGGCTTTCTCATAGCTCCGGCATGGCTACACTTTAGCTAGCTCCTTCGGTGGGATGATGGCGAGAGGCTTTGGCTACACAGGGACGATAGCCAGCGACTCTTCCTTCGGGATCTTGTTGAGGTCAGCTCTATAGACGACGATCTCCTTCCCGGCCATTGGAACTAGAGCTTAGAACTAGAACTAGATGGATTTCTCTGAATAAGAGAGAGGAGGCTTGGATGGAATGAGGTTGAGGGGGGTCTAGGTACGTATTTATATGGGCAGCAGGCTTGCAGCAGGGGTTGAATCTATCCTACAGGATGCATACGATCGCAAAACTGAATGAGGTTTAAACCTACAGGATTCTGTCGAGGAATACTCCAGAAGGGGGATGAGAGTTGAATGCACACGAGAGGAAACAGGGGGAGGCCGCCAGGCATTTTTGCCCAGGCCGGCCGGCCCCACAGGTCATCCCCTCGGGGTGACCTTTCTCGTGGTGGTTATGTACTCCAATTACTTTCCGATGACGGAATATAAGTGCAATCAAGGTAATTGGATAAACTCCAACTCCTCAACTACTTCTGGGGGTCTAGTAGGTTCTAGAAAAATCTTAAGGTGATGACCATTTACCTTGAATAACGTACCTTCATGTGACTGGAGAGTAACCGCTCCATGCGATGATGCGTTAACCACCGTAAACGGTCCTTCCCATTTACTCCGCAGCTTTCTAAGCCCAAATAATTTGACCCTAGAATTAAAAAGTAATACCTTGTCTCTGGGTGCAAACTCCTTCTTCTTGATTCTCTTGTCATGCCATCTTTTGGTTCTTTCTTTATAAAGCTTGGAATTATGATAAGCCTTTTCTCTCCATTTCTCTAATTCTGATAATTGCATTTTTCTTTTATTCCCAGCAGCTTCAAAATCCATATTCCATCTCTTGTTGGCCCAATGAGCTTTATGCTCTAATTCCACAGGTAGGTGACAAGTCTTCCAGTACACTAGTTGACAGGGGGACATGCCCAAAGGTGTCTTACAATCGGTTCGGTAGGCCCAAAGTGCTTCGGGTAACCGGTCTTTCCACATAGTACCCATTTTATTCACCGTCATCTGTAGAATATTCTTGATTTGTTTATTTGATGTCTCTGCCTGGCCACTTGTCTGTGGGTGGTAAGGAGTGGCAACATTGTGACGGATGCCATGACTCTTCAAATAATTATGAAATTTTGTGTCAGTAAAGTGAGTCCCTCCATCACTAATCACCATCCTCAGTGTTCCAAACCCTGGGAATATGAATTCTTCAAACATCTTCCTTAAGTATTTTGAATTGGCATTCTTACATGGCATAGCTTCTACCCATTTGGATACATAGTCAACTGCCACTAGGATGTATTCGCAGTTCTTTGACTTTACAAATGGTCCCATATAATCAATACCCCAGACATCAAAGAGCTCAATGTGAAGATTGTTAGTGAGTGGCATAGCATCTCGTGAATTGATATTTCTATGCCTCTGACATGATCCACATCTCCGGACATAATCTTTGGTGTCTTCATATATTGTTGGCCAAAAGAATCCACTCTGCCAAATCTTCGCATGCGTACGGAATGCCCCATAATGTCCTCCATATGGTGATGAATGACACTTTTGAATAATCTGAATGCCCTCTTCTGCTGGTACACATCTTCTTAGCAAGCCATCAACACATACTCTAAAGAGATACAGAGGATCCCATATGTGGAGACGACTTTCGTAAATGAGCTTCCTCTTATTTTTCCCTGGTGCTACATAACCTGCAACCATAAAGTTGACAATATTCGTGTACCACGGGTCTGATCTTGTTACCTTGAATTGCATGTCGTCCCTCAGCGAATCATTAATAGGCAATTCCTATGAATTCTTAAATTGCATTCTAGACAAGTGATCGGCAACAGGATTTTCTACTCCTTTTCTATTTTTTATTTCTAAGTCAAATTCTTGGAGTAGCAAAATCCATCTTATTAAACGAGGTTTAGCATCTTTCTTAGTGAGCAAATATTTAAGAGCAGTATGATCAGTGTAAACAATTACTTTAGCCCCCACTAAGTAAGATCCAAATTTATCAGTAGCAAAAACAACAGCTAAAAGCTCTTTTTCGGTTGTTGCATAGTTAAGTGCATAGTTAAGCTGAGCTCCTGTCATAGTTTTACTAGCATAAGCAATAGCATGATGCTTCTTATCTTTAGTTTGTCCCAAAACAGCCCCCACAGCATAATCACTAGCATCACACATAATTTTTAAAGGTAAAGACCAATTAGGGGGTTGAATGATTGGTGCAGAGATGAGTGCTTCTTTAAGAATATTTAAAAATTTGTAAATATGCATCATCAAACTCAAAAGGAACATCCTTAGCTAACAGACTGGTCAGGGGTCTAGGAATATGTGAAAAATTCTTTATGAAACGACGATAGAAACCACAACGACCAAGAAAACTTTGGATTCCTTTTATATTCATAGGTGGAGGTAGTTGTTTAATTACTTCAATTTTAGCTCTATCTACCTCTATACCTCTTTCAGACACTAAGTGACCTAGCACTATCCCTTCTCTTACTATAAAATGACACTTTTCCCAATTAAGGACTAAGTGTTTTTCTTCACATCTTTGCAAAACCTTATCTAAATTTTCAAGACAATCATCAAAGGTCTTTCCATAAACAGAAAAATCATCCATAAAAACTTCCATGATTTCTTCAATCATATCAGAAAATATAGACATCATGCATCTTTAGAAAGAAGCAGGTGCATTACACAGCCCAAAAGACATTCTACGATAAGCATAAGTTCCATAGGGACATGTAAAAGTGGTTTTACTTTGATCATCAGGGTGGATAGGAATTTGGTGATATCCAGAGTAAACCATCTAGAAAGCAAAAGAAAGAGTGATTTGCTAATCGCTGTAACATCTCATCAATGAAAGGTAATGGAAAGTGATCTTTCTTTGTTGCTTTATTAAGTTTTCTATAATCTATGTACATACGCCATCCAGTAACAGTTCTTTGGGGGATTAGTTCATTCCTATCGTTTCTAACAACGGTCATACCGGCCTTCTTAGGTACAACTTGAACAGGACTTGCCCACTCACTATGTGGCACAGGACATATAATCCCAGCATGTAATAGCTTCAAAACTTCCTTCTTTACCACCTCTCTCATCGCATTATTAAGTCTACATTGGGGTTCTCTAGTAGGCGTAATTTTAGGATCAGTTGGTATGCGATGGATGCAAAGAACATGACTGATTTCCTTGAGATCTTGGAGTGAGTATCCAAAAGCAGCATGATGTTTCTCTAAAATAGTTATTAGACGCAAAGATTCTTCTTGAGAGAGTTTATCACTTATAATCACAGGAGATTCCTGATTATCATTTAGAAAAACATATTTTAGGCCAGAAGGTAAGGGTTTAAGTTCAATAGGGGGTTTAGGTGGCTCTAGTAATTCATCGAGAGGTTCAGGATCAGATGGTTCCTCTTCCTCTTCTTCAATGAAGAACTGAGCGTCATTATTTATAGATGGTTCTATTAATTTGTCAATAAAAGCAACATTAACCTCTTCTATTGGGTCTGGTTCTAGAAGCAGCTCTACTTTGGTTTTCAAAGAATGAGTTATAGGCATAGAGAGCTTGAAACCTTTCCCGAGACTAATATCTAATTTCTCTTTTTGACCTTCTCTAATGAGCTTTCCTATTGGTAAACCTATTAACACATCAAACTCCCAAACATCAAAGATATGAAAATTTAACGGAACTTGAACTCCATAAACCAAAATAGGAAGAGAACACAATACTCCTAAACTTGGAATAATGTGACCTGAAAGACTTTTCAAAGTTTTCATAGTTGGAATTAATGGCATATCTTCAAAAAAATCTTTTTGCAAATGAAAGAGACATGATATTAACACCCACAATTGGATTGTAATGAGTAGTAAAAGGATGTTTATCAATCTGACAATCAAAAGTAACAGAAAAAATTCAAACAAATAACATCTTTTGAAAGTTTTGATTCTTCTAACCATTCTTCACTTGAAACAAAGATCAACTCTTTCGTGAACTTTTTAAAGAACTTTACCTCAAAATGATGAATAAGATTAATATTTTTAAATTCCCTAGATTCTTGAGGTTTCATAATTACTTGGTAATTAGAGGTGTTTCCATAATCATCAAAAAGATCATCTTCTAAATCAAGCATAAAATCGGGAAATAGAATTTCCTCTTCTTCATTCAAAAGTTCAGGTTTCAAAATAGCTAAAGGTTGAGATTCAAGCAATGATTCAGACTTAGCTATTGATTCTTCTTTCTCTTCAGGAAGATCATTCAAAATATTCATAAGAATAGTTTTTGCATGCGTAGCAGTAGTAAACATGAACGCTCCTCCCGCGGCCAAATTAAGATATTTCTTATTTTTTCATTGAGGCCCAAAAAGAAGTGTTGTAAGAGCATATGTTCTGGCAAAGCAAGACTAGGACCTGAATTTACAAAACTATCAAAACGTTCCCAAGCCTTACCTAGTGATTCGTTATCTAGTTGTTTAAAACCTATGATTTCAAAATGAAGTTTAGCGACTTTCTCGATAGGGAAGAATTTAAGACAAAAGCTAGAACATAACGCTTCCTAATCTCCCTGACTACTCCCAACATGACACTTATATCAGTGTTTAGCTCGCCCCGTTAATGAAAACGGAAAAAGCTTCCATCTTAATGTCTTATCTGCCATGCCTTTAATGTGTAGACATGAACAAGTTTCTTCAAAATCATTTAAATGGGAATAGGGGTTTTCGCTAGAATTACTAGAAAAAACATTTTCCTGAACTAAATGAATTAACCCCGGGCGTAGCTCATAGCCAGATGATGTGATGGGCTTAGATGATTCTACTGGCTGTAAACGTGAGCCCGATGGTACTTCGTATTGATATAAGAGTTGAGATACGGGTTCCATATTAAAAGATAAAAACAAAAACCTTAAAAGCTAAATAAAAAAGGAAAAGTATAATATAGAAATTTAAGCTAAACTTAAAGTCAATCTCAGCAAACCGTTCCCCGGCAACTGCGCCAGAAATGCTTGTTGGTATTAATTAAATGCACACAAGAAATACGATTATCCGCAAGCGCACAGATACAATACCATTGTAGCACTTCACCAAGATAAACCCGGTTTTAAATATCAAACCCAAATTAACAGTAGGTGACGATGACTAAGTCTATAAACTTAACCCAATGCACAATCAAGCTAGAAAATAGCGAGAACAAGGAGAACAATGTGGATTATCTAGTTCTAGTCTTTGAAAGTGGTTGTTTTATATCATATGATCACGAGCGATAACTTAATAAGATAGGAGTAGAAATCAGAGTTCTCTCCCACCAAGCACCTTTTGCTTGCCAAACCTATTAACGGGAAGTGGACTACAGAGGATTCAATGAAGCTATAAGTAACCTTCGCGAGCTACCACTATCCGGAAAATCAGGGGACATTCACAAGTAAACATAGCCCAAACACCACATCTACGCTACGAATACTACTTCAATCAAGAAGCTATCTAGATCAAAGTACTCAATAAGAGTTGCAAACTAGAAGAATAATATGAACAAAACACTTACTTTAACCAGAAGTTGACTACCAAATGATCTCAAGATGCAAACTCCAGGCGAGGGAGGTTGATCTTGAAGAATACAGCAACAAAGAAGCACCGACAAGCCGAAACTCCTCCAGAGCTCTACTCTCCAACTCTATCTCTCTAATCTCTAAACAAGAACTAGTTCTAGATTGAACTAGCCTCTCTTGATTGCTAGCCTAGATCTACTAGATAGAAATTAGGGTTTCTGGCTCTTCAGCTCTTTATTGATCTGGCTCTCCTCCAGGGGAGGTGCAGGTACATATTTATAGTCCGGTGGGATGAACATCAACCGTAGGATCAAACTGGCTTAATGTAGGGTCAAGATGCATCCTCAAAAGTGGTAGAGAAGGATGTAGAGGCTGACAGGTGGGGGCCACCCTAGGAGGCCGGCCAGCTATTTGTTGGGGCCGGCCGGCCCCCACCCCAAATTGGCTCGGGCTCCGCTTCATTCTAGTATCTTCTAGATCCTTCCCGATCCCTCTAGCGATATTTTTTTCGTCGTGGTTAAGTTTCGTGGCTTTTATGCACTTTAATCCTTAATTATGCACTTTTACGGATAAATCCCCGGAAGAATGACAATTCACCAAAACTTGTGGAAATTATCAGTAATGACCTCCTATTCTATGATATTGTT